>JAHLJS010000006.1:2192761-2573313 GCA_038502445.1 Eremochloa ophiuroides | reverse complement strand
GAGGCCTCACTCGCACTAGTCGATATAGTGTGTTACTCGAAGTAGTAGACCATAATTGATATAGGAAGATTCGCCGTGCAGTTTCCACGAACGGTCATCAGGAAGTAGCCAATGAGGACGCCACGAATTAGCCGATGACGACACCAACAAATAGTTCTTTTCTAGTTCTTGTGTGGATGCAACCGGAGCAGACCCAGTCAGCTTCCCATCTCCTCTTTTCCCTCCTCTTAGTGCCGCAATGAGTAGCGATGGCCACCCCGAGCGACCCTGAGGAAGAAGGTAACGGTGCCGCCGTGGCACCACTCGCTGGCACACGCGTGCGGCCGTGCCCTTTCATCGCGAGTTCAAGGCAGAAACCCACGCGGCTGCGAGGCTTTGGCCCTGGTCAAACTCAATGTCCGTTTTGCGCACGTCGGTGTCCTCAGACCTTAGTGACGGATTGTGGTGGTTCTTTCCACACAACGACGGGTGACAGACAACAGATAGGTTAGTACTGTGGCCCTCTTTGCTCTCCCTAGGATTAGAGTTTCTGTTTGTTCCCGATCCATTTTCGAATCCTTTTGTTTCTTTTCCTTTTGCTTTCAATTTCTTCCTCGAAACCAGATCTACACAGATAGAACCTGGCTCCGATACCATTGATGAACTAGTATAATCGACTATCAGTGTATCAAGTGGGGAAAATGTTTGCATTTGCGGCACATACCATTTTATTGAGTCCACCATGGCTTCGTTTGTGGAGAAGACACCTTGGTGGTGCCATGGTGATCATAGTGGTGAAGCAATCTGATCCCCATCCATGGCGGTGAAGTGGGTCGCTGTCCGGTGGCAGTGAGGCGGTGGACTTCCCGTCGCTCACAGCGCGACCATCACTATCGATCTAGGGTTAGGACAGTGGGGAAATGGCAGCAGCGATGAACCTCGTCTATTGTGCCCTGGCCCGCACATCCTTTTTAAATAGCTCTGCTCGACGGGTGCTCTCCAGCCATGTATTGGGCTAGGCTGCCCTGATCAGGAAGCGAGGTCAAAGCCCAGATGGCCATTGGGCCAACTAGTGCGAGATCAACCCAACACATATATCCCATCTCATTACGGCATGGAGACAAATTGTAGTTTGGCTTGCTCACTGATGGAGCATTGGAAGGAGATCAAGTGGCATCTTGAAAATCTTCAAAAGAATAATTTGCTAATCAGCCTACAGGACTAATTAATTAGGCAGGCATGAGCAAATGCCGCTAAGAAGAATCCAGTGGCAACAATAAATAAATCTACTCTTGCATATTATGCACATGAATATGAAAACATATGTTAGATGTAACCAAGAATAGAGATAGCTTAAAAACACTACAATGGTCATAAACTAATAGAAAATGAAATTGTTGGCACAAAATGTGGTTCCTTGCGCTCAACACACCAGAAAAGCCGGATATGATCTCAAGAGCGCCGGAGCTTCCAATATCCAGCTACCTTCAAACCCGGTCAGAGAGTACCGATAACCCTCAGGCGTGCCAGTCAATTTGACCTGCAATTGACAAGAAAAAGATAATAATCAGCAATAAAAGGGCAGAACTAACCGATGGGTCCAGGTAGTTCCAACTATGTGGCTCTGAGAGCCGATTGAATCAGAAATCGACTAAAGAGTCGATTCCGGCATGAATCGATAACTAATCTTTATTTGACCTAAGCCCACGTCCACCGGATGACGCTAAACTCATATCAAACAAGAATCAAGCCCGATCTACGATGCTCCCATGTCCACTGGATGACATTAAAGAGACAAAGCCTAGCGAGGTATGACGGTACTTACAAGCAAGTCTGCGTCCACCGGATGACACTCAGCCCGATTGAAGAAACTCGCCGAGATCTACGTTACTCCTACTCCTAAGGTTTGGCCGGAGCCGAAAGATGTGTTGTATTGATGTGTGTGTATTATTACAATGGCAGGGGGTTTATATTTATACCCAGGGCTTTGATAGAGTCCTATTCGAATTACAACTCAAGATAAATACGGAAACTAACAAACTTTCCTAAATTAAAGGTAACCTGTAGCCCAATCTTTTCTTTCTTTAACGGACTACGAACGTGATCGTTTCCTGGCGCCGGAGATCTGCGCTGACGTCATCAATCGGCTATTTCTTTCAACCGCACCGTCTACGCTTCGGCCCGACAATCGATTCCGGGACCCGATCGACTATCTGTCTGGGCCTCTGCCCCGAAATCGGATATCTGCGCTCGGCATCGACTATCTGCGCTCGGCACCGAAATCCAGATTTTGGTGTAAACACATGGCCCCCAATTTTGGGATAAACTGGTTTTATTCCAAAATTAGCACCGAGTCTTGATTCAGTCCACCTGCTAGCCAAAATCGCAGCCTCCCGCTCATCACTTCAAAACTTTGCAAATCGAAACCCTAGCCAAGAAACCCTCTGTTGCATCTCCAGCCTCGATCTGCCGCCTTCAAGAATCCGTAAGCAATGGCGACTCCTTCTGAGATTCCCGAGGTATGAATCTTGCCAACATGTCTTCCATTCATGAATCCCCACTCGATCGGTCACACCTATCACCCATCTGCCTCAGGACCTAAAAAATGAAATCTTGATTCCGCTGAGGGACGCTCCAACCGCTTTCTTCCTGGGCCCGATGGGCGACTCTAACCCCGCGGAGTTCATCAATCAAGAGACTAACCAGATCCCCTTTAGAGGCCCGTTGGTGGATGCATCTTTATGGTCCAAGCAGCCCTTCCGGAATTGGCCAAGCATGCCTAGCGGATGGAAAAATTGGTTCCGTCGCATCTCAGAAAGGAAAAGGGCAGACTGGGAGCTGCGCAATCTGAGCCAGTGCCTTGACCTTTCTCTGTGTGATATGAAGAAGAATGAACCTCTTTTGATCGCTGCAAGTTATTTCTGGTCTAATTCTCTAAAAGCCTTCGTATTTGGAGATGGGCCAATGAGCATCACCTTGGGTGATATCCATATGCTGACTAGCCTTCAAATCACCGGATCTTTCCAACTGTGGGATTTTCTTTCAAGTGGTGAAAAGAAGTTCCCCAAACTGAATAAGTACAAGGGCTGGACCGGCTACATCAAAACTCATCAGCAAACAACCTCCAGCATCAGTGACAAGGAATACATAGACTTCTTGATCTTGTGGCTGGAAAGGTTTGTCTTCTGTGGCGCTTCCTTGGGGCCGGCCTATCCATTCAAGGCCCTTGCAGAAAAATTAGCTCAAGGCAATTCAATCCCCTTAGGTAAAATATTGTTGGGATCTGCCTACAGATTAATGAACCGAGTCGCCGGCTATCTGCTGAAAGGGGAAGAAGTACGATGCATAACAGGTCCCTGGTGGTTGATTCAACTATGGTTCAACTTGTATTTGCATAAGATGGTCAGGCCAAACCTCAACAACCTCGATTACCCCTCCATCAACTATGCAGAAGAGGACAGCAACCAGATTACCAGGGGCTGTCAGAATTTCGGAGAAGCTGCCTCAGCCATCATTATTAACATGAACCGAGGGAACTTGCTTGAAAAACTCTACAGAGGCTTGGGACCAGACACCTTGATTTGGTTTCCATATGCAGATGATAATTAATTCCCAATGCCCTATACCTTCAGGTTCAGTACAGGATGCTCTGATGCCGGAGCTACTGAAATTTTTAATGCCATCATAAAACCCTGCACACTGCCAGTTGACTTCAAGCACCTTCGTGACACCAGCAGTAATGAACCCAGGTAGCCTTCATATGAATTCTATCACCCTAACGTTGCAGCAAGATAACTGGGTTTCGGCCAACTGCCCCCCAAGCTTCCATTTCTACACCTTCTGACGTCCAAAGATGAAATCACCGAGATGCTAAAAGCCGACAGGGTCTTCACATTGGGAGCAGACTTGCCAGTTCACACTGTAGAGCATTGGAGCCAAATTTCAATGTCCCATGAGACCTTTGATCACTGGTGGCAACAATGGCATGCTCATCTTTTCTGTCAGGGGATCCATGATAGATGCAGAGCCCTGGACCCAAGCTTCAACTCCATCTCGGCAGTTAGTATTTTAACCGACTCCATTCAAACTGGCTGCAAATTGTGTTCCAACTTCTGCTAATGCAGGACCCAGAATCCAACCCACCAGAGCAGATCAACTATTATTCTTCTTGCCCAACTGCCAGGCTAGGCTGTCAGGCTCCATCTTTGAAAAAGATGACGAAGGCCCCTGCCAGTATGATAACTGTTCCAGCTTTAAAAAGAAAGGCTTCATCAAGTCTCCAGAAGACCACCACCAAGAAAAAGAGATCTAAGAGGAAGCCTAGCCAGGTACTTGGATGTCTTGAAATATTCTCTGCATCATTTACTCAGCTTACCTGACCGAATCAGCTATATAATAGGCAAGCATTCAGCCGATTCAAGCATCTTCTGAAAATATCCAGACCGAAATCCGTTCAGGAACAACAGGCCACCAAGATACTGCTGAAGGCTTTCTGGGAATGGACAAAAACATCACCATCCAGCAAGGAGCAGGAACTCAGGTATCAACCAAATTTGTAAGCATACAATCCTACCTTACTGAATATTTTCTGATCCTTTCTAAAAATGCAGCCGAACAGCCCTCCTTCGTGGAACCAACTTGAGGAAGAAAAAACACCATCTCCTGAACATCCAGGAAAGGCTCTTCGGCTGTTAACACTATTGTGCTTGCTTCATTTCTTACTCACTTTTCTTTTTTCAGAGCTTCAACTAACCACAGAAACACACGCTAAGGCCATCTCCACTGGCAGAAAAGAGATTGCCACGACAGATCGGCCGGGCACTTCATCAGCTCCACTTCCTTCAAGCTTTATTCAGGTGAAGCACTTATCCCTTAACTGATCACACTATTCTTGCCATCACCTCCTAACATCTGAATGCAGGCGCTGCAGCCTTCAACTCCCAGCTATTCTTTCGATCTAGAAGAATGCTGTGATGAAGGTGAACTAAGCTCCAAATCCACGATGCTGCCAGAGCCAGATTTTAAGAATCGACTAAATGAGCTCTTGCCTCAGCTGGAAATAGAACATTTTGATCTAACCCGGCAACCTGAAACAATCGATCAGGCAGTTGAGCTGATCCAACAGCATACGCGCCCGGCAACTCTCAGCCTCTTGAAGCAGCTTGTCAAGCTTAAAAGTGCTACTCCAAGAATCAATATTGCCCACATAAACCTGGTCGAGCTTTAGCAACTGAGAAATAACAGGTTGACCAACAAACGAGAGGCTCACGGGTTGGCAGATCAAGTCAAACTGCTGAAGAACACCATTGTCTCAGCTGAGTCAGAGCTGAATACTCTAAAGACCAGGCGCGAGCAGCTGATGAAGGAGCTTGAGGAAGTAAACTCGGCCATTACTCAGCATGAGATCTCTGTATCAACAAACATCGTTGACATGGCCGAGAAGAGAAAACAAGTCAGCGCCAGGGTTATTGAAGGCAAGCAGATCAACCAGCGACTGAACATCCTCAATTCGACAGCCGATGAAGACCAAGAATCTCTGCAGACCGGCCATGCTCTTCATGTTGAATGTATTTCTTCTATTCGGTCTTTGTTGGGCTTGTAACTTATGTTCAACTCTTTCTGTGAATCATGTCAAGTATATCGGCCAGACTGAAATCAACCTTCTTCTTGTTCTGTCTTTGAATCGGCTATCTTAGCCTGATCCTCAGTATTTGTGATAGAATACGCAGAAATCGGCTATTTAGTCAATCCAAGTAACTGACCCAGTTAGCCGATCCTGAGCAAAACGGCATGATTAACCGATTCCAGGCAACCGACTAAAATAGCCGATCACGACGTTCCACTTCCCACGCGCGGCGTCGGTTCCGGATTCAAGAAACGTGGGTTAACTCCAGCATAAAACCCGCCGTGTCGTCTCGTCTCCCGAGGGGAGACCGCCTTGGTGCCTCCGTCTCTATAAATAGACGCCCGACCTGAGTGAGCAACCGCTGACACCAGTAGCTTTCGCTCACCCGGCCTTTGCTCTTCGCCTCTTCTCCCCAAACAGAGGAAAGCAAACCTTCAACACCAACCCATGGCCGGCGACAGAGACCGCGGCAAGCGGCCGGCTTCGGATTCCGCTAAAGGTGACAACTTCAGCCGGAGCCTGCGGGCCGTGGGTGAACGGTGGCACCATCTGCGAGCCTGGCTAGGGTACGGCTACTGTTCACTTCTTGATACATCCATCTGATCTAATATGACCCCCGACGTCTTGCGCAGCGATGCGGAAACCACCAGTGCCGAAGGCTCGGGAACCGCCGCTGGGCCATCTCAGGCCGCCCCTGCGGCCGCTAGAACCACCCCCGGTGCGGGTGCTACAGCGGGCCCGTCTCGCGGCCGTCATCGTTGGGTGACGCCCCGGCAGCTGGCCATCTACAGCAGGTAAACCAATCTGCATCCATGGCGTTGATCTTTTTCAACCCTGATACATCTGGTTCTCTGCTATTTTTCAGTCAGGCTCGCCTGATTCCTTTTCCTCCGGGTGCGCCGATTGGTCTTGACACCCGGATACGCCGGACTGCGCC
This sequence comes from Eremochloa ophiuroides, assembly GCA_038502445.1. Classification (NCBI taxonomy): domain Eukaryota; kingdom Viridiplantae; phylum Streptophyta; class Magnoliopsida; order Poales; family Poaceae; genus Eremochloa; species Eremochloa ophiuroides. Next base: position 2,566,771 of record JAHLJS010000006.1, on the reverse strand, counting down.
TCCTCAGGACCCTCGTCAAGACCCGGCCCCGAGTGCTGGTTCTCGTGGGGGATCCGATTCAGGGTCTTCTACGGACTCTGACAGGTCCTACACCGCCGCTGACGGACGCCGCTTCCACCATCAGATGGTGGAGTATCGTAACCTCTATTCAGAGGCTACGAAGGAGAATGGCCGACTACAGGACGTCAATGAAGCCCAAGCCGCTGCCCTTGCCGCCGCCGAGGCCGAGGTGGCCAGGGTGCAGGCCCAGCTCGCCGAGTCGGACGCAGCGGTGGCAGGTAATGCCCTGAAGCGGCTTAGTGATGTACTGATGATCATCTTCGTGCTGACCCTTCTTTCTTCTTGCAGCCCTGACCGCGCAGCTGGAAGAGTTGCGCGTGGCCGCCGATACTGCCGCCAATGCCGTCAATGCCCGTGGCAACACGCAGGCGGAGTGGCTCCTGGATGTTCACCACCGCGTCCTCCAGGTGGCCACGGCCGGCGTTCGTCACAGCGCCACCGGGGCTCTCACGGCCGCACGACTCCGCTCCGGCATAGCCTTGGAGGCCGTCGAGCCCGGGTTCCCGGAGGGCCAGGACATGGAGGAGGCCAGCGCCTAATTGGCGAACTTCTTTCCCCATGCCGACGGGGTCGCGGCTATCGCTGACGCCTAGGACATCATAGATAGAGCCACTCAGAATCCAAATTAGAATGTAACAGGGCTCCTGTAAACATGATCAGAAATAAAGATTTTGTTTATATTCAACAATCTGATCCTCTTGTGTCTGCATATTATTATGTTTTTTTTGGACTAAAGGCGATGCAATTACATCGGCTGTTACACTCCATCGGGGTGTTTCATTTTTGTGCTAAAGGCGATTCGTTAAAACGAAATCGGCTATCACAAACTCTTATTTTTTTCCAGAAAGCGATCCTCTACATAGAATCGGTTGTATGAGCCAGATCTTGCATCGATCAGCTATCATCCCCCAACTGGCATACTAGAATGGTATTTCTTCAGATATTTCCCGTTGATCACCCTGGCAAATCTCCTTCCTTCCATATCTTCGAGCATATAGGCATTGCCGGGCGCACATTCAACAACTATATACCGGGCTTCCCAATTTGGCGACCACTTGTCGAATCGGCTATCTTTGATTCCGATAGGTAGGATAGTCTTCCATACCAGCTCTGATTTGGCAAAGCTCTTTCCTCTTACTTTAGTGTTGTAATACTTGGCCACCCGTATCTTATTAGCTTCGATACACTCCAGGGCTTTGAGCCGACGACAATGTAAATCTTCAAGACTGTCCATCATGATATCCTTGTACTCACCGGCTGTAAGCTCGTTCTGCAACTTGGCACGCCGTGTCTCGGACTGAATTTCCCAAGGAAGGACAGCAGCGTGCCCATAGACCAACACATACGGCGTAGGTTTAGTTGATCCATGTTGAGCCATCCGGTATGCCCACAGAGCTTCACTCAGCGTCAAGTACCACCTCCTGGGAGTCTGCTCAATCTTCTTCTTGATAATCTTGATTGAAATTTGATTTGACGCTTCAGCCTGACCTTTGGCTTGGGCATAATAAGGTGATGAATTATACACTTTGATGCCCATGTCGTCAGCAAAGGTCAAAAACTCATCTGAAGTGAACATAGTCCCATGATCTATAGTGATAGTCTGCGGTATACCAAATCTGTAAATGATATGCTCCTTTATAAACTCGATTATATCTCCAGACGTGGCGTTCTTCAAAGGAACAGCTTCTACCCACTTAGTAAAGTAGTTTGTTGCAACCAAAATCTATTTGTGACCTTTACTGGATGGTGGATGGATTTGGCCGATCAGATCGATTCCCTAACTTCTGAACGGCCATGGCTTAATGATAGGATTCATAGCTGAGGTAGGAGACTTCTGCACATTCCCGAATCTCTGGCACTCTTGGCAGCCCTTATAATACCTGAAACAATCTTCGAGCATTGTTGGCCAATAATAACCAGTCCTTCTGATAATCCATTTCATCTTATGAGCCGATTGGTGAGCACCGCAGACTCTTTCATGAACCTCACTCATCAGCTTCATCGATTCTTCTGCCCCGAGGCATCTTAGCAGCACCCCTTCGACAGTCTTATAATACAACTGACCATCTAGCAGCACGTACTTGATAGCTTTGTACCTCAGCTTTCTACTAACTTTCTGTGAAGGATTTGTAAGGTAACTTGCTATCTCGCCCCGCCAGTCATCAGCTGATTGCTCGGTATTGAGGATTTCCTCCATCGATCTGTAACACGAGGCGCTCTGTGTTAACCAGTTAGCCTCTTGATTCTGGGCTATGGGAATATGATATAGTGAAACTGCTAAGAACACTCTGATCAAAGCATGGCACTGATCATAATAGCCTCTGAGTATGTCGTCTTTATATTCAAATAGGCCGAGCAATTGGTTGATGACTAGTTGGAAATCTCCAAAAACCTCAACTACGTCGGCCTTTGGTTCATGCAGAAGCTGAAATCCTTTCCAAATCGCCCCATATTCAGCCTGGTTGTTTGTCATTGTTGGCCCGATCTGGAAAGTGTATTCAAATTGCTGACCTCGAGGTGATATCAGTATTACCCCAGCACCTCCACCTTACTTGCAAGATGATCCGTCAAAAAACATAGCCCACGGCGCCACGTCAACTATACTGACAGCGCCCTCATGGTGCTGGGTGATGAAATCGGCTATTGCCTGGCCTTTGACTGCCATAGCCGATTCGAACCTCAAGTCAAACTCAGAGAGAGCCAAGATCCACTTTCCAATACGTCCATTCAGGATAGGCATTGACAATATATGCTTGATCACATCGGCTTTGGAAACCACCACACACTCGGATGATAGCAAATAATGCCTCAGCTTGGTGCACGAATAGAATAGGCATAAGCACAGCTTCTCAGTCGGCGTGTATCTTGTCTCGGGATCCAAGAGCCTTCTGCTCAGAAAGAAAACTGCTCTCTCTTTTCCTTCAAATTCTTGAAAAAGGGCCAAGCCAATCGTATGGTCTTCTGCCGTCACGTACAGCTTGAACGACTTACCTGCTTGTGGTGGTACCAGAACAGGTGGAGACTTCATATATTCCTTGATTTCATCAAAAGCCTTTTGCTGTACGTCACCCCATTTGAATTCCTGAGTGTCTTTCAACTTCAACAGTGGCGAGAACGGCAGCACCTTCTCTGACAGATTAGTAATGAATCTTCCGATGAAATTAATCTTGCCAAGTAAGGACTGTAATTCCTTCTTATTAGTTGGTGGTACAAGCTGATTGATGGCCTTCCTGCTATTGCTGCCAACTTCGATTCTTTTGCGATGTACCATGAAACCCAGAAACTCACCAGCCGACACCCCGAAAGCACATTTATTAGGATTCATCTTCAAGCCATGTTTCCGAGTACATTCCAGGGTAGCCTTCAAATCAACAAAGTGCTCCTTGTAGCTTTTGGACTTCACGACTACATCATCGATATAAATTTCTACAATCTTGCCGATCAACTTATGAAAAATATAATTCATAACCCTTTGATAAGTTGCACCGGCATTTTTCAAGCCGAATGTCATTACAACCCACTCGAACAAACCGATGGCACCAGGACACCTGAAAGCAGTCTTAGGAATATCTTCGTCAGCCATAAAAATTTGTTTGTAGCCGGCATTACCATCCATGAAACTGATGACCTGATGCCCCGTAGCCGAATCGACTAACATATCGGCTATCGGCATTGGGTAGCCGTCCATAGGGGTAGCTCTGTTCAAATCCCTGAAATCGATGCAGACCTGCAACTTGTCATTCTTCTTGTATACAGGGACAATATTCGATACCCACTCGGCGTATCGGCAAGCTCGAATGAACTTGGCTTCCAGCAACCTCTCGATCTCAGCCTTGATGTCAGGCAAAGAATCCTGCTTGAATCGTCGTGGCGGCTGCTTGAACGGCCGAAATCCAGGCTTGATAGGCAATCTGTGCTCGACAATCGATTTGTCCAAACCAGGCATATCGTAGTACTCCCAGGCGAAGCAGTCTTTGTATTCTTTCAATAAGTCGATCAACCCCCGTCTGAACTCAGGGTCAAGACTGGCGGCAATGTACGTCGGCCTTGGTCTGTCACCAGATCCGATATCCACTTCTTCAAGTTTATCGGCCGACGTAAAACCCTGTCCAAGCTTGCCCTCGGTGCCATCGATCGGGTTGTCCAACAGTAAAAAGACTCAGAGCCGATTGCCCGGACCGGCTGTTGACATTCATCGTTGACCTTGATGGAACCTTCTTCCCAAGTCTTGCCAGAGAAACAGTCATGATCCCCAGCTTCCCAGTAGGCAGCATCTGCTGCCGCTATACTTACTGAGTCATCAGCTGGGACCACCTCAACTTCATCACCATGCCACTGCATCACACATCGGTGCATGGTTGACGGTACGCAGCAGTTAGCATGGATCCAATCATGCCCAAGCAGCAGAACAAGAACCCTCGCTGTCAATCACGAATAAGGTGGTAAGCAGCTTCTGCTTCCCAATTGTTAGCTCGACATTGATTGTCCCCTGGGTATTTGAAGAGTTGCCCCCGAAGTTTTTGAGCATCATGTCGGTCTCAATCAAATCATCAGGGCCCTTGCCCATCTTGCGAAAAGTGGTGTAGGGCATGAGATTGACAGTGGCACCACCATCGACTAGCACCTTGGTCATGGGCATCCCATCGACATATCTTTTGAGGTACAGGGCCTTCAGGTGTCGGTGCTTGGGTGGCTTGTCAAAGGCAGCTTGCTGCGCGAAAACCAACTTGGCGGTGGCTTGCTCAGACTCCGACTCATCAGAATCAGAGAGAACTTCAATCTTCTTGGCTTGGGGCGCTCTGAATTCAGCCAGAAGCATAAACACCATCTGCGCATCGGCTGTTGCCTTCCCTTTGTCCTGAGGAAGCTTCTCCCGCCAGATTTGCTTCGGGCGGCCTTCTGCTTTGAGCTCCCTGTTCCTGAGGCGCTGCACACGGCATCTCTGGCTCTTGGTCAAGTTCCCAGGTCTTGCCAGACTGGCTCTTGGTGATCAACTGCCGCTTCATTGAGCCGATCGCGCGGGTCTCTTTTTTCGCGCCGATCCTGCATGTCATGTGGGCGTCCGAGCCTCTCATGCACAGACCGGCGGTTGGTCTAAGAATGTCTGTACTCTCGGTATTGATCGCTGCACTCCGGGCAATTGCGCAGAGTTGAAAATCTCAGACCTTCATTCCAGCAATGCATGGAGAATAGGCAATGCCAGTGGCTTTCTTATTCCTCCTGGCGGCGAGCCAGCTCTTCCTGGTAGCGGGTTTCCTCTTCATCACGAGCCCATCTCCAGTACTCTTCCTCTTCGAGCTGCCTCCGGTGAGTCTTCTCCTTCTCCCGTCGCCATTTGTTTAGCAAATCACGGGATGTAGGCCTGGTCTTCTTGGTGCCGCTAGATTCCGATTTTTCATATTGGTTCTGATTCTGCTCTTGGCGTCTCTTGATCATCGCCAGCTCCCCAGCCGATATCTGCATATCAGGATTGACTGATGCATTCCTTCTAGCTTGGTAGGAGGTCAAAACTTTCATCTTGCCTACAGGGGCCGAAACCTCGATCATGTTCTGGCCCTTCGGGAATGGGAACTTATCAATCTTCATTTTTCCCTTAGCAGGACTGTCAAACTTCAATAAGCCGCGAGAGATAGCCCTCTGTATCTGAGTTCTGAATGCGCGGCATCCATTGGTGTCGTGTGAGGCGAGGCCGTGGTATTGGCAGAACGCTTTCCCTTCAAGTCTTCAGGAGAGGGTCTTACATAGTCGGCAGGGAAAGTAATCTGCCCAGCACTGACCAGTAGATCGAATAATTTGTCTATCTTGTTTGTATCAAAATCATACTGATCCTCTGCGCTCCAGTTCTTGGGCACAGCCATGGGCTTCTTGCCCCACTTCAGCTCGACAGCGGCGATTTCATCTTCATCTTCATCCTCAGAGACTGAATTACTGATGAGCGCCATCTGTTTGTACTTCCCCTCCTTACGGAAGGTCTGAGCTTGCAGCTCCAGGGCCGTCACTCTCTGTAAAACCTGGCTGATGCTATCAAAGTCAATACCCACCAGCTTTTCCTGAATGTGCGGGAGCATTCCACCAACGACCAAGTGAGTGAGCTGCTTGTCAGATAGGTGCAGTGAATAGCACATGTTCCTCATTTCCCTGAAGCGCTTGATGAAGGTCGATCTAGTCTTGCTGCTCTTCTGGCGCATGCTGGTCAAATCAACAATAGTTTTCTCCCCAGTGCCAGACAAGAAGTAGCTGTGAAACTTGCCTTCCAGATCCGCCCAGTTTTGAATTGACCCGGGCTCCAGAGTGGTGAACCAACTGAAAGCTGGCCCTGTCAGTGATAGTGAGAAGAAACGGACCCTGTGAGCATCCGCATACGACACCTCATCGAGCTGAGTTAGGTAACGGCTGATGTGCTCAATGGTGGATACGTCGTCTTGTCCGCTGAACTTGGTGAAATCCGGCATGCGATATCTTGGTGGTAACGCCACGCGATCAAACCAATCAAGGTAGGGGCGCCTGTATTTGATCGAAACCCCTGCCTTCGGCTGCAAGCCGAATTGGTCCCTGAGCATTGCACTCATCTTGTCCACTAACTCGTCTTGAGGTGACTGGGCATAACCGGGATGTGGCGCCGACGTGAGCTCATCATAAGTGTACTCGATGTGAAAGTTTGGAGTTGTTGAAGGCACGTTTCTAGTCAGCACGTTCCCAGTCGGCACGTTCCCAGTTGTACGCATATAAGCAGCAATCTGCTCGGGAGAGTAGTCTCTGTATAGCTTGGGCTGCGGAGCTATTTTTGGAGCCGAATCCGTCGTCATATTGGGATGTTGAACAGACGACTTTGACGGTTTCGGCTGTTGTGGCGGAGGATTGGATGTTCCGGCCGCTGCATCCGAGTTGGAATCTTCTGGGGGTATATTGAAGTACGTTGGGCCCAATGATTCCCAATCCTGCTTTTTGATGACGATCTTCCTGATACTGTAGAATGTCTGTAGGAAGACGTTGTGATGATGCCTGACTGTCTGATGCGATGCATTCCAGATGGCGCTCTGGATGAATTCCTTGAACTCTTGCTCCTCCTTGTCGGTGTGGCCAGGCATGACCCACCTTGGGTAGGGGTTCTTCTTGAACACGCGGCCATCGCGATTTTTAGTGAACGACAACAGACCGGCATCAGTGAATTCTTCAATGATCTGTTCTAGCACCACAGCATCCTCGGGATCGATCTCCTCACGCTTAACTCTGATGACGCCGTCATCCCTGGGAGCCACGGTTTCCGGAGCCTTTCCCTTAGTCATGAATGAAACGGTCCCATCGGGCGTGCCAAAAAGTGTGTTGGCACAAAATGTAGTTCCTCGCGCACAACACACCAGCGAAGCCGGATATGATCTCAAGAGCGCCGGAGCTTCCAAGATCCAGCTAGCTTCAAATCTGGTCAGAGAGTACCGATAACCCTCAGGCGTGCCATTCAATTTAACCTGCAATTGACAAGGAAAAGATAATAATCAGTAATCACAGGGCAGAACTAACCGGTGGGTCCAGATAGTTCCAACTATGTGGCTCTGAGAGCCGATTGAATCGAAAATCGATTAAAGAGTCAATTCCGGCATGTATGCATGTTTTGCCGCAGGAAACAATTATTGAACTGATGCATAATCGATTGATATGTGCAATCAAATAAAACAATCTACATTAAATAAGTTTATGCAGATAGTTATAACAGATTAAAGCACAATCGATTGTTGTAAACAGGTCAAATCATTCAGTTCAGACTGTCTGAATGTCAAACAGACGGAAATCGGCTATTTAGCCGATTTGCCAGAGCACAATCGGTTAACTGGTTTTTCTCGTGAAAGCACAACTGCATCAGCTAATTAGCCAATTCAGGGTCTGTGAAGCAAAAAACTTGACGGTAGCGAAAGCCACAAGTCGATCTATAAGAATACCGAACTAGTCCAAAAGGCTGGCGGTTCTGTATCCGTACAAATCGGCTATTGCCAAGCCCTCTCATTACGTACGAGCAAGACTACGACAGTACTGACCGAATTAAGCAATATCATAACAAAGCATAAACATGAATGAAACATAATGAACCTTTTTCATGTAGATCTAAGGCCAATACTATGTAATCTTGATCGGGCAGAGAGATGTTATATTGATAAATAAACAATAAATGACAGATAACATCTTGATAACTTAATAAATCTAACTAAATGCCAAATTAGTTAGAGCCGATAACTAATCCATGCACATAATCAAGCTTAACCTAAGCCCTCGTCCACCGGATGACGCTAAACATAGATTAAACAAGAAAACAAACATGAATCGATAACTAATCCTTATTTGACCTAAGCCCACGTCCACGGGATGACGCTAAACTCATATCAAACAAGAATCAACCCCGATCTACGATGCTCCCATGTCCACCGGATGACATTAAAGAGACAAAGCTTAGCGAGGCATGACGGTACTTACAAGCAAGCCTATGTCCACCAGATGACACTCAGCCCGATTGAAGAAACTCGCCGAGATCTACGTTACTCCTACTCCTAAGGTTTGGCCGGAGCCGAAAGATGTGTTGTATTGATGTGTGTGTACTATTATAATAGCCGGGGGTTTATATTTATACCCAGGGCTTTGATGAAGTCCTATTCGAATTACAATTCAAGATAAATACGGAAACTAACAAACTTTCCTAAATTAAAGGTAACTTGGAGTCCAAACTTTCCTTTCTTTAACGGACTACGAACGTGATCGTTTCCTGGCGCCAGAGATCCGCGCTGACGTCATCAATCGGCTATTTCTTTCAACCGCACCATCTACGTTTCGGCCCAACAATCGATTCCGGGACCCGATCGACTATCTGTCTGGGCCTCTACCCCGAAATCGGTTATCTGCGCTCGGCATCGACTATCTGCACCCAGTCTAGATTTTGGTGTAAACAGAAATATTAAATATTCGATGTTACTTAGAACTCTATATCAGTGGCAACCTATGGTAATTTATCAAAATAAATTGCTCGAAAATATGGATATAGAACAGATAAACACAGATGCACATGAGAGCAACATGCAGCTAGGGTTTCATCAACCGTAGATGCACACTTCATCTGCATATAGATCCCTGTCCACATTGAAGTAGAGGCGAGCCTCGCGAGCGCAGGGAGAGGGAGATCAGGAAGGGACAGGTAAGGAGAAAGAAAGAGGGGGGAGGGACCAGACCAACGAATGATGGGCACGAGGAAAAGTGGAGCCACATGCACTGTCGTGACCAGGCCACATCGGGGCATCCGCGCCAGCGACGGAGCCCGTTCGTCGCTCTGCTGCGCCGTGCTTGGGGACGAGCACCATCGGGTGTGCGTGCACCGCTGCACCGCGAACAAGGGGCGTCATCACCCCTGCGATGCGCCACTCTGTGAGGCGGGCGCAGTTGGGGCCGGTGAAAGTTTGGTCAAGCATGAGGTACGCAACCCATAGTTACATGTTTTAGTATAAGATTTTTACTCCTAAATGTATAAGAGCATATCCAACAGTATTACCTAAAACAGACTACGATTCGCTATTTGCAAAACTTATTTTCATACTACGTTCCAACTTCAGCAGTGGTACCTAAAACAGGCAGCCTAAACAAATCCTCGCAAAGAATGACACCCATGGATCCCGCATGTCATCCTCTCTTCAGTGCTCTTGAGCATGGATGAACTTTACTGCTTTGGGAGATGGCCAGGAGGACGCGTTCGTTGCTAGCCAATGCCAAGACATTGTGTGTGGGTCCCACATATCATCCTAATATTTTTCATATCTTTTATCTTTCCTGTTGCCTATCAAACATTAATTTGTCTCAAGAGCACTTGCTTTAATTAGCTAGTTAACAGAAATTGGTCTTTTCCTTGTTGAACCCTTCTGGATTATATTATTTAGCATTAATCTTCGTGTTATCTTCCTTATCTTCGTTATGTTCCCATCACTGTTTGCCATAAATGGTCGTTTAGCCCGTGTACTCAACATTTAAATGTTACATGGTAGTTTGATGTTTCCGTTTAATTATCTATTCAAACAATCATTTTTAGTGTTTAAGTGATACAAACGTTTATTTGGCTGTTATAATACCTTTGTCGTGTACTCCCTCCGTCCCAAAATAGGTGACGTTGTGGGATGCGTGCCGGTCAAAATTTCTCAACTTTAACTTGGTTTGTAGGAAAAACATGCAACATTTATATCTCCAAACAAGTTTATTATGAAAGTATACTCAATGATCTATCTAATGATGGTGAATATGTATTATTAATATTCTTTAATATATGATTGGTTAAAGTTGAAAAAGATTAACTTCTCGGGAAACGAGAATGACATCTATTTTGGGACGAATGGAGTATATATATGCCTATGATGTTGCCGGTTTGCACAGCCCGCCTATGCTTAAATCCCGGCTCCGCCTCTGGCCTTTACATTAACCCTCACCATTATTTTTTTATGAAACTGAGGGGCCAAAGCCCCTACAGGGATTTTATTTTGTTTTAAAAAAACGAGTTCATACAACAAAGGAAGCTAACTAAAGAAAACAGTAAACAGGAGAAGAGGAAACAACTAAGACACCCAGAAAGAAAGGAAGAAAAAGAAACTAACTAGCAAAGCTGCAACAGATTTTGAATCCATACATCAAAGATCTGGGAATCTTTTGCTTTGGTCCGGATCCGGAGGGTCAAAGGCTCAATCTCCTTCCGGAAACCCTCACCATTATTGCTGTCGCTGTTCATAAATGATCACGCGCACAACAGATCGAAGCTGATGGTTTCACAGACCAAATTTAAAACCCCACATTGGAACCTCGAGATCGACCATTTGTAATAATAAGCGAGTTGGCTGAGTTGAGGAGTCCTAGAATCGGTGGATCAGCGTAGGGCCCGTGCAGCCATCCCTGGGCGATGCTTCTGTAAGCGGCCTCGGTAAGGTGGAAACCGTCCCAGTAGACAGCCTCTGACGGAGCTGCACCTGCACACGCGGTGGCTCCTGGCGTACCACACGGCGTGCCTCCTCGTTTTGGTTGTACGGGCCGCCGCCTCCACAACAGCTCACCAGTGTTGTGCTGGGGTTGAACCCTGCAACAAAGTGCAAGAGTGAGTGAGTGAGTGAGAAAGAGAAAGAGAAATAGAGAAGAGCTATAGAGTATGTAGAAGGTCACCAAAATGGTCAGGGTCCTGCAGAAACGCGACCACGGGCCGGTAGAGCTCGGCGAAGACGACTCTTGTGTGCGGGTACCTTCTCCGGAGCTCGCCGACGCGTCGCCGGAGAAGGGTGTTTTGGTACTGTGCCAGTCCGCTGTTGATGCTCTTGAGGCAGCCGTACTGGTCGTAGTCACCCTTATTGTTGGGGCTCGTGGCCATCGCCGCCAGTGTGAAGGGCAAACAGCCGAGGGGGACGTTATCCGCCACGACGACGTACTTGGCGCCGTGCTGGATCAACCTCTGCGTGCATGCACGTACGCAGATAAACGCAGACAGTTCGTCAGACTGAGATATGCATACAGACATGAGTTTCATTTCATCTATATGCTGTCCTAGCACATACATATATATATTAACATACCTCGACACCGTTGGAAATGGTATTGACAATTTCTGGAACAAACGATTTCGCTTGTTCCAAGGTCATGTTAGAGCCAGACAGCATGCTGATGAAGTCGTTTCCTCCAAACTCCCCCATGGCGAAGAGAAACTCGCCGAAGCAATCGCTAGATGCTGCATGTGTTACAACGTCCCTTGACGAGCTTAGTTATTAGATGAGGCGCTGAAATTTCATTTCCATCCTGTAACATGTATTATGTATACGACAGCTTTATGGCTTGCTATGCTATACTCCCTGCATATCCATAAAACATGTCATTTTAAACAAGGTTTGGTCAAACATTGAGAATATAAATCATGAATAACTTTAAAGTTGTTGAGTTTAAAAATGTGAAAACTATATAAATAGATTTATTTAGGAATATACTTTTATAAAAACATACATATATCACTTTTCATTAAGTATTTTTATAGAAATATGAAGTCAAAGTTATGTTTTGAAGACTGTGACATTGTCCTAAACGACATGTTTTATGGGTATAGAGGGAGTACTCCGGAAAAATTATGAACCAATCCGTCAATGTAGATGGATATAATCACATTAGAGCAAAGTGGCGAATCTAGAGCGAAATGATGGGGGGGTGCACCACTTAATTCTTAACAACACTGATCGATATGATGTTCAATCAGGCACAACTAATGTGTAACTATCATATTTTACTACGAAATTTGACTTCTAACAATAGAAATGAGATTTTGGTCGAAACAAAACACTCACCATTTAAAAAAAAAGAAGTGTATCTGTCGATAGAATGCCAAAATCATCAAGAAAATATGCCAGTATAGCAAAATGCCAAAATCTTTGATCCAGGAGACCATGATGAAGATCCCACTAGCCTGAAAGGAAAGAGAACAAATAGATCAATTGTTTTGCAAATAAATTGTACAATTGTCGATTAAAACTTAAAAGTAGATACATTGCGTTACCTATTAGAGATCATATCTACGCCGCCTTTTCCTTCCATGGTCTTGAAACGACGAACCACAGCCTCGTTGCTAATTTTCTTCATTTCTTCTTTCTCTAGATAGCAAATAAGTCTATGACTCAAGTGTTGATCACCCATATGATTAGCCAAACTTGTTTTGACAATCTTCATTCCAGAAAAGTATCTCTCAACTACTGCAGTAGCGACAGGCAGTACCAGTACAAGCTTCAAAAGACGATAGACCAACGGATAATCAAATTGCAAATCTATAATTTGATAAATGTATATGCATATACTAAAAAGAAAAAAAACTCAATTAACTCACTAACCCTAAAGTGCCAATGTGTCATATTACGAGATACCAGGAAAAATCAAAATCGGATGTTAGGCTTGATTGAAGTATAAGATAAATAGTTTGAAGGATTGATTCCTTGCCTTTTCTTCTTTTGGAGCAGAAGTGCAGAACCAGAATAGAGAGGCAGAGGCGTTGTTGGCCTGCTGCTGATGACGCCAACGACGTCCACGGACAACGCCAGGGACTGGAACGTGACAGGATCGCAGGATTCACAGCAAGCAGGGAAGAGGACGATGGATGGATCGTGTAGCTGCGACGCCGCCGTCGGTGCCTTCGCGTCAGGCGAAAAGCCACGGCCACATCTGCATCGCGCTCGCGGACTCGTGCCCTCGACTCCTCCTGGAAGCAAGCAACGATGTGGTCAAGTGGGCTTGGGCCGGTGGGGGTGGTGCCCTGTTTTGGGCCGAGGGGGTGCACCAAGGGTGGAAAATTTCACCTGACCACGTAACCACGTCATTTGCGTGGGTGCCTGGGCATCCAGGACAGCCAACGTGTGTCCGCCCGTGCATTAGAGTAACTTTCACTACTACAGCGATAAAAAAAACCATTAACCTAGGAGGGCAAAGGGTTCACCTCCAATCAAATGTCACGGTTAATCCGCAACCTACCTAGACGATCCAGTTGGCCGTCTTGATCTTTCAGCGCATTACTGTATCTTTGGAGACAGGCCAAGCAACCGCCAAGCAATAGCACGATCTAGTGGGATCTTCATCATGGTCTCCTGGATCAAAGATTTTGGCATTTTGCTATACTGGCATGTTTTCTTGATGATTTTGGCATTCTATCAATAGATACACTTCTTTTTTGTTAAATGGTGAGTGTTTTGTTTCGACCAAAATCTCATTTCTATTGTTAGAAGTCAAATTTCGTAGTAAATATGATAGTTACACATTAGTTGTGCCTAATTGAACATCATATCGATCAGTGTTGTTAAGAATTAAGTGGTGCACCCCCCATCATTTCGCTCTAGATTCGCCACTGATTATAATGTACTTGCAGGCTCGTATCTCGGGATGCATTGATATAATAGCTTGGGCAACTTGTCCCAGGATGGCATCCTTGACCACCTTGGGCGACCTGATCGATCTGAAGATCGCTGCGCGTTCGACTGGCAGAACACGTGGTTTTGATCCCACTGCGGTCTTGTTTGGGCGTGTGTCGAGCTAGATTGAAATGGGATTAAACTTAAGTTCCATGCTAATCCAATCCAACAATCACCATTATCGTGACCTAAATCAAATTACCTTTACAAAGCACTAGTTAGTTACAATAATTTTGTGTCATCATTAATCAACAAAACCCATTAGGGGCCTAGATGCTTTCAGGAAGCAAGGTGAAACAGGTTTTTAACTCATAGTTCATAGTGTAAATGAAAAGGTGCTCTTTACTCCCACCTGAATTTGTTGATATTTGAGCATTGGGTTGGTTAGGAGTGATTCTTTTCGAAGAAGTTGAAGCTGGAGCTCTCCCAAACGGCCATGTACTGTACAGAAGCTGCAGCCTCATCCTTGGAGGTGTGAGGACGTTTGAGCTTTGCGCAAATTTTATTTATTTTTTTATTTTTTTTTAGATCACGCCGAAGCGCGTTTTTCATTAAGCAGAAATAGAGTTCAAAGAACCGAATAATATGCGTGCAACCCGAAGAAGTTGCGATGCCACAGTCACAGCCACAGACCCAGAGCGCGCAACACGATTACATGGCTAAACAAATTTGCGACAACAGGCTCAACCAGCAACTAGAACAACAACGTCAAACTGGAGCAATCAGCCTCGAGAGGTGCTTGAAGCCTGCCAAGCACCATAACGAGGCCTCGTCCTGGATCTTCGCCGCAAGCTGGGCGGCGGTGGCAATAGAGCGATCGAAAGTTCTTGCGTTCCGCTCTTTCCAAAGCGACCAGCCAATGAGGAAGAACAGCGAGTCAAAACCACGACGCACCGGCTTGGGAATCCTCTTCCTCGTGCGAAGCCACCATTGGAGCGTCGACTCAGCCCTAACGAACACAGTCCCCTGCAGATGAAGCCTGGATATCCAAATTTGCCAAACCTCACGGCTGAAGCTGCACCCGAGCAAGATGTGATCCAAGGTCTTGACCTCCTGGTCGCAAAGGATGCAGGTGTTGGAGGATTGAAGCCCATGGCGAAACCTGCGATCCGCGGTCCAGCAACGCCGATGCAAGCACAGCCAGAAGAAGAAACGCACACGAGGCGGCGCAGGTGTCTTCCAGATTTGCTTGGCTCAAGTGAGGAACATCGCACCGTAAGCAGACGCCGCCGAGTAGGACCTGTCCGCCGTCCGGGACCAAGACAGGGTGTCCGGCGAGTCAGAGATGCCGGACATGGTCAAGTAAGTCACAGATAGACGCCACC
This sequence comes from Eremochloa ophiuroides, assembly GCA_038502445.1. NCBI lineage: Eukaryota > Viridiplantae > Streptophyta > Magnoliopsida > Poales > Poaceae > Eremochloa > Eremochloa ophiuroides. Next base: position 2,551,452 of record JAHLJS010000006.1, on the reverse strand, counting down.
TTGACAAGGAGCTGGAGTGTCCTGGCACCAGAAATCTGCCGGACCCAAGTGCTATCGTGCAGCGCCGCGGCCACAGTCGTCTTCTTCGCTCTACCACTTACCGCCGCGAAGACAGTGGGGGCAAGCGCCTGAATACAAGAGCCATTCAGCCACCGATCTGTCCAAACGTAGATGGATTCACAGCTCCCCAGAACGAATACGACGGATTCTTCAAACGCTGCCAACACCTCAGACTCCTTGGAGGACGGGAACCGGCCCTCGAGACGGTCCTTCTAGACCCACCGCACCCTCAGCGCGACACCAGCTCGCCGGAGATCAGAAACGCCGAGGCCGCCTAGCTCACGTGGCAAGCACACTTGTGACCAGGCCACCTTGCAGCGACCACCAGAGACAGACTCGGATCCAGCCCAGATGAAGGCCCGCCGCAGCCTATCAATGGAACGCATGGTCCACGACGAGAGACCGAGGGCGATGGACATGTGGACGGGGATCGCCGATAGCGTGGCCTTGACAAGCGCCATGCGTCCGGCCGGGTTGAGAAGGTGTCCTTTCCAACACGGGATCCTGGCCGCCACCTTGTCAACCAAGACCTGCTCTTCCGACCTCTTCAGCCTGTAAACCGAGAGCGGGATGCCCAGGTACCGCGTCGGAAACTCCTGAATCTGGCAGGAGAGGACAGTCTGGAGCACCTCAAAGTCCGCCTCGTGGCAGTGCAAAGGAGTTGCAGCGCTCTTGTCAAGGTTGGCAAACAGGCCTGAAGCCAAACCAAAGATGTTAAGCTTTGCGCAGTTTGATTTGATATAATTAAAGACAAAGGGACACGACTGTTTATATACTCTCTCCGCCCCCCTGAATAGATAGATTCCTAAATTTGTCTTAAGTTAGTACTAATAAATAACATAGTATATGTTTTTTATGATATGCTCATCTTAATTATGTCATAGATGTTGTTACTCTTTTCTAAATTTAGTCAAATTTAAGATAATTTGACTTACACGGATTCTATGTATTGATTTATTTAGGACAAAGGGAATAACTTTTAAAACATCAACCGTGGCAGATTGTGACCAAAAGAGGAGTCGATGTCGATCCTATACCGTGAAAAAAAAAATCATAATTTTGAACATAGGAAGTACTCATAATGTACATACGTTAATAATAACACAAACGTACTTGAAATTAGTATGAGACAAACGTATATCTTCCCTCGGTCCCAAATTAAATTTCATTTCAAAAATTTTGAATATTCAGAATTTTTTAAGTTTGATCAAATTTATATAATAATAAGATAATAATATTTATGATACCAACTAAGTATCATTAGATTCTATATTAGTTATATTTTTATAGCATATCTATTTGATGTCATAAATCTTTATATTTTTTCTATAGCTTTGGTCAAACTCGAGATGTTTTGACTTTTAAGATTCTAAATGATTAATAACTTGAAACCGAGGGAGTACAAGTTTACACTCCCAAATTATACACAGATGTTAATATAGCACAAACGTATGTACAATTTATATATATAAAAAAAAAACTTATGCGAAACCAGGCCCAATTCTTTTTTTTTTCGCGTAAAGAAAGAGATTTCAATAAGGAGCCAGGCCCAATTCTTAGATGGATGTATGTATGGTCAGCTGAGATGACCACAAATCGGTATCTTTTTCAGATACTGAATCCGAGCCTCTACATCACAAATTAATATTTGTTGCATAAAAAAATATACACTAAAATACCTCATTGAGTGAGGTTTGAGAACATGTATAGTACATGCCATAGGGACACGATGTCTAATAACAAAACAAAAAAAAAAAACATATACGTAGGAAACAATTCACAGCTACAGTATCTGATACATACAAAGCTGCCTATTCGTGTGTGTGTGTGTGTGTGTACGTTACCGGCGTACGTACTGCTGTACCGGCCGGGTGTACCGTATCCGTACGTGGAGGATATGTTATAGCCTTGACGGCGGCTGTGGAGGCTGCACAGAAACCTCTAGCTCATGGAGTCATGGGTGGAGGATTGGCGGGTCAGCGAAGGGCCCGTAGAGCCAGCCCTTGGCGATGTGGCCATAGGCGGCCTCCGTGAGGTGGGCGCCGTCCCAGCTCCAGTGGTTGGAGGGGTCCGTGCACGCGTACGCCCCCGCCTCGCCGCACTTGGACGTCAGGTTGAAGTTGAACTCCCCGACGCCCCTCGCGCCGCAGCACGCTCGCGGCGTCTGCTTCAGCATCCCTGCGCATGCAAAAACACCACCATCACAAGCTCAGATTCGGAACGTGCGGCTGAATGAAGCCAATTGCTTGTTTTTTGTTAAAGAGCAGAGCAGAGGCCGGAGCTGCTTGCAGGAAAAGACAAGACGGACGACAGAGGCCCTGTTCGCGTTCGTCATACCTCGATCCGCCGTCTATTGAATGGTTATTCGGTTGCATCACCTTTAGTTAGGTGTCAGTGTCACCAAAAAGTCAAAAACGTAAGTATTGCAGTAGGTGTCACCTTCAGCCAACGTATGCAGCGCGAGGCGCGAGCTCCGTCATGCCTTGAATGAAGGCCGCTGGAAAACTCCGATCCGGATTCCGGACAGGTTCCTATGGTATTCTCTCCGTGCCCGTTCAAACACGAAACCTCGCCTCGCAGACACCCAACCCACCCAGCGATTTGTTGTTCGCCCAGAACGGAACGCGTCGTCGTCTTGCCCGCGTCACCCCTGTGGAATTTTTCTCCCACGGACACGGACTCACTGTCCTCCCGGCCCGGGCTGCTACGGAGCCGCCGCTGACACGGGAGCTAGTACCCGTGCTGCCGTAAGCAGGATCGGAAAGAAAAAAAAAAAACGAACGAACTAGCCAACTCGCGCGCATTATCGCGACAACCTTATACCAGCATCGATCATGGCATGGAACAACAAACAATCAATCTATGTGCATGCGCTCGATCGATCGCTCACCGTATTCGTCGGGGTGGAGGATGAACTGGATGGCGGGGGTGTAGTAATCTGCGTAGACGATGCGCACGTCGGGGTGCCTGGCGCGGAGCTCCTGGAGCTTGCGCTGCAGCGCGGCGTTGTGCACCCACGACAGCGTGTTGAGCTCCTTGACGCAGCCGCTGCGGGGGCCATACGCCGCCGCCGGCTTCTCGCTGAACGTGGACAGGAACATGGGGAAGCACCCGGTGGGCAGGATGCCCGGCACGACCAGGTCGACGGCGCCCTCGGCGATGAGCTCCTCCACGCCGCGCGCGATGGCGCCCACCACGTGCGGCACCAGCGCGTGCACCTCCTCGATGGGGCGGAACGAGAAGATGGTGGAGCCGTAGTCGTTGCCCCCGAACTCGCCCACCACGAACAGCGACCGCCGGAACAGCTCCCGGCACTCGCCGCCGCCGCCGCAGATGCGGGGCTTCATGTCGCGGAACCACCCGATCTGGGTGTGGAGGGAGCCGGAGCTCCAGACGGCGCGCGCCAGCCCGTGCTCCTCGAAGAAGTCCATGCCCAGCGCCGTCGCGCCCGTGATGGCGAAGTTGGCGCCCCGGTGGAACGTGGCGTTCTTCGCCTTGGACGGCGGCAGCAGCGGCAGCCCCAGCTCCTGCGCGATGAAGTCGATCACGACGCGGCCGTCGGAGACGCGCCCCGTCGGGTAGCCGAAGTAGGTCATGCCGTAGGGAGAGCGCGCCGTGGCGAGGTAGTCCGGGATGCCGTCCACGCACAGGTTGCCGGTGTCCGACAGCGAGTCCCCGAAGCTGAACACCGCCGCGTACTCCCGCGCCACGGCACCCCGCAGCAGAGCCACGCACGCCAGCAGCAGCAGACGCCTCATGGTGGCGGTGGGTGCCGCGACGGTGGCTGCAGTCCGAATCGACGGCCCACCTGCTGCTTGCCCGGCGGCCGTTTAAACTCTCGTGCCGGGACCGGGTCGCCGGAGATCACACACACGCGGCCGAGAACGGCTCGGTAAAAGTACCCGGAGTGGATTGTGATGGATTGGAGGGCAAGATTAGTACCAGTTCGACGCTTTGATCAGGTCCGGGCTCAGACAGGGACACGATGGAGGTAGTCCAGAAAGGTCAAAGAGAGTGGTTAACACTTGAAAGAAGTACGTGTCAAAAAATTGAGTTTTTTCTTCTTTTCATTTTAAAGAAGTCACCATCCTTATACTACTATCTTATTACAGCAACGAATGAATTTACATTGGGTGACTGACTAACTGGCTACGGCTGCCCCCAAATCGCAATTCTAAACAAAATGGTTCAAACCTTGGGTAGCCACGAATTATAAACTTTTTTTGGGTAACATAAAACGAGAAACTAACTAACGAAAGAATCCTGGGAAAATTGGCCGGCTTTTGGCTTCTGTAATGGGGGTTAGTCTTTAGTCTTAGTCCCTGTTCGTGAGATTGCTTTACTCTTCTAGTTCATGTATCCACGGCAGTTAGGAGCTTTGCACAGGCATGGAACCTTGCAGTCTTCGGATTCGTCAGGGTCAAACAAGTAGTCATACCTGCACATTTTAGCAGCAGCATTAGATGCCATTCAGGGTCTCATGCCAAGGAAATTGCAAAATTGTGCATATCGGAAGAAAATGGCAGGGCTGCAGAATTACGTCAGTTCTTCTCCGGCAGAGACGTCTCTCTTGGCAATAAGAATGATCTGGCTCCTGTCATCGCTGACAGTCATGATCCTAGCATAGCAGTTTGGCATACACTGAAAGGGCAAAACGAAAATTCAGTTCTCACTTTCTCGGGCTGTTACATATGGCAAGAAGATACAAAATTGAGCTACGGAAGTTTACCGAGTGATTAATTAGGCGTGCTATGTTTCCTTTGTCAGTAGCATCGATGACAACATCTTCACTTATCTTGAACAACTGCAAAACAGAATAGGTTATAATTAAAACAAATCGCTTCTGCAGCCTCTTATGTTTTCAACAAAATAAGACTTCAAGTTCCAATTCTTCTATATATATGTGCTTTTCTTGAACTTTAACTAGATTTGTATTGCAAACCTCAAAACCTGGAGCAAGTATAGCAACCAGCAAATTCTGAGTAGAGGTAGCACTACACGTAAGCACAATAAATGATAACTCACATAGCAATCCTTTTTTTCTCTATGGTACTGTGCTTCCCTCAAATCAGCAACACACCGTCTAACTTGTTCACCACGATACTCAATAACCTGGCACAAGATTAATTAAGCTGTCAGCTCGCACATTTTATTTCTCAAACAAGTAGGAGAACTGGGCATCATTGCATTAGAGAAAGAGGTCAGATGTCACATTGAGGACAAACTCCACACTTAACAATGGATGGAGACCAAGCAATTCTAGAAAAATAGGGACACAGTTGTATTGAATGGAGATATCAATGTTAGCACTGATTATCAGTTGCTGCGACAAATGAGAACTATTTGCGGAGTTTCCTAAGTGGAATACTCAACTGGGAAACAAATACTCCCTACCATGTCAAAAAAAAAAAAAAAAGAGTTGGTTCTTAAAGCAAGACATGGCATGAAGGCAGGCAAGGCAGACGAAGTAGTGCCATACATACAGATAAGTCAAAAAGGAAAGGAGCAATAAACCCATCAATGGGCTATAACCCAAGGTTGCACAAAGACCCTCCCCTCAGGCTCCAATCTCACACTCCATAAGTATGTTCCCCTTCTGCACCACATCAACCACCCCCCCCCCCCCCCCAACCAACACACACACACACAGGGCACTGCACTGGGAGACTGTTCATCACGCCAGAGCGTAGGATGGAAGAAGCATGAAACAGAGACACTGCCCAGGGCCCATCTTCCTTCTCTCCTCCCCTCTTGTAGCTATAGTGGAGTCACCTTGACCCCCCAGGGAGCACCTTGTCGGCTTCTCGCCTAGGCGACAAGCCTTAAGAGCTATGTTATTTCCATCCACAAATGTAAGCATTTATATGATTTTTAGGATAGATTAAAGTGGAGAGTAAATAACTATGAGGCCCCTCAATCACACAGTTAACACCTGCCTTTTCATATAACCAAGACTATAAATGGAAGGCATCAAGCAATCAATTAAATGGCAAGGGAGGGGATGCGTGAATTAGGTAAAAATGCAGACATTTGTGGTCAAACTTTAAATGTTAGGAATGCATATATTCGTGAACAGAGGGAGTAGTAAATTACAGAATCATTTCATTTGGGGCCTTATTGGGAACGTGGGATTTCGATCACACTAGGATTTTATCCAAATCTGAAGTCCAAAACTAATGTCAGGAGTGACTTCCCTCATTCAGCAGCAGGCCATCAATATTCATTTGATGGAACACAAGCTCAAAGATTACCAACTGTGGGAAAGGTTATTGGTGGACGCCTAACCTACCTAATGATACAAAAATAACTCGTTTTCTTAGATTTTGAGCGCACATTAATGCCATGTCTGCATGTTCTTCACATGTCATCTTTGATAATTTGATATACCTATAATGAACTGACTTGATAAGCTATGCAGATAACTGAATGTAATATAGGTAATGCAAGTCAACATGCTATACCATTTGTCCCTCCTGAATATTCCTTGCAGCAAAGAGCCCCCATCCATGAATTCCAGATCGACCACAAGAGACCCTCAAATTTTCAGTTTTCTGCAACCATCAGTTTGTTTATCAGTGTTCTGACACAACCTTGTAGTATTTAATGAACAGCAGTTACTCAGTAACTTAACCTGTAAATACCCAAGTCGCTCTTTAAACGTTGAAAACGATTGATCATCCTTACGATCCTGTTAGGAAATAAGGTGAATAAATGACACTGCATTCAAAAGTTGCTAAAGTGAAGAAAGTGCTACCACTGAGACAATTACCATGCACGCATTAAGGCCATCAATAAAATCCTGGGAGTGGTGTCGAGGTCCCATAATCCGGTGGGCAATAGCCTCTGCTGGTTCTTTCTAAAAAATGAAGATAACTTAGTAGTTAGTATTTAGTACAATAGCCCTAAAGGCTTAACAGCAGGAACAAAAAATGAGACCAAGACAAAGATCAATAGGGCACAATAAATGGTATTTAAACTGAAACAAGTCAATCACAAGATTACTAGAAACTACCAATAATTGCATCAATGCTCAATGATATGAAGACATGTGTGATGCATGTAAAATAATTGATACAAAGGCTAGAGAACCAGTTGATCCAAATACAAGCAGTTAACAAAACCAACTGCCTCTAAGTGTTTATTCTTGAACCAGCCAACAAGCCAAGTAGTTGAACAATCAAAGAAATTACGAGTGAAAAAAAGAATGTAATATACAACTGATGTGCTAGGAAAAAATGTTTAAAAAAAATAATCACAATTCACCCATGACAACAAACACCATCTTTTCTCAAAAATTAGGAATGAAGACAATTAAGAGCAATAAGCAGATGCAACAAACCTACCTTGTAATTCAACATTTCATAGGTCAGGCACTTTGCGACTAGACAGTCAGAAATTACAGGAGGAAGCACTTTATCCTGGTGATTTTCCTTCCTGACAAGTCTTGCAGCTGTCTTTTTCTCACCATTTTGGAGAAAAAATTTGGTAGAGAAAACACCTTCAGGTGTCTTCAATATCAGCACATTGTCTGGGTCAGGAGTACTACACAGAGGGAAACAATTGCATATCAGGTGTCAACAACATATATTTGTGGCATTTACTACTTCAGGGTATATCGAAACTTTTACAAATGACTAATCACGATAACAGAACTGGATTTTGTTCCAAGATCACTATGAAAAAGGCCTGAAAGAACATGCCTACATGGTAGTGACCCTACATTAGAGTTACTTTTGTATACATAAACAAAAAGAACCAAGTGAACTGAAATGATTGACCAGAACAAAAGAGAAACTAGGATTTGCAAGAAAATGTTACCTGTGAAAATCACAATATGAAACCATTTTTGTAATGTGTCTGCCACTTCTTTCAGAGGATTGCAACTACAAGAACAAAAATATCACAGTTTAATGACCTGTCTAAAAATATGGATAGCGAATAAATATTTCAGTTTAGACAAATGTGTAGTCTAAAACCTAGCCACAATGGAACTATTTAGGCAATAATAAAAATGAAACACACAGAAAAGGTAGATTTACATGACAAAATAATGATGGCTACCAATACCACCATACTGTTTGATACACTGCCTGACAATAATATAAGATCAACCTAATGAGCAGACAAGACTCAAACTGTACACCATACATCAATAACATTAGGGCTAAGCACTGTAAATTGGTGAACCAGGGAGACAAACAATTTTTTTTCATCAAAAATAGCCACTGCAAATGTGAAGCATTCAACCTCCATGCGATATCCAGCTCTTGATGCACACATTGCATGGTAACACGTAGAACACTTGTCGCACTGTGTGCAGGCACCATGTGTTTGCTTGCATATGACGCAAGTCTGCAGTTAACATGAAAAAAATGCAATATATTAGGTGAAATTTGAATTGAAAGCACAGAAATTAAGATTTGGATACAAATTGTGAAAAAAAATATCAAATACAAATCTCAACCTTCTTAAAGTACTCTACAGGGATGCTCATTATTCCCATAGCTGGCTCCATAGTCTCCTCAACAGGAAAAGAGACTTTAGGCTGAAACCAGGCACATGTAATATGAACCCAAAGTCCATCAATATCTGTTGGCTTGAGAGCACCACCTGTGTTTATGGAAATTCAGCAGTACAAGTTAATAGCTTTAAACGACAATAACAGACAGGACATATATATAAAAACAAGGAACAAAGTTTTATCATGCTACAGGTGTCACTGACAAGAATCACTAGTTCACTACAATGAGACTATTTGAAGAATAACAAACATTTGGCTGGTGAATGTAGTGAAACAGAAGAGTATATTATAGGCTACAAATTCCAATGATAAGCAATACCTTTGACAGGACATAGGCAGCATTCTCTTTTCTGTTGGGGGAATTCGCATGCTCGACAAAGCCATGTTGTAAGATCTTGTACAGATCGTGCTCCATAGCACTCTTGGTGAACAGCTATTTGGCACCTGAGCAAATAAATATCATAGTAATGCAGTCAATTGCAAGTCAAACATCTACATAAAGGTCACCTACAAACATACAGTGAAATATAACATTAAGGGTGCTAAACAAAGCCATGCCAACAAGAATACCTGTTGCAAATTATAATTTTGTTGTAGTCCCAATCCTCAACCCATCGACAAACAGCACAGCGTTCAGTTGTCCATTTAGCACAGACAGGAGTGTAAGCATTAGCTGCAGACATCAAAGTAATCAATTACATATGGTCATGTTGCAACTCCAGCTACACAACAAACACAAACTTAAGCAGAAATGTACCTTGCAATTGTAGCAGTTCTTCTTTCTTAATGCCTGGGTTAGAAGACTTTGATGTCCCACAAGGAATATCATCCAGCTGCAGGTAAGTTCAAGAGATCATGTGTCAGTTGGTCTTGGGGTTTGTTCGAGAAAAGGTTTGATGACGATCTACAGCTTACCAAATTAATGAGTGGTTCCCCTGTGCTCTTTTGCTTAATACTCATCTTCCAGTTCTTTTTCCTTGAGCCAGTATGCTTCTCCCACTCATTCAGACTCATCATCCTTTCCTTGCAAGACTTACATTGACATAGTATCCTGCCAGCAATAACTTAACTCAACTGAGCTTACAAACAGTAACATGTAGAATCATTGTAACACGCAGACTGCTAGTTTTTCTCGGGAGCACAGGAGAATTGTGCATCATTATATTAAAGTTGGTTGGGTGTTTCTGGTCTACATAGTCAACATTACAGTATTAAAATAAGAAAATCACATCACCTGAACCTACTTTAGCCTGCTCTCACAAAGACATTGGAATTTGTGTAAATAGAACAGAGCAAAAATAAGACGCGTAAAATAATGTACAGTAATGGTAACTAAGCAATTTAAATTAAAATGCTATGCTAAGATTCGCAGTGAGATACCAAATACTTACATGTGCTTCTCTGGTACATACAGTGCCTCCTCGCCGTTGCAGCAAACAGGTATCATTGCGGTCAGTTTTTTTTCCTTTGAAGTGCTTGCACATCTGTGGAAAAATACATTACGTATTGAGGTGCTTATTTAATCAAGTAGCTTTGTATCCATAGATTAGAGAGCAGTGAATGACTTACTCTGGACTGTTGGAAGTATGCATTTTTTCAGTTGCTGGAACTGTTTTGCGTTTTGATTTGCAATCCGGACAGAAATAATCTGCATTTTCCAAATCCTATGACACAATGCCAAGTTAACAAAATATATTCATAGAATAATTGCATGTAGATATCAAGCAATAAGGACATCAAAAATATCATCATATAAAGGTAAGGAAATAACCTCCACGTTGTTGCATGTCAGGTCACATTCAACATGAACCCAAATCTGGCACTCATCACAACAAACCTGTCACAAAGTGCCTTTCAAGTCAGTACCTAGAATATTCAAGAGGATACAACCATAGCATGTATTCTTCTAAGCTCTTACCCAGTTTCCACCATCTGTGTGGTGCCAAATTTTCTTGCATATGCCACAGTATTGTTTCGACTGCAATAACTGCAGAGTAATGGTTATACGCATGAGTCATCAAAAGGAAGAAAGGACGTGTAAAGAACACCAGAGATGAAAAGTATCCCACAACTCAAAAGGTTAGCCGCATACCTTTTCACAGTGCCTACAAAGCACCTGCTCACTCGCTTGCTTCCTTTTCTTTGAAACCTTGGATGGTAGGCGATTACCACAGCTATCACAACACAGTGCCAATTTGCCAACCTGCAATTTCAGCCAGCTCAAAAGATGTATCCACGGAAGTAGCTTCACACTAAACTTGTACAGTTTCACCATATTCAGATACCTGAGACTCAGATTGGCACTCCTGCTCGTTATTTGAAGCAGCCTCTTCCTGAAAGCCATTAGGATCAGACTGCTTATTTACAGACTTTCGCGGTGAGGATACCCCATCCTTTTCGAGATCAAAAAAACCACGTTCAGCAAGGAAAGCCTCCTCAATTGCTGCACGGAATTTGCTTGGTCTAAGCTTATACAGAGGCTGTCCTTGAAACCTGACAGAACAGAGGAACATCAGACACAGCCCAAATTAGGAACACAATGTTCAACACATTCCAGAATTTTACCTGTCAAGGTAGTCCACAAAGGGAAAGATCATTCCTTGCTTAACCCATCCATAGTCCTGCAAAGGGATATGGCAGGGTAAGGCCAAGCAAACCGAAAACAAAAACAGAACAGAACTGTTTGAGGGTATTCCAAGTATATTTAGTACCCTGTTTCGGTTATATCCCATGGCAGTCAAAACCTTTGTCGGTTTTCGTAAAAAAGTCAAAATTATATATCTTTGGTGGTATTTATATATATCTGATTTAAGTTGCAGATTCATTATTCGGTAACCAAACCACCAACAGAAAGCAGCACGAGGAAATGATTAATTACCCTGCCATGCCCATTAGCGGAATAACCGAAAAACATGACGCAGAGGGCACCAGGAACGCAGGAGTTGAGCACGACTTCAGGCGCATGCAGCAGGGGATCAATCACCAGCGCAGGCCACGTCGGGGACTTCTTCCCGGACCTCGCCCACACAACATCCCCAAGCACAAAATCCTCTGGCCAGTAGAAATCCTCTTTCCTGTCACTGCCCTCCCTCTTGGGCTTGCACTCCACCACCACAGGTCTCCCCTCCAGCCCACCATTGCCACCAGCACCATCTTCCGAGGCGGCATTGCTCACTCGGACAGTGGTGCCATTGCCACCAGCACCACCGTCGGAGGCGGCATTGCTCGCACGGACAGTGGTGCCATTGCTACCAGCACCACCGTCCGAGGCGACATTGCTCACAGACGTGAGCACACTACCGCTGGCAGCTCCCCCACAGCTGCCGCTCTTGTTTAGATTACGGCACGCCCGGTACAGGTCGGCATCCGTGGGCGCTGGCTGCACGGGCGCCCACACCACGGTCTCCACGGGGCCAAAGGAGTCGCCTTTGGGGTCGGCCATGCGCACCTCGACGTTGTACACGTCCCCGTCCCTGTCCTCCCGCAACTCCCCGCCGGGAGCGGGCGGCGGCACGCCCGCCGCGCGCTTCTTCGCGGGCGGCGGCATCGGGTCCCTGAACCGCGACGGGACAACGCGGTCGCGGCGGCGCTTGGCGGGCGGCATGGTGACAGCGGGGCCGGGCTCCACCACGCCCGGGACGGCGGCGGTGCAGCGCTTGAGCGGGATGCGGGACGCGGGCATGGCACCGGCACCAGGGGCGGCGGAGGCTAGGCCATGGGAAACCCTAGAACCTGGAATCGGGCGGGCAAATTGGGCGCGGGAACGGGACGGGATCCAGGCCTTAGGGTTCCGATGCCTCCGCGAGCGCCGCGTCGGGATTTAAGCAAGCGCAGTGGTGTGTGGAGGGGTTCGGGGCCGCGAGCAGGGGATTGCGGATTTGGAGATTTGCGGGGGGCGGCGGGTAGGAGATAGAGGCGACGCGCCGACGCGGGGCTGAAAATTTGGGTTCCCTCCGCCCGAGTATCGGAATCCGAGGAATTGGGGGGTTTTGAATATTTCGAACGCGATGCGGTGGTCGGGGGAGGCAGGGAGCGAAGGGGGGGATGTGGTGGGGAAGACGACTCGGCGGCGCGAGGTGGGTCAGGTTGGGTGTGTGTGAGACTTGGGAGTGAAGTGAGGCGGCCAGGTGGGGGCCGGAGGGGAGGGAAAAGTTTTCGCGCCGATCTGGAATTCTGGATCAGGCACTGCTGGACTAATGACACTCTCGGTGTTCTTCTCGGTGTAGCCTTGTGTTGGCCTGTTAAGCTTAAGGACCTACTCCCCCTATCGAAATTAGATTACGCTTAGAATAATGACACGGTCTATAAATTATAACTTTAACCCCATATTTTTATAAAAATACTTATTGAATAGTGATATATGTATACTTTTATAAAAAAATATTCAAAGACAAATCTATTTATATAGTTTCCATATTTTCAAACTCAACAATTTAAAAGTTATTTATGATTTATATATTTTTAATGTTCGATCAAGACCTTTTTCAAAACGTCGTCATTTTCCGATATAGATGGAGTACATAAAGTTTTTTAATCATATTGAATGTTATCTTAAAGCAAGAACGATAATAGAGCCAAATTATTTGGCTAAAAACCAAGTTATACGAGTCAAGACATATAATGGATGTCTTTAATTTGTTTTTTTAAAAAAAAACTCTCTCACATTCTTTCTCACAACAATTAACATTTGGGTCCATTTATGCCTATACTTCTGTGTCCAATTTAGACTAACTCCAATAAGAGAACCCAAACCCATAACCCATAATCGGTAGCTCACAGTACATTTGCATCGTATAAATCGGCTCCAACAACATAGGCATCGTCATGACCCATTTCGAGTGCAAGCGCATGCGGAACCCAAATATGGGTGTCTCGGTGTTTCTGCGTCTCCATGCGGGGCCCACTGCACCCGTCGCGCTCCTCGTCTGCCTACTCGCACCCCTTGCCGGAACTGGACGTCGCGACAGGGTGGAGCGGCCGGCGTTGTTGGGGCGTGGCCAGCGAGGGGATTCGAGCTCGCCGCAGGAGCGCCACCGAAGCCGTTGGCGAGGGGAGGCGACCTCGCCGTAGGAGCGCTGCCAAAGCCGCTGGATCTCGCAAGGCACGACGGGGGGAGAGAGGGAGGCGGCGCCGGGGAAGGATCTCGCTGGCCGGGATCGAGTCGATGGCGGCGGCGCAGACGGCACGAGCTCGCCGCCGGTGGGGGAGGAGCACGCCGCCAAGGGGGGACGAGCTCGCGCGCCACCGATGCGATGGGGGAGCTCGCGTGCCGCCGAAGGGGAGAGATGTGCGCGCGCCGCCGGTCGGGGGAGCTCGCACGCTGTCGAGGGAGGACGAGCTCGCGCGCCACCAATGGGGGGAGCTCGCTCGTAGCCGAGGGGGTGAGGTCCGCGCACGCCGCTAGTAGGGGAAGGAGCTCGCGCGCCACTGGTGGTAAGGAGCATGCCGCCGGTGACTGGAGGACGCGCACCGCCGCGGTGGGGGCAAGCCGGCTCTCCACCTCCTTTTGCATCGGCTGTTGGACACGGTATGTTTTGGTTGTCTCATTCCTCTCTTCTCCATGACCCAAATGCATAAATAGGTCCCGTGTTTGGGTACTACTTGTTGGAGATAGTCTTAGTGTTTGAATGGAAGACAAGCTCTCCTATCTGTCCTTCACATCAGCATTTGTTTCGTTATAAGCACATTATTATACCTGTCCTTATACGGATGTTGTATAGATGCTCGAATTTTAATATTAAGCTTAATTCATCTATGCTCTTGGGCACTCTCTGGTAATAGGAAGCCAGCCATGTGTACAAATTGAAAAGGAGCACATGATTGCTCCCGTTGCTAGGATCCTAGCATACTTTTATATAGTACACTAATTTGTTATCGTAATTATTTTTATTTTTCTCTATAATTTAAGAGATATCTTGACTCTCCGATCTAATATTTTTGAATGACTTGGAACAGAAGAAATTACTAAATACTTCTTCCGTCCTAAAATAGATGTCATTCTCACTTCCCGAAAAGACAAAGACTTTTTGTGTTTGACCAAATATATATATATAAAATATTAATATTTATAATATATAATTAGTATCATTAGATAAATCTTTAAATATACTTTTATAATATATTTATTTAGAGATATAAATGTTACACGTATTTTTTAAAAACTCGGTCAAATTTGAGAAAATTTGATCAGACATCTATTTACATCGCCCTCATCCGTGAGAGCTTTCAATATTGGGTACGGGTCAGCGCATAACCATATCCAGAACTTCGGTGACGAAAATTGCTGGTGTGCGGGAAGCCGGGAACAGGACCACGAGTCCACGAGACCAGGACCACGTCGATGGAAGTCGAAGTATCCGCCGACAAGCTGAATTTGGTGCTGTTCCCGTGGCTGCCGTTCGGCCACATGATCCCTTTGGAGCTGGCCAAACGCATGGCGGCGAGGGGCCACACCGCGCCGAGGAACGTCGCCAGGCTCAGGGCCTTCCCGTTCCTGAGGGCGTCGGGTCCATGGCCGACCTGCCGCCGGAGAAGCACGAGCTGCTCAAGAAGGCGCTCGACGGCCTCGCCGCCCCGTTCCTCGCGGACGCCGTCGCCTGCGCAAGGAGGACGACTTGGGGTCCCGGTAATCGCCGACGAGCACAGGGTCTGAGATCGTGCAGGCGGCATGATGAACTCCGCCGGCAGCAAGGCCATCTCCGCCTCCGGTGGCGCGGCAAGCTCGCAAGAACCTGCTGCCTCCACGGCTCCACCTGAAAAGTTCCTTTGACCATGGGTCAGAAGAAGACTCAACATCTGAAATGGTCCTTTGACCATTGGTCGACGCCAAGCCCCGCCACGTTCTTACCTGAAGCCCAAGAAAGAAAAGGCCCATTAACACCCGCAAACTCCCAAGTCACCACACCCCCCCCCCCCCCCCCCCACCGCCGCGGCGACCGCGAAGCAGCTCCGCTCCGATCGAGCCCGCGCCATGGAGGACGTCATCACCGACGTGCCGCCGCCGTCCCGCTTCTCCCCCGACGACCTCGACAACTTCGCCGCTCCGCCAGCGCAGCCCACCCCGATCCTCGTCGTTTCCCCGAACCCTAGCCCACCGGCGGCCCCGCGCCTCCTCATCGTCTTCATCTCCCCCACCGCCCTCGCGCTCCTCGCCTCCCCGCCGCCGCTCCACGCGTCCCTGCTCCTGCCGGACCTGCCCCTGCACCCGCGCTCGCACGCGCCCATCCGCGTGTACCTCCACCCCTCCGGCGCGCTCCTCGCCGCGGCGCACGGCGCCGTCCCCGCCCACCGCGCGCGCGCCGCCGCCAGGGCCCTCGTCTCGAGGCTCCAGCCGGAGGAGGTGCTGGTCCTGGACGCGGTCCGGAGCGCCTCGTACCGGGGCCGCCTCGCCGCGGACGAGCCCGTCGAGGGGAAGCTGGAGACCCGCGCGGCGCGCGCGCGCGGAGGCGTGGGCGCGGCCAGGGCCGTCCCGGCGCTGGCCCCGCCTGGCAGCGTGGTCGACGGGCTCGGCGCCGCCGTGCTCGCGGACTGCGAGATCCGGGGCAAGGCGGCCAGCCTGGTGGTGACGTGGCCGGCGGGCGCCAGGCCCGCCGAGTTCGGGGTCATGCGGCGCGTGGCGGCGGAGCTTGGCGTCGACACCGGCAAGGCCGCGGCGAGGGTCTCCGGCCGGCCCGAGCTGGATGCGTTGTACACTTGAGATTTCTCTGTTACTGCTTCTGGTCTCGTTGCCTGTTATCTGACGAGTGAGAGCTGGATTTGAGACAATTTGGGGAGAAATCTGAAATCTATCAAACTGAGTTGGTTTCGTGTTTGGCGTCATTTGAATATGACTTTTTGATATGCCGATGAACAAATTCTGATCTCAGTTGTGTCATCATCGCTGCACTATTGTAATGATCACTGAAGTGGCCTTGCCTAGCCTTTGCTTGCAGCTGTACCATGGGAATGGTCGAATGGATTGCCTTCCTCGGTAGAATGGGTTTTATCTCGAAGTTGTCAAAATTCAATTCTACTGAGGAAGGCATGGACGCAAACTTTTTTGTATTTTCTTTACGAGATCATGGACACAAACTTTGGTTTGCACATTCTCACATTCACGATCTCCTCCAACCTTGCTTTGCACATTGCTGTTGGGATTTGCAAATGCAAAAATACCTGTCAATTGTCATCCCTCCACGATGAATGAAACCGGGAAGGCCAATTACGGAGAAATGCGGAAATCGGGCCAGATTTTGTGACAAAACCCAGTCATGGGCCGTGCTAAGCGTAATGGAGTCCGGCCCAGGAGGTCCTGTCCCACTCCCATCCCATTCCCATTCCCATTCCAACTCGCCACGTCTCGTCACCTCCCCTTGTGCTTCGGCGACGGCGACGGCGACGGCGACCCGACCACGCCAGCCATGGACGCCCTGACGCGTCTCCACCGGTCCCTCGTCGGCGGCGACGACGACGAGGATCAGCCGGAGGACTCCATCCTTGCTGACACCGAGGGCCTCTGCTCCCTCTCCCCTCTCCAGGTCAAGCGGCAACCCCCTCTCTGAGACCTCGGAATGCTCCAAGGATTTCATGACTCTGGTTTGCATCGATCTGATCCGGTCTTGGCCCTTTGCCTTGTCCAGAGGATCTACGCCTTCGCGGCATGCTTGGTGGCCGGACTCGCCCTCATGATCTTGGTACGCTCTCGCAATCCGTCGCCCGTACAGCTGTTAGAGAGTTCAGTTGCTAGCTTCTCCTGCAGGTGGAGAATTAGCGTTGCAGATATGCTATTTCAGCCACCTGTATGCCATGCCTTTGAGAACGATAGTTTCAGCTGTCCATCTTGTTTTATTTGATTTGAAACATCCAATTGACATTGTGGCTCAGCGAATTAAGTTTGATGTAGTATTAAAGACTTCTGAATTGGTTATGTGGGGATGATAATTTGGGAACAGGGAATTGTGGTTGTTCACATTAGGTGGTTCTTTGTCATAGTTGCCTGTCCAAAGAAGCACATTGTTTAGCTTTTGTTCTACAAGTGCTGGAGAACAGTGCACTGTAGCAGTGTAGCTCTTAATTGCCGTGCTGCTGACTCCAGATTTGGTTAGGAATCATACGTGTGCGCTCATGTATTTGAGCGTATCCGTATGCATCTGTAACTGGGTCTCGCAAAAAGGGAAACACTCAGCACTTTGTGCTAAGCTTTAAACCATGATTTCGTCTTCGCATATTTGTTAGGTTCTGTTAATGAATTTAAACTCCTGACTGCTTACGTTTCACTCTCTTGTGCAGTCTTTTATTGTCTTCGTGAGACCTATCAAATTTGCAGCCATATTTACGTTTGGAAACATATTGGCAGTTGGGAGGTAATAACGCAGTTTCTTCGTTGGAACTTTCTTTGGTTCTGCTGCCATTTCAACATTTCTACAATTATTTGTATGTTAAGTGTGCATATGGATGAATATGAGATCAAGTCTTAACATAATAAATATTTACCATATTCTGATTTCAACCTTTGTTTGGCAGCACAGCCTTTGTTATGGGGCCACAAAAACAGCTAAGGATGATGTTTGATCCAGTTCGTCTGTTTGCGACAGCTATTTATGTTGGATGTGTTGTTTTGGCTCTAATCTTTGCTCTTTGGGTTCGTACGATTTGAAGTACCCATTTTCTTCTCACAACCTTGTTCTCAAAGTCAAAAAAAATTGAATGGGCATATCGAAATTCCACAATACCATGCTTTCTGAATTTGGTTTAACTGTGCAGATTCATGGCAAGCTGCTAACGCTGATTGCAATCATATGTGAGATCTGTGCCCTGTTTTGGTAAGGTTTCTATCCGTACAAATAATGCTAGTGACCTGTACAACATAAAACCACCACCGTACTATTGATGTTGAATGCAAATATGCCTTCCTTAAAGTTACTGTGACAAAATAATATATCAAATGTTACCCATCTGAGTGTCCTACGATAGTCACAAAATAGCCATTTTTTAAATCTTTCTTGTGAGGATAATAAAAAATTGTTATGCCCTCTGTTATTTTTCATGAATCAACTGCAGCTGTTACTCGTAGTATTTGTCTGTGTTATGCATGACTTCCACGATCCTTTTACATAATTAGCATGTTCAATCCATGTCAAAGAAACAACTAAAGAACTTAGCAGAGGACAACCTCAAACTTATGTACTATTATTAATGGTCTGGGTACTGGTGGCCGTAGCACCATTCTTTTGTGCTCTGTTACTCAATGGTGTTGACATGTTTAGAGGAAAAAAAATTAAGGCTAAGATGTATGCTTACATAAAGATATGTAGAGTATTTTATGTGGTACTTTTAAGTGGTAAGTGACAATGTGCAATTTGCAGAAGATACTTCTAGTTTTAATACCAGAAATTTAATGACTAAGCATAATATGAAAATCAAATTTCTGAAGTATCTTCCCAATTCTGGAGTATATGTTAGGCTGCCGACTGTCTCTTCATAAACAGCATGGCTGCCAGCTTACCATGCAATTTCATTTTTGCACAATGGCCATCTATGGCTCTTATCGATCACACGTCTTGGAAAACTTCACTGGGAAATTTTGTTTGAATGATTTCCTTACTATGTAATAGCAGCTCCTGTAGTTCTGACTGTGGTTCATTTACTCAAACTTTTTATACTATATATGCAAAATAATAAATACATAGGCTGGAAATTTACATCTCTGTTGTGCTTCTGCTTCAGTTGGAAGTTGACCAAAATTAAGCAAATAGACCAGTCTTCCCAGGTTGTGGTACTGTGACACTGTTATCTTTGATCTTAGCAATCATTTTGCTGTTTGTTTGCATCTTTATCTCCTGTATTTGTTTTCAATTGATTGGTCTATTGTACAGCAAGAGTAAAATTTTCTGAACAAACCAACTTATTGTCCTCCTGTATTCTTCGTTCTCTGCACCTCAGGTACAGTTTGAGCTACATTCCTTTCGCGCGAAGGATGGTTTCCGACCTGATGGTGAAGTTGTGTGACACTGAACTTTGAGCTGCTGCAGGCAACATAAAACTCTTTCGGGGTCTGAAATCAGGGAATCCTATGGGTGGTTGGTCCTTTGCCCATTTCCTTCGGGTTTAACATTGTTTCATAAACTACAAGCTAGCATGGTACTTATTTTGTGTAAAAGTGAATGCCATGATGCAGTATTTTGTAAAGCTTTTACTGCATGCTTAAAACAGAGATTTCTGGCCTTGTATTGCTGCAAAGCAATCTGAATGCTGTGTAACATGCATTTTAGTTTTTAATGAATCTATGTCTAATATTCTAAATTAGTGTAAACATTTTATCTGACGAGACTACTTTTTAGGAGAGGGAACCAAAATCCTCTTCAAAAACTTGGCGACAAGCGAGAGGACAGCGAGCGTGAGTCAGCAACAGTTGTAGGAGAAAAGGAAAGAAAAGGAGGGAATGGGTCGCTATATATTTTTCAGAGATCAAATACTGGTGACATATTCGAGATGGATGATAGCCTGATACGGACACTGAAAGCAAGCAAGCAAGCATCTCGAGACTTGTTATTTTATAAAATCACATAACAAATGTCCATAGTTGACTATATATGATGAACACAAATTAAGGGATAGCCGACTTTCTATTTTATAAAATCAAATAGCACATCTACTGGAGTCTACTTTTTGTTATATAAAATTCCAAAATAACATATACAACCAGAATAGCTAAGTTGTTGAAGTTGTTCTTAGTCAATTTAAAAAGAAAAGCGGGGAGTGCCCCATACAGAAATTGATTTCTTGCTTTACACCCGCAACTAAAAGGACTATGTATCGCATAGTTTAAATGATTATTGATATAGGTAGGATTTGCGCCACCCTAGCCCTCCCCGTAAATAAGTTCGAACTAAGGCCTGTTTGGCATGGCTTCAAAGTCCAATTCCAGGCTAGAGCTGGCTCCAGCTAGCCAAAACACCTTAACTCTGGAGCAGCCTACTCCATGAAGTTCTAGGAGCTTTATTTCATTTTTCTGGAGCACCTCTTTTCTAACTCCATGAAGTTCCTCTAGACAGGGGGTTTTGAAAAAATTACCCGTAATTGCCATCGGTTACACACTCTAAACAAAAAATAGTTCCAGAGTCAGCTCCACCTAGAGTTTTGGGGTAGAGCTGCTCCACCCGGAGTTGGAGCCATCCCAAAGAGGCCCTAATAGTTAGCAACTCTTCAATTAGTAATCAAACAGATCTAGAATGCACTAGTACTAATTTTAACTACTAATCTTTAATGCAAATTATCAAATAGGCCGTGAAACTATTGACATGTTCTGTGAAGGAACATAGACATTCTGCTTTTCACAATGAAAAAAAAAAGGGCGTTCTACTGCAAGTCTCGGTAGTCTCCAGCAAGCTGAATGTCTTGGTGGACCCACAAGTCAGTGTGATCGCGCTACCCTTTCACTTCCCCTGTCGCAAGGCTTGCAGCCATTTCAAAATTTGAAATCCCTGTCGTTCCCCGGCGCTTATATATGCAGCCACTCCTCGCCAGCACGCAGGACGCTGCGCCTCTTCCTCCCACCGCTGCATGGGCAAAGCCATCTCCCTCCTCCGGCCACAGCAACCAGCTCGAGAGGACGAGGCGGAGATGATGGAGCTGAGGAAGCGCCCGAGGCCGCGGCGCCTCGACCCGGACTTCGTCTCGTCCCCGCCTCCCTTGCCGCCGAGGAAGCGGGCGCGGAAGCAGGCACCGGCGACGAAGCCGGTCGAGGCCGAGGTGGCTCCGAGGCGGCAGTTGCCGAGGAAGGGGGGCAGGCGCGCCGCGGTGGGCATCGGGTGCCCCGTCGCGGGGCTCCATCCGGCGACGTGCGGCCGGCAGCCGCCGCTGCGCACGTCGACGCGCGTCCTCTTCCGCCCGCGCCATCCATTCAACTGGTACGCTGTCTCCGTGTTCGAGCATGGCATTGCGAATTGTTCGGTGCTGAATTGGGTTCAGTTTTCCTGCTACTGCGATCGGAGTTGGTTTCAGTTCTGAATTCTGAGTGCTCTGGCCGATCCTCTGGTTATGATGTGTGTGGGTGTGTGCTTAGCGGAGGGAATTGGATCGTGCTGACTTGGATTTTCTCGAATTTGAACTTTAGAGTTTGCGAATTCGCGATTGCATTTGCGTTCCGAGGGATTTTAAACCTTCTACTGTGAGTCATGCTTGGTTTTGAAAGCGATCGCAATTCAGAGATTGGCAGGTCCCGTATGTGTAAGTAGCTTGAAGCCCAGAGACGATTCGAATTTTGTTCGCTACATTTCGTTGTGTATCTGCCTTGCATTGTTAGATTTCGATTTCGATGGAAGCCTGCATCTCTGTTTGAATCATGCAATGGAATTTTGGCAGTTCGATTGGATGAATTATTGTAGCACTTCCGATGTGTTTGAATTCAAAAGCGTCAGAGCAGAGTGCTTGTCCACCAATGCCTGCGAACAGCTGCTGTTTAGCTCAAATTGCTCGTGGTTTCCATGCTTTATAGAGTTGAATAAGCCTGAAATCTCTATCCGTAGTGATGACACGCATTTCGAATTAGAAAATTCAGTTCGAATAACTGTGCCTTGCATTCAATTGTAAGTATTCGCTATTCTCCTTGAATGGATTTAAAGCTTTTCATCTAATATTTTGAGGTTCTGACAGTGAATTGTCTGCTCTTGCTGATATTTTGACCCCAACAGCATTAGCCGCTCACACCAGCATTACAAATCTCGGACCAATTTTGCCACTGAATTGGTTGGAACCCTGAGCAAGTATTTCTCAATGCAGGTACGAGCCGGACCTGTGGACGGAGGTGGCCAAGCACCTGTGCGGCTTCGACCTGCTCCGCCTCTCCTCCACCTGCCGCTGGTTCCACCGCCTCCTCGCCGACGACTCCATCTGGCGCTACGCCTTCTTCCGCGATCTCAACCTCTCCGACGCCAACCCGCACGTTCATCGCCCGCTCTTCCGCTCCTGGCGCTACCTCTACTTCGCCGCCTTCGGTAAGCAGAGCACGAAATGGCCCGCACCCGTAAGGCCGTAACCCGCTTCGGTTCTCTCACTGACATCAGGTCCCGCTTACTGACACGTGTGCTCTGCTCCTCCTCCTCACAGATGGCTCCCACGCCTTCTCGTTCTGCCAGAACGGCGAGCACCGAAGTAAGCGGCAGCGAGATTGCAGGATTGCCTTGCCAATTTCAGCGTATGTGTATTTGACGTCGGTGAGATGCAGGTTCGTGGCGGATCGGGTCATTCGTGCTGGACTCGCCGGACATGGTGCTGATCGGGAAGCTGCCGTTGCCGAAGTGGCTGCCGTCGGATCCCGAAGACGCGCGGCTCACCATCACGATAATTGGCGCCTGCAAGCTGCTCAACGTCCGCCCCGGGATCTGGATCACCGGTACGTGGCCACATCCCATCGCCATCTTTGAGCCGCCTTTGCCGTCTGACCGTCCGTCCGTCTTCAGCTCGTCTGTCTTGAACGGTCTGATTATTTATCTATCCCTCACCATTGTTCTCTGCTCCTTTTGAATGCTGCAGACATGCATGTGATGCGATGCCCCTTGTGCAACCGCAGCAGCTGCCGAGGTAAGCCGGTGGATGCATACTCCTGCCACTGCCAGATGTGTATACCTGTTCGTTATTAGTAGTACTGACGAATTTTGGTGGGGGTGGAATTGGTGGTTCACAGGGAACAAGCAGATCCTGGACGCACGCCACTCTGAGCTGTTCCTGGAGAAGGCCTACTGGGACGAGACCTTGGAGTACGAGAGCCTCGGCGAGCACTTCCAGGACGAAGAGGTCGCCGCCGCCTTCTGTGCCGTCGTCAACGCCAAGCAGTTGGCTTCTCCATCCACTGCATGTAATCATCTGATCATTCCAGTGCTGTGTCTGCCTAGGCATCTGTACTTTACGTTTTCGACAGTGACATGAGTCATGACGGATGGGTGAATCGTGTGAATGACATGGTTGGCGTTGGTGTTGCCTTGTTCTTCAGCTGTTCTCAACAGGGCCTGGGCCGGGAAGCGCGACGACCCCATGACAAGGCATTGTGCCTCCGCAACCGCCGCTGCCATCCACACCAACCTCCAGAAAAACGGAGGTATGTTCTGTACGCTCATGGCTCGTCATGAATCCTCAGTTCTGAGTTCTGACGTCGTGCGTGTCGTGCTCTTGGGTTGGGTGACAGGGCTGCTAACGACGTTCGAGGCGATGCGGGACACGGCCAGGGACGGGCAGATCGTGTCCGTACGGATCTCCCAGGTGCTCTTCTGATTGTACCCTCCTCCATCCTCGGCTCCAAGTTCTCTGGCGATGGACTGATGTTGCACACACACCGTAGACGAATGTGTTAATGCTGCCTTGGCTGCTGTGATTTATGCTAGAGTAGGCCAGGCCGCGTTTTCTTATTGGCTTATTATTGCTACATTGCTGTCTTAGACTGTAGAGAGAAAGTTGAGCAAATTTCCAGCTTAATGTAATGCCGTGCCATTTTCTGATCTTAGTGCACTGCGGAGTTTATGACCATAGTAGTATTGTATACGTGATGGAATCTCCTTGTTTGTTTAAAGGTTATATATTATGTAGTTATATACGATAAGCGATTTAGCCTGCACGAATGGGTTGTCACTGATGTACTGAAAAGAATGCGGATGCGAATGCTTTTGTTTCCTGATATACTACATGTCTCGGGTCATCTTTAATCAACACCGGCACTGTGGTGGTCAAATTTGCGCGACATAATGCTCCTCGTGGTTTTTAGTTCATTAAACATGATCTGGTTGCCGATTCCACCACAAGGCCACAAGGATCACGACCTAATGTACATGTACTGCATCGTGGCAACATGGCCGGTGCGTGCTTTGGACCTTTGGTTCATTGGTTGTCAGTCATCGTCTTGACAATCAGCTCTGGCTGGTGCCTGACGAAGGGATGAGTTGCCCTGGCGATGCTACTGTGATGGGTAACCGTGCTCAAGCTGTGATTCGTTTTCCAAATGCAGCTGCATTGCACAACCTACTGCATCGTGACAACATGGGACGCGTTTTCCTTGCCGTTACGTTGCTTCAACTCAAAAGGGCTTTTGGTTGGACATGCACAGCCCCAGCAATCGAACGCGGCATCCAAGTCAGGTATCGATCGCACAGAAACCACTCTGGTAAGTGGTAACGAACGAGTGTTCGATCAGACGCTAGAACATCCATGTCGATAGAGCGCGATGTCCCGGTCCCGGAGGCGGCGGTGGCACGGGGCACGCGACGCGCCCCTGAGCTGCATTAATTAATTCGCGGTATTTGGCCGCCGGCGCCGAGCCGGAGCTCCTGCTGCGCGCCACGCGATCGCGGGAGAGATGGAGAAAGAACCCACGGTTTCATTGACGGGACGACGTGGTAGGGTGGTGGACAACGGCGACGCACCAGGAGTTCAGGCTCCTCTATGAACAGAACAGGTGGTGACCAGTCACGGCAAACCGGACGAGGACCACGCGTACGTGCGCCCGCCGCCACCACCGGCATCGTCGCTCGCGCCGGCGCGTCATTTCTGGATTTGTGCGCTGCCTGGAGACCAGCTCCTTCCTCATGGAGGACCCGGAACACCTCCTGCATCTGCATGACCGTCCTCCGCCACCCAGACACGCCCTGCGACGTCCGTCGCCGAACGACGGGTTCTCGGCTCTCGCTGGGTCTGTATTTATGTACTCCAGCTTTTACTAGATCTGCCCCCCAATCGCATCGCTCATCAGCGGCACGAGCAGGCATTTGGGCTCGGCGGCGGCGGCGGTGGCCGCCAAACACCGCGAAGTAGTCGGGCAGCGACACCACGTACGTGAACGACGACGCCCTCAACGCGGGCCATGCCGTATGACGGGTACGATTGTAGTTGTAGGAAGCCCCGGGGATGTGCGCCATAGCAGCTGCTGCATCCGGGACGTCGCTCGCGATCGACACGGATCTAGCGGATGATGAGATCAGAAGACTTTGGCTTGGATGGTGTATTATTAGTGCGTTCGAACAATAAAATAAGGCTATTCTGAACCTTTTGAGAGGCAACAAAAATGAAACAGCGGAGAGCTGAATCCGTTGACGGTGGAGCTGCTCGTGAAGCGCCCCCAACGATGTACCTTGCGGAAAATGGTCATTACATGTATAAAGTCCACCCAGACCCAACTGATGATGGCCCATTCAGAATTTCACTTAAAAAAAATCTTACACAAAAATTGTTGCAAAAAGTTGGTTGAAAAATTGTTACACAAAAAACGTTGGGAAAAAAAAGTTGGATCAACATTTTTTTTAAAAAAGTAAACGAACAGTTTCTTAGAAAAAAATTGAGACAACATTTCTTTAAAAAAAGTTGGTCCAATATTTTTTTGAAAATTTATTTTTCTGAAAAATGTTTGCCTAACCTTTATTTAAAAAAAGTTTTAAAAAGTTGGGGCTTCTTAGGCTTTGGAGGGGCGACGCCACAGGGGACGACGCGCGCTGGCACGGAGGGTTGGCGGTGGCTGTGGGTGTGAGGGTGGCATGAAGGGCCGTGGTGGCTGCAGGGGCCACGGAATGCGCCGGGTGGCGGTTGCGACGCGATGCAAAGACAGGGGAGGGGAGCCGTTGGCGGCGCGATGGGGAAGAGGAAGGGACATTTGTTGTTTAATGTTAAGTAGATCCAACAGCCCATATTGCTCGCATGAATCTCAAACACTGGAAGGTGGGAAGGAAAAAATCTTCTAGAAGATACATTAAATTTCCACCAAGAAAGGGGCACGTAGTTTCATTGCACGGTTTGTTACCATAGTGTGAGCCGTATTAGGGATGCACGACGCCTCCCGTACCCACGCCGGGGGCGCTAGAATGGTCGTGGAGCTTATTCTCACACGTTCGTTGACTGTTTTTTGGCATAGACCCCACTTGCATGTATGTATGTGTATGAGCCTTTTGGCATAGACCCTACTTGTAATACCTTATGTATAAGCGTTCGTGGATGTTATTCATACTATTTTTTTTCTTGCATGGACTCACTCATATGTGTATCTTTTGTAGTCTATAGTATACATGCATGTACCTAAGTGGGGTCTATACCAAAACGCAACCAATAATGAACGTATAGGAATAAGCTCCACGTCTACTCATGCATACCGATTATTCGTTCCATTTACAAACCCCCCCCCCCCCCCCCCCCCAACCCAAAAAAAAAAAATCTCCATATGATTATTGTGGTTACCTGAACACACGATGCCTTAGTAAAATCGAAACAGGCCATAGCATAGAGGATCGTGCCACAGCTTTAATAAAGGCCATAGCACATGATTTCTGGAGGCGCCAGGAGAAAATGCTTGTCTCTATTAATATAACATAGGTTTCCTAAAATCTTTTTTCGTAGTGTAAGTCAGTGGAGACACATCCGACATAAAGAAATAGATGTAAATATCCAGTTACTAATCATGTGGTTTACTGTATGTCCTTCTAAATACATGAGTTGGGCCAAGTAGCAATAGTACCTGCCACACACGTGGTCTTTTATATGGCTGGCTCAGCAGAGCAGCTGTTACCAACTTGTGTATTGCTCTTAGCAAGCCTGCCTAATCCAAGGTATCCAACTCCAACCCAAAAGGCTCCTTGCCTTTGGAGTACATGGCTATAATAATCATGCAAAATGCAATGGATGATGGCCTACTCCTAGTTCTCATAATATTGGAGTAGTACGACTGGACTGAGTGGGAAAAATGAACCGAAATAAAAGATCAAGTACGACTGATGAGTGGGAAAAATGTATCGTACTCCGGGCTCCGGCCATAAACTATGTCACGGTACGACGAGTCGGTCGTTGCCTTTGTAGCTCATGCATGCCGCAACCCCTGCTTTTCTCCCCCTTTTCCCGTTGGAATGTAGTGTGGTCATCCACGATCCACGCCACACGCGTACGTGTGCTCCTGCTCAGAAAAAGCTCCACCCGACCCAGCACTCTGAAATGCAAGTAGCAGTGCATACACATGCAGTCATGCAGAGCCACAGTGGTGAAAATATCGCACCATTGGGCATTGGCCAACTTGTTTTCTCATCGATCGATCGGTGACTGGCATGCATATATGGACAATCGCTAACTGAAAAGGACCATTTGACCCTAAACTCTTGCGATGTAATCACTAATCACTCCATTGGGGGGCAGTGCAACCTAATCCTCCCATAGTTTAAGGCAGCCCTGGCTCTGCTAACTCTCTCTCTTGCAACTGGGGTTATATAAGCACCATTCCTGTCACCGCCGGGGGGCATTAGCCATCGTCCAGACAACCCAGTCCTCTCCCTTTCTTCTTCCCCGTTCCCCCTATTAGCTAGCTAGCTCAGCCATACTCTCGGCAAGCCTGAAGCAGGCAGCCATAGTAGCAGAAGCCAAGCACAAAGCTCGCTCGCTAGAGATCGACGGAAATGGGCAACATGCTGCCATGCCTGGTCCAACAAGCAGGCACAGCAGGTGCTCTGCCGCCGGTCATGACGAACCCCAAGCGGAGGCTCATCTCCCTCAAGCTCCTCATGAAGGCCATCCACAAGATGAAGAAGAGGCCCTGCGCCGGTCCCGGCAAGGCGGCCAAGATAGACAGCAAATCGTCGTCGTCGGCATCGCCGGCGGCGGTAGCGGAGGACGGGAAAGGAGGAGAAGTGCTTAATAATGAGGCGAGAAGCAAGGCCGCCGCCAGCACCAACAACAACAACCCCAAGGGTGCCGTGCTGAGGTCGAGGCTCCATGGCCGGAGCGGCGGCGGCGGCCTCGTCAAGAAGGGGACCAAGGGCGTTGTGCGAGTGAAGGTGGTCCTGACCAAGGAGGAGGCCGCGCGGCTGCTGTCGCTGACCGTCGGCGGCGGCGGCCAGAAGCACACCGCCGCGCAGATCGTGGCCGAGATGAGGAAGATGGAGGCCCGCCGCGCCGCCGCCAATGCCGCCTGGCGCCCCGCGCTGGCCAGCATCCCCGAGGAGTCGTCGTAGAGAGGAACACACTGCACAGGCCGATCGATGAGCTCGGTCATGTATACGTAGCTCGATCCCGCAATGCTTTTCCTAGTAGATAGGTAGTCGTGTGTGTCCTGCTCCATGCGTTCATGAAAGCTAGCTCAGAAGCGTGTGGAGAAAGTGGAGTTATAGAGAGACTCGGGTTAATTGAGAGGCGAGGCGACGACGGCGTACGTCCCCCCTCTCCAATGCGTGCTCGCGCCCGGCCGGCCGGCGTAGATCCTCGCCGTGCCGGTGTACAGCTAGCTTTTCCCTCTTTTTTTTTTTTTTTGGAAGCTTTTCTGTTGTTCTCTTCTCCCTGTATGTTTACAGCAGTATTCTTCTCGATCAGCGCTGTTGTTATATATAGTGTCACCAGCAAGTGGAAGAAATGGAACGCAAAACTTCAGCTCTTTCTCATGAACTGAAATGTTGTTGTGTACTGTAGCGGATAATCCCAGCTGCATCAAACGTAACACTGAAATGGCTGTTTCTCATACGTATAGTTTCATGGATTTCTAAGGGGTGACGCACATGTTACATACGTACGTGTAATTCATGACTCCTTTAGCAATTAGCATATCACCTTTCCACCATAGTCTGCAGCTGCAAACGAGTCAGTGCGTCTGCGTCATATACTTGGTATACTTCGCAGAAACAAGGGGAAGAACGAATGAATAAACAATGAAAAGGAGTTAGCCACCAGCCATATCATCATTCAGAATTTGTTGGCCGAGGCTCATTTGAATACTCGCGTTTCAGAAACAAAGCCCGATTTGAGTAACAACGAGGCAATGCGATGTGTTTTGTCTTGATTCGATCGCAGTATATACTAGCCCCGGATCGGCGGGCAACTGATTGGGTACTACATCCACATGATAGACGGGCGCCCATGTGCAGTTGTTCTCTTCTTCTGCACTATTATATGATTGCTGCGGGCTGCTGGATAGCAGATAAACAATATGAAGGTACGTACGTAGTGGATTAGGACTAGGGAGGCATAGACAAATCCTCTTGCAATTTGCAGTAAAAAAAAGGGTTTGCATGCGATAGCTAGTGTTGTGGTTGAGTTGCGGTGGACGGTGGTCTCATCAAGGATCTTTCTTTATTGTAAGATATTTTTCACGTCGCCTTTTTCGCGGATCGTTGCTTCTTCTTTTCTTTTTTTTTTTTACAAATTAAAAATCTTTGAATCCGGCCAGCTAGCTAGCTGTACTATGGGAATCAATCTATTTTTTTCTCCGATCGGGATGTTGTAGCTAGGTCGTTGCTGAAAAATTGAAACATAAGAAACATGGATGAATAACATGTTGGCAAAATATGTATCACACGCACAGAATGGAATAGTATTAGTGTACGTACTGTTGTAATGACCATCAACACCAAAACACAAGCTAGCTAGTCAAGTCCAATTTTCTTCTACTTTTAAAGCATGCAAGGGAAAGAAATTAAGAAGTCGAACCCTTGGACTTGGTAACCTTTGGCGGACTTGGTAACGAAGAGGACGACGGCGAGTTCATTATTTATTTTATTTTTTTCTGAAACATATATAGTAATTTTAGTATATATGGAGTAGACTGTAAATTAACGTTCACATACATACATATATAGTGTACACGCATACTCGCCTCCATCTATTTTTATTTTATATATCTTCGAAACGCTGGTAAATCTTGAGACGACAAAGTTATCCAGATGAGATGATCGATCGAGCAGGTTTCACTATAACAATGCAAATCTAACTATTTGAACTACGTACGCTAGCTTCGCGCCCTCTTGAGAGAGTTCAATTCGTTTCCGTCAAGTATTAATTTCGACTACATGGCTTGAGGTATACTACTAGCTGAAAAATAAAACTAGCTTGAGCCAAAATATGTGACACACTATTCAATGCAACCAAGGCATGCATCAACGAGAAAACGGCCTAAATCAACGGGAATCCACACGCATCACTCCACGTCTCCTCTCCACTAGGGAGGGGGAAAAAAACAAAGGACGATTCATGCATTATTATTAACTTCCTCCTTGTATGTAAGGACCTTATTATTATAGGAATCTAGCTAAGGTAACTATAACGATGATGATGGATCAATGGAGTTGACCCGGCCACAGTAGTTGCGGCGGTATAGTAAACTGTACTAGTAGAAGCTAGAAGCGACAATGGACGAAGACGAGGACGATGACGCGCGCCCGGGAAAGCCGATGGTGGTTGGGTCATGTCTCGCGGCTGGGGCCGCCGGGCTCGCTAGGTAGGAAGGAGTACAGCCAAAAATGATCCGTTCCGGTGGTGCAGGTGCGTCGTTGGTTTGGTTGCTTGCCGCGTGTCTATAGACCTCGCGCGCGGCTGGTGGATCGGATTGATGCCGATTCGTTCGGCTCCTCCCCGATGGAATCATATCACCCCGGCCGTATCGGTCGGAGTCGGCAGCATGTGCACTGGGATAAGGGCAGATCATCGGATTCGCCTTAGGTGTCCTGCGGTCCGTCGCGACGGGGGACCCTCCGGATTGCCATTCATATATGGGGCACCCAATGACATGACCAACGTATGGCGTCTCTCAGTTGTAATTTATAAGTCGTTTGATTTTTTGCTCTAAGTTTACCCACTCGTCTTATTTAAAAAATTATGTTATGACCTGCTTAGTTCTTCAAGAATAACCTAAATTCAACTATTTATTTGCACAAATTTTTCGAATAAGATGAGCGGTCAAACTTAGAGTTGAAAAAGTCAAACGACTTATAAATTAGAAGTATTCTTTTAGTGCTAGTTGTACTTAGTGACTTCGTCATTCAATCAATTCTTCGAATATGCGTGCATGTATTCATAGATATGGTTGTGCGCTCGTGTAAATAAACTTCTGCGTCTGTAGCTACGTCTCGCGAAAAAAAAAAAAACAGATGAAAAAACACCTATAATTTGAACTCATGGAATACGTGGTCGTTTTTTCATTTTCCGTTTTTCACCACTGAGACTCGAGCCTTACCAAGCCGCGGGGCCTAAATGCCTCGGAGTCGATCAGACAAATAATATTATGGGCTGAAGCTGGCCTGATAATCCGGACGGGCCGGGTCCGTTGCTCCAGCCTAGCCTATGATGAAGATGAACTCATGCATGGCACGTCGCTCACGCGTTCTGCCGTCCCCAACTGCTCAGGCGGACCTCACACACTCGGACACTCGCACCCACGACATGGCGAAACAACTCTACGCATGCATGCATGCATATATACCCACGGCCGGCCGTCGTCGAAGCTACACGACGTACGAACACACTGCGCAATCCCATCCCGGCCGCCGGCACCGGCGCGCACGACGTCGCCCGTCTCCCGATCCTCCTCTCCGGCAATCCGAAACGATCGACGATGAGCAGCGGCGGCGCCAGACCATCATCATCGGCAGCCGCCCTGCTGGCGGCGCTGCTGCTGCTGCTGGCGGCGGCGGCGGCCTTTTCCACCGCCCCGCGGCGCGCGTCGGCGGCGACGCTGCAGTGCCCGCAGGTGGCGCAGCTGATGGCGCCGTGCATGCCGTACCTGTCGGGCGCGCCCGGGATGACGCCCTACGGCATCTGCTGCAACAGCCTGGGCGTGCTCAACCGGCTCGCCGCCACGCGCGACGACCGCGCCGCCGCCTGCGCCTGCGTCAAGGCCGCCGCCGCCGGCGGCTTCCCGCCGGCCGTCGACTTCGCGCGCGCCGCCGGGCTCCCCGCCGCCTGCGGCCTCTCCATCAGCTTCACCATCTCCCCCAACATGGACTGCAACCAGTACGTGCGCCAGCTTTATTTGCTTCGTTCCTTTAGCATCGCCATTGCTTTGCATGCAGCATGCATATATGCATTTGACGTCGCTGCGCATTCGCCTGCAGAGTTACAGAGGCACCATGACACCAGCCGGACACATCGATCACATAGAATGCAAGCCCAAGAGTGAAGAAGAAGCATTTAAGCTGTTCAAGTCGCATCATCTTCCAATCTGACGAAATAAAACGAGCAAAGCTAGACACATCTAGATGACTAGATCTTGCATATTGTGCTGTTTCCTTTCTTCCCTCCAAGTCTTTTTTATTTCTCCACTCAACCAAAAGTTCTATTCATTCCAACGATTTGATCTGCTATCTGAATTTTGTGAGCGAGTTTTCACTCCTAGCTAGCTGTGGTTTTGAACTCTACGATCGTGTGTGCTTTTCAATTCGCGGCAACTGCAATGCATAAAGTTTTTTTTTTTAAGAAAAGGTGCAGCAGTAAATAAAGTAAACAGCATTGTTCCAACTTCCAAGCTACTACCAAGCTTGATTTCACAGCAACCAAATTCACGAAGGAGAACGACATATAAACAAGAACAGGATACACACTACAAACGACGCAGCGAAACGAACAACGAACGCCCGGATCACTTCAACGTACTACACTTGTTGCCAGCCTGCGCGTGTCCTGCTGCCCAAAAGTCCCTGAACACGACGAGGCCGACGCTGACGTTGTCCCGGATGCCGGCGACCGGCGTGCAGCGCCTTCCTGGCGAACTCCTCGGCGAGCCCTCCACATCCGTGCTTGTCTCCCACGGCATGGTGAACGGCGAGGTCCTCGCCAGCCTCCGCCGGACGTGGGGAGAGCGGCGCTCGCCAGGATCAGGAACTCGTCGCGCGCTAGCCGCTTCCCCGCCACGGCGCCACCACATCGACGACGCCCGCGGACGCCGCCGAGCTCCCTGCCGACTCACTGGTAGTAGTCCGCGGAGCGGTGGCCGGCTTGGAGTTACGTTGGAGGTGGTCTCGGCCACGCGACCGCCGCCGGCGTTGTCCACGGTCTTGTTCTCATCTCCCCTGTTTACGTGTAGTAGTGCATGTACGTACGTCCACAGAAATGGTGAAATGCAATTTTCTTTGGGTAACCATTGAGGGCCATGAATCCAAACGGGAGAGAGTTTTCTCACGCGCCTTCACAGTTAGTGCCTATTCTGGTTCAAATTAAAGTGCCATATACAAATACTACAATTTATCATCTTTGTGGACTTGTGCTATGCTATTCCAATCACCACACCACCAACACGCGTCCTGATGATCGATCTGGTTGGACGACGCACGACGTGGTTGGGTTGGGTGGTGGGAGCTGATGTCGGTGATGCAGGAGGCGTTCCGGGGTCGTCCATGACGAGGTGGTCCGTCCTAATGCCGTCCCGTCACCAGACCGCAGGTTGTTGCCGGGCAATTGGCAAATTTGTTCTACTCCATGTCAATGGGCGAGTCGATCGTCTTCACTTCAGAAGCTGCAGTAGACCGGCCTCTTTGATTGAGTTAGGGCTGTGGAAAAAAGCTGTCGTGGGCTGTGGCTGTAAAAAAAACTATTATGAACTATATTCCAGAGGGGTGGTTTTGCCATGAGATATATTTATATAGTTTGCTTCCATGAAAAAAATAGCCCGTTATAGCGCCGAAATAGCACCGCTATAGCGTCCAGAAGCAGCTATCGCAATGCTCATTAGCGCGCTATAACGCGATATAGCGCCGAATAGTGTTAAAATAGCGCCGCTATAGCGTTTTGGTCAAGCTCCCGCTAAATTCTATATCCCGCGATTTTTTTCATGGTGCTTATTTGGTGTCAAAATTTTGGTGCTCTTTTCTATATATTGGGTAAAATATTGAAGGATTGACTTAACAAAACTCTAGAAGTTGATTTATCTTGGGATTAAGGGAGTATCAACTGTTGGTTTAGGCAAAAAAAAATTCAAAAAACACCAAAATAAAGACAAAACATGTTCCAAAGCTCATGTTATGATGTCGTTTTTCGAACTTCCAAGAGGGGTGCTTCGAAAGATTGATTGTTTTAGATCTAGATTTTTCTGGCAGAACGATCAACACAAACGAAAGTATAGACTAGCGAAATGGGAAATTTTGTGCCAACCGAAAATTCAGGGAGGCCTGGGCATACGGAATCTAGACATACAGAATAAGTATTTGCTGAGTAAATGGCTTTTTGAACTTTTAAATGAGGAGGGAATGTGGCAGGAAATTCTCAGGAATAAATATTTGAAAGATAAACCTCTAGGAAGCTATGTCAAAAAACCAACAGATTCACATTTCTGGAAAAGTTTGATGAATGTCAAAGACGCTTTCATGGACCTTGGCTCCTTCAAGGTTAGAGATGGTTTACAAACCCGGTTCTGGGTAGACAGGTGGCTGTGTAATCAACCACTAAAAGACAAGTTCCCTGCGTTGTTCAATATAGTGAGACGAAAACAAGATTATGTGGCACAAGTACTTAGCTCAACCCCGTTGAATATTTTCTTTCGATGTAATTTGGTAGGTACAAATCTAAGGGATTGGCACAGAATTGTTTCCTCTTTACATGAAGTGAATCTTCATGGGGATAGGGATGTTTTTGTTTAGAATTTACATTCATCGGGAGTTTTTTCGGTTAAATCCATGTATGCTGCTTTGGTTAACAATAGTATAACAGTATCTCAAGATATCTAGAAAATTAAAGTCCCTACAAGAATAAAAATATTTTTGTGGTACCTGAAAAGAGGGGTTCTATTAACTAAGACAATCTTGCTCGTCGAAACTGGAGTGGCGATAAGAGTTGTAGCTTTTGTCATTCTGTAGAAAGTATTCAGCACCTTTTCTTAAATTGTCCCTATGCCAGATTCTTGTGGCGAGCTGTTTATGTTATTTTTGGAATTGCACCCCCTCTGGATATGGATGATCTATTTACTAGGTGGTCCAAGATCAGGGGAAAAGAGTATAATTCATTGTTACTGACTGTAGCATCGGCATTGTGTTGGGCAATTTGGATAACGAGAAATGAGGTAGTTTTCGACAAATGTTTTACAGGTTCTTTTCAGGAGAACTCACTGGCTCCGCCAATGGGCAATACTGCAACGGCGTGATGGGCTAAAGGAACAGCTGGTCCAAGCTGGATAGCACATGGAGGTGTCGGCCTTGCACTTTTTTGCTTCCAGAGGGTGGTTCTCGAGTAGATTGATTTCTTCTGATTAGTCGTATGCTTTACATTGTTTCTGTTTTGGCCATTTGCTGGCTAGTTTTGCGGTACGGCCTATGGTCGGAACTTTGTAATAATTAGCCTGATTCTACCAGTTGGTAGATGGAGCCGAGTATGAATTATCCTTTATCTTAAAAAAAAGGTAGAATATAATCCACACTACATAGCTTTAGGAGGAAAAAACCATGTTGCACACCCTCTACGGCCTTGTCGCTGCACAACTGTTCCATCTAGCAGCAAAGGTGTTATCCTCCCATTTCTCATATTGAAGACACCACAGTCACGGAGAGGATGTGCCATCCAATTTTCATGGTCATAATCACAAATAAAGTAGATGCAATCCTCCAGAGCTCCATGTTTAGAAGCAGTGAGAGACTTGGAATTTGGTCCAATAAAGAGTGTTTGGTTGCCCAAGGTATAGAGCCTTCTCCACTTATGACCAGAATCATCGAATTCAAAGACTTCAAACGAAAGAGTACGGGTCCTCTCCATCCGAAGTTCTCGTTGCAAATCGGACAACCATCCAACCAGTCTTCTTACCCGCAACAATTTACCTCTGGATTTAACAAGATAATTCCGGTAGTTCCCCTCATACCTATCATCCTCCGTGAGTCGGCACAATGTCCGATGATCTTGGACAGCGTTGGCTACACGTATCATGGATGAGATTCTCGGGTTGCCTTCATGGCTTGAAACAATCTTAAGGATGAAGAGCTCCCCGTCTGAAAGAGCATACAGCTTCCCATTAAAACATGCGATGTCGTCGATGTACTTCTTGGACACTCTGAATGTGGTGGCAGTGGCAGCAGCCGAGGATCGCCGACAAATAGAAATCGCACTCGTGTACCAACGTTCCGTGGTTGTGATCACCAGCACAGCAAATAGGCAATCCGGTAATAGATCCAGAGCAGAGAACGAGAGGGGCACCAGCTTGAGGAATAGTATCGTCGAGTCTACGGGGCTGACATTGGCTTCGATGGGAAGTGGCACGATTAGCTTGGAGAAATGGTTCATCAGCAGGAGCTCGCCACTGAGGCATCGCCTGAGGAAGAGCCAGCGTCCCACGGAGCCATGGATGGAGACATCTCCCGGTACGCGCATGCCGTGAATCTCGCCGTCCGGGACGCTGAGGAAGGAGCCGTCGAGGAGGGTCAACCATGGCAGCGAAGGGGGTAGAGGCTCCTGCTGAACGACGCCGCGCCATGCGCGGCAGACCGCTCCCAGTCGAACACGGTCGGCGTGGCGGGGGAGCCGCTTCAGGACTAGGGCCACAAGCTCTGGGTGCAAGTCTGCCCAAGACGGGCAGTGTCTGACGGCAGCCATCAGCTAGATCGATCCAAGACTCGCTTCTGGTTTCTCACCGGTAATGTCGATCCGAGATGAGACGGCGGTGGTCGGTTCGGTTGTTGTGACTTGGGAGGTCCAAGGAGAGACGCCATGGAAATTTATAGCCCCGGCCCCAACCGGTGAGGATCTCGAGCTTCTCACGGTCACAGAATCAGATTCAGATACTGCAGCGTTGGAGCTTCTATGTTGGGCCAGGGATGCTCGGACTCGGAACCAACGCGATGGATTTCCCCAAGCCCGGGTCGTACTCGAATTCCGTTCCATTCTCGTGCGCATCCGTCTCGCGTGTCGTGTCTAGCCTCCACTTTTTGTGGAAACAACAGAGATGATGATGGTAATACACGGATTAATTCCAGCATAATGTTCGTCCCAATCTGGAAGTTTTGAAACTGAAGGGATAACTCAAACGCTTTAGATGTAGATCAAACCAAACCTACCACCCTAAACATATTGAGTTTCTGACCTTTCTGAAGCTATTAGAACAGAAGACTAGAAAGTCTGTTGCGTAGTTTTCCAATCATTTGCTGGAAATACATGTTAATAAGGAGCGGGGAGTAGACAGTTTTATGCGGAGAGCTTCAGCAATCAACACACAAGTCATGCAATTTTGAGCTCATGCTTTGAATTGACAGGGTTATGTGCGAAGGCAGAGCTCCAGGCTTCAGCAGAATAACAGATACAGGTTGTAACCACGATTTTCAGTTCCTGACTGAAATCTAAACTGAGCATTACATTGAATGGTACATTTGATCTATCTTTCAGGGGCAAGGTACAAAGTTGTTGGCGCAAAAAGTGGTTCCTTAAGCCCAACACACCAGCGAAGCCGGAAACGACCCTTAAAGGCAGTAGAGCTCTCGCAGATCCAGCTACCTTCGAACCCGGTCTAAGAGTGTCAGTAACACCCAAGCGTGCCAGTCAATTTGACCTGCAATTGATAAGGAAATAATAGTAATCAGTAATCACAGAGCGGAACTAATTGGTGTGTCCAGGTAGTTTCAATTATGTGGCTCTGAGAGCCAATTCAATCGGAGATCGCCTAGAAAGCCGATTCCGTAATGTTATGAACCGATAATATAATAATAAAGTAAAACGGCTATCAGGATACTCATGTGAAGATAATAACGTGCTAGCCGATCTAATTCAGTTAATGTGCATAAAAGAAAATAGATCATGTGTACAGATCTAATCTGTACATCAAACAAGTAGAGATCGGCTAAAGCTGGTCTAGAAGGCCGACGGCTTTAGCAAACCCTCTTCACTAAGTTCACCAAGTCTGCTTTCACCTGATCTAACGGCCAGCGGGCTTCGACAAACCCAGCAAACAAAACTAGATCGTTTGATATCCAAATAAGTATATATACACGATCTACTCGTGAGAGCATAACTGAATCGGCTCTTTAGCCGATACAGGATTCATGAAGCACGAACGAATGGTAGCGTAGCCATAAACAGACTTCGAATTAAAGCAAGTCTAATCTAGTGAAAACTTGTTTAGGTTAAACCTGTTCCACCGGATGACGCTCAGTTTAACTTAAACAAGGACACAAAAATAAGACTTACGATAACCTCAGAACCACTCATGTCTCAACTAGCACCGAACGCGCAACATGTAACGAACAAGATTGATAGGGAATTAGCGGATGTAAGCATAGAACCGATCATCGTGGTAAAATAAGCATAAGAAAGCATAAACAACGATCAAATTCAAGTGAATCTAAGACCAAATCTATCAATCTTGACCGGACAGAGAGATGTTGTATTGATAAATAAACAATAAACAACAAATAACATCTTGATAACTTAATGAATCTAACTAAATTGCCATATTTAGTAGAGCCGATAACTAATCCATGCATGCAAACTATCTCAATCTATAGCCTGTCTACCGGATGACATTAACTAATAGATTAATCAAGCAAACAAACACGAATCGATAACTAATCCGCGCGTGAGAACCGTCCTAATCTGCATCTCGTCCACCGGATGACGGTTAACACATATTGATCGAGTAAACCAGCGTGAATCATCCTTGACTCACTATGCTTCCCGCGTCCACCGGATGACGCCAAAGAAACAGAGCTTAGTAAGGACCCTGATCCGCCACGCTTCCACGTCCACCGGATGACGCTAAAAAGACATAGTTTAACAGGAGGTTGACGATACTTACAAGCAAGCCTGCGTCCACCGGATGACACCCAGTCTGGATGAAGTAACTCGCCGGACTCGACTGACTCTAGGGTTTGTTGGCTGGAGCCGAAAGTTGTGTTGTATTGTTGTTGTATGTTTTACAATGGTTGAGGGCTTATATTTATACCCCGAGCGTAGATAGAGTCCTAGTCGAATTACAACTCATCAATAGATAAGGAAACCAACAAACTATGCTATATCTAAGGTAACTTGGAGTTACACCTTCCCTTTCATAACGGACTCCGATCGTGATCGCATCTTGGCGGCGCGGACTCTGGATGACGTCACCAATACCGACGCTGCACGCCTCCTGTCACCTTCGCCCGATAACCGATTCACCGTGCAATCGGCTATTTTCCTTCCTTCCGCTGGACGGAATCTGCTTCCGAGATCGGGTATCTTCCTCGATATCGGCTATCTTCCTCTGGCATCAGCTATCGGCTCCCAACCCAAAATTTGGTGTTAACAAAAGTAAAACAGCACTATCCATTCATGTTATCACCCCATAGGGATGAAGCTAGTGACTAGACAACCGATATCACGCTGCAAAATCATTCAGCAAGTTGCAAGTTCTGAAGCTGAAAGAAAAACAAGTACGAACTGCCTCCTGTCAAGCGAATGTATCAACCTAACTACCGAATACAGGAGTGCTGCTGAGTTTTTCTGAAACTATCTGAACACGAATTAAAAGAGAGTCACTTCTCATATCGGTGATTGGAAAACTATGCTAAATGTTAGCTGAGGGCGATGGCGACGGCGACGGCGACTGGAAGTGGCCTGAGCGCCACTCCGCTCCGTCGAAGGTCGGGCCGAGGGATCCGAAGCTAGACTTCGGCCACGGGCGGCCGGGGTGTAACAACCTTAAAAATCCACACAATCTAAAAATCCTAACCAATTAAAATTTTTCATTTATTTATTATGAAAACCCATTTTTCTTGTGCAAGCATATAGGTTTCATTATGAATTTGGTAAATAAAGGAGTATAGCTTGCATTTTAATTCCATTCACATAGAATAATAGCCTATGCATCACATTTAGGATTTATTGCAATTTATGTTTGTATTTACTCAATATTTAAAATGGGCAATATATGTATATATACACTAAAATGAAAATAGAAAATGGAGAGAGAGAGTTAGGCCAGTCCAAACCAGCCCGGCCTTCCTCTCCTCACCCGCGCGCGCGCTCCACCCCGCCTCCCCGCGCTGGGCCGGCCCAACACCGCGCGCACGCGCGATGCCGACCGCACGCGCGCGCGACCGTTTCATCCGCACCCACTGCCCCGCAGCCGCTGACCGCCCGGCCCCGCATGTCAGCCGCCTTCCCCTTCCACTGTTTCTCTTCCACACGAAGACGACGCCACCGGGTCACGCAAATGGCGTGACCGACAGCGCCACGCATGGCAGAGCCCTGACCCCACTGTTCTCCTCCTGTCCCCTCCTTTCTTGGCCGCCAAGCGAACCCGCGCCCATCCGGAGCCCTAGATCCACTCGAGCCACGGCCCTTCGATCGGTCGAGCGCGATCAGGACCGTTCACCATTGGAGCTGGCCAAGCTCGCCTATAAAAAGGAGTTCACCCCGAAGCCCTACCCTCATTTCCCCTCGCCGCCACCGCGGCACAGACCGGCACACTGCACCAAACTGAGAGAGAGAGAGCGTAGGAGAAGGGCGGAGCAGAGGAGGAGAAGCTGCCGGAGCGCCGCCGCCGCGGAGCACGCCGGAGCCGGACACGGAGGAGAAGCCCGAGCTGCGGACGAGGAGCGGCACGGCACTGCGATCGCTCTGCACAGCTCCGACTCGCCACTGCATCGCCATCCTAGCTTCACCGACACCACGGTGAGCCACCGCACGCTATGTCCGAACCTCGCCCTGCTTTTGCCATGGTGTTCCGCCCACGGGACGCGCAGGCACGAGCCTTTACCGGCTCAGGAAGATCACCTGCACCATGCACTCATGCGACCGACCGAAACCCCCGGACTACAAGCTTGCTAGACCGAGAACGCAGCACGACGCGTTCTCGGCGGAGCGCGCTCAGCACCGACGCGTTCCGACGCCGAATCACCCATTCCGAGCAATCCGACTAGCACCCGTATAGGTTAGAGCGTCGTGGAGCACCGCCACGACCCCTTAAGCTAGCTACGCGGATCTAAACGCTAGAGGAAGCCTCGTCCGCAGTGCGCCGCGACCTCGCCGGAGCGCCGCCGCGGACCGAAGCCAAAAGGAGGCCCTGCCCTGTCACTAGTTCACCACAACGCGGACGTATGCCCGTTTAGTCACGCCAATTTGACTGAACCACGTCCGGTTATGCCAAAACGAGACCGTAATCACCTTGCCGTCGTCAGCTGCCGCCGGCGACACGCCGCCGCCACAACCGAGCACCTTGGGAATCTCGGTAGCCAAAATTGGTAGTTGGTATACCATCGCCATAGACCCTGGAGGCGTATACATCTCCTAGAAGACCTCCTTAGCCCCGCCGGAACCTCCCCAGTCGCGGCGACATCGCCGCCGATGACCGGAGCATCTCAATACCGCGACCCGCTAGTGTGACCACCAACTCACCGACCACCTCGGACAAGCTTAGTTGCGGGAGATCGAACCTCCATAGCCCGGAACACCGAGAGGTGCGTTCTCGGGGAAACGTGATCGCCGCCGACACGATCCGCCTCGCCTAAATCCGTTTCGAGTACCCCCGATCGCCTCGCGCTGCGGAGAAAGGACGACGAGGTTTGCCAAGTCTGCCTCAGCACCGCCGCGTAGATAGCCGAGCCCAGAATCATGTCTGTCGCCTTGGCTACGTGCGCCTCCACCTCGTCGGAGAACCGCCGTATGCCGAGGGAGAGAAGGAGGCCATACCACGACTCAAACCCGCCACCATCTGGTCGGACAACTGCCTGAGCACGCCAATTGGGGAAAGCCGAGCCCTGTCTTGCCGAAATATGGTCATCGCCGCCCTGTCATCGTCCGCCGCACCGGAGAGACACCGCCGCCTTGAACAGACGCCCTGGAACCCTGCTAGCACCAAATCTCCGATTCGCCCGAGCCTCCCCGGGAGAGTTCGGGAGAGCGGCACCCTCGGCGCACCAAATCTCCGATTCGCCCGAGCCTCCTCGGGAGAGCTCAGGAGACCGGCACCCTCGGCGCCCCGAATTTCCGATTCGCCCGAGCCCCGCCGAGCTCCGCCAAGCCCCGCCGAGCTACGCCGAGCTCCGCCAAGCTACGCC
This sequence comes from Eremochloa ophiuroides, assembly GCA_038502445.1. Taxonomy (NCBI): domain Eukaryota; kingdom Viridiplantae; phylum Streptophyta; class Magnoliopsida; order Poales; family Poaceae; genus Eremochloa; species Eremochloa ophiuroides. Next base: position 2,509,179 of record JAHLJS010000006.1, on the reverse strand, counting down.
GAGCTACGCCGAGCACCGCCGAGCTACCCCCGACCACCGCCGAGCTACCCCCGACCACCGCCGAGCTCCGCCGAGCTACCCCCGACCACCGCCGAGCTACGCCGACGCCCCCCCGACCACTGAGAACCACCCCCGACCTCTGAGAACCACCCCCGACCACTGAGAACCACCCCCGACCTCTGAGAACCACCCCCGACCACTGAGAACCACCCCCGACCACCGTCGAGCTCGCCCGACCAACCGCCGAGCTACGCCGACGCCAGCGACTCTCTGGGAACCAGCATCGAACACCTGGTGGGCGACCATCGGGTCTGTGTTCTGATGAGGTGCCACATGCCGCACTGCTGGACCCGCGCGCCACGTGGACCAATCCCGAGCTGCCCCTGATTAACCGACCAATTTTCCCATTTTCAGAAAACAGGATAATCTTCGGAAATTTATAACTTATTCATTCGATGTCCAAAAATTGCGCACCATATATCAAAATTCTCAGAAAAATGAGATCTACAATCTAAGACTATGTTTGTATGTATTTGGCTCTTTATTTTATTGGATTTTTCTGAAATACTCTATAGGAGTCGCTGACGCGACTATTTCGTGTTCGATTTCAGAGCCGGAGGAGGATCTGACTAAGGAAGACGACCACGAGTACTTTCAGGAGCTAGGAGACGACTACGAAGGTGCCACGTCCCAACAAATCCTTAGATCCTATTTACACATTGCAAATGACATTGTTGCTATTGCTTTATGATTATGCATGGATTGGTTGCATGATAGTATATTTGAATTCCCTGCCTTGATAAGACTTTACCCTGCTATCCGCTGCTAGGTTAGCTGCTGCTTAATTTACTGTTACTCTTCCACTACTTACTACATGCTATATGCTATGTGGTGGAATTGGGACGGTGCATAACTGATTATAACCACAGGGAGAGAGTGCTGCGTGCGTCTTGGGTGCGTGGTAAGGGTTGATGTCGACCAAGTGGGATGTGAGACAAGCCCGTGGGGCAAGTCGTGCCGGGGGTGCAACCTGGGCATCCCCACGAGAGATACCTGTGGCGGGTGATGACTTATGAGGTGGTTCCGGGATGTGCATTGAAGTCCCGTGAACGGAGGTGCCGTGAAGGCACGGGGAGAGTATCCCCTAAGTGGAGATGCCTGCTTGGTCACAACCTAGGATCTGACTAGTGACCGAAAACATCTGGATTCCCTTGCTACTCACTCGCTTCTGATGGGCGGGAGACGGCTGGACTACTTGGTAGGGCGGTGCCACTACTGCTAGGTTGAGAGGTGATAAGGGTGGACGGTGACGGATGGCAGATTCCCGTACCGTTCTAGATGCGCAGTACCACTGATGGGGCCCGGTACTGCGTCTCCCAGTCTCAGTGTGATGGTGTTGGATCCGGAATGTCCTAGGGCTGAGTGGCAGGGTGGTACCGACCTAGGCAAGCAAGCACCCGGAATTCTGCCTAGATGATTGTACAGCATCGATGATGGCTAATCTTGTGAGTAGTAAAACCTCTGCAGAGTGTATGGTTGATCGATCGATACATAAGCCAACTCGTTGGCTATGGACCTTTCCTAATGTTTCTGCAACCACTATTAGATGAGAGCATATTCTTTTCTCTCCCTGGATAACATTTTTTCGGCAGTGTACCCGTTGTGGTAGTGTGCCGCTGAGATAGGTCCGAGAGAGAGTTGGGCCTGTCGAATGAGAGTGAGGTGTGGGTATGTGAGATGTGGTGATGGGAAAAGGGATGATGGTGTTAACTGGAGATAAAACTTGATTAATTATACATTGATTTCAGCTGCATAGGAAAACCTCAGCCTATAGGTCTGCTTGTATAGCCTTGCATCCACTTTCCACAAAGCAAATGCTGCATAGGTGGGCTCCGTGGCCAGTACAAATCGTACTGATAAATTTGCTGTCAGGTGACGAGAATGAGTACGACTTCGAGGGAGATGATGACGAGGAATAGGGTCACGTGCTACACTCAAGTTGGCCGTGAAGGATGAATCGCTTCCGCATCTTCTAAAGCTTCTCTGAATGTTGATTCTGCCAGTGTGGCGATGTAATAAGTATTTATGTAAGACTTAATTACCGTTGTATGGATCCTGGTGACAACTGAGATATGGGTAATTTCATGGATTGTCCCAAGCAATCTGTTGAATTACAATACGAGCCTGTGGATTTCCCTTCGCGGAAATCGAGGTCGTTTCAGTTGGTATCGGAGCCATACTTGACTGTAGGACGAGACCCATAGAGAATGGACGTTAGAATAGGAAGCCAGACTCTCTTTCGGTTATATTACCGACCTTGCATTCACTTTTTATGCAATGGCTTATCTAATACAAGGACCTGCTAATCCGTTTCTTGAAAAATTCGCAGATGACCAGCCTTGGACCACCACTTCGTCCACTGCACGATGGCACTATTGAGATCCCGATCAACGGAAGGAACCATGGTGGATTTGCCATGGTGCTACGCCAGGTATTGGAGGAGCTGGGAGCACCGTCTGACCAAATCCAGTACTTCAGCCGAGGGAAGCTTGTCGAGGCTGAGAGGTTTGAAGGACCTGTCACTACCAGAGTTGAGACACCCGTCACCCTGACCCCATCCAGAGGATTCTGTACACCAGCCAGATCGTTCAGGCCGAGACTGACCCTTGCCTACGCACAGTGGCACACCACCTCCAGGAGCAGGACGAGTTCATCAGCTCATTGGAGCAAAGGAGGCAGCATGACCGAGCCCGCATGGCAGAGGTCGAGGACAGTTTGCAGAAAGAGACTCAGACTCTGGAGAGTTTGAACAGAGCAGTCACTGACTTGCAGTTGGAGATGCAGCGCCGTGATGAGTTACACCGAGCCGAGATCGCTGACTTGCGAGACAAGATCGGAGATTTTGGGCTACGCAGTGACTACCTAAACAGCAGAGTATTGGGATTACAGAGGAGGCTAGACGACAAGGAGAGAGCGCTTGCTGAGAGGGAGCAGAGGAGCAGAGATAGAGGAGTCGAGATGAGCACGTTGCGCTCCAGGATCAGGGAGTTGGAGAAGCAGTTGGAGAAAGCCGAGGAGAAGTCCACCCGCAATCAAGGGATTCTGATCGACCGCGTGAAGATGGTGGAGTTCCTAAAGGACAAGCTATGGAGGACAGAGACAGCTTAGAAGCAATCCGACGCCAGGAGAGCTATTGAGGTCCGGAAGGTACAGAGTTCGCTTCCCCCACTGGAGATGGTGAAGCCCCGGGAGGGAGACTTCCGCGTACCACCCACTACGCTCAACCTGGGAGCGTGTCCGTCTCAAAGGATGCAGGAGATTGAGGCCACCCCAGAGCTAGCTGTAGCTCTCGACTATGTCAAGCGCCTGACCATGACCGACGACGAGATCGAGGCAGAGGACAGCCGCAGACCCGACGCCGTACTCGACCTTATGCACCAGTAGCTTATGGGACCCTGCGTGGCCCTTAGACTAGTGATACCATGAGTTGTCCTGTCATTGGCTATCTGCGCATAGCACGATCTTCTTAGCAGCTAGGAACATCATTTATATAATAATAACCATGTGATGAGTGACATTTGGATCTTATGCTTCTTATGGTTCTCTATGCTTCTTTGGTTGAGTGTAGGATAGCATGAAAAATGTTTTAATTCATTTAAATCGTTGAAAACATCTAACTCCTACTTAAACCACTACAAGATAATTACTGCACGTAAGCATAACATACCTGTAACCCCGAGAGCAAACCCCATCCTAACTAGCTCGCCCTTAGGAACCTTCAGAAGCGTTCACATATGTAAGGGAGTGATAATCACAATCGAGGGACTTGACTTCCGAGCTGACCTAACCCTACTACCCTCTAATAGCTTAGATGTCATCTTAGGCATGGACTGGCTAACCAAACACCGGGGAGTGATATCTTGTTCACTTAGATATGTTCAGGTAACCCACCCTTGGGGAATAGCTGTCCGATGTGTACGCCAAACCGAGAGAGTCCAAGCCCTCCTATGTGCCCCGGAGACTAAAGCAGATAAGACAGAGCTGACATTCAGAGATGTGCCAGTGGTTTGTGAGTTCAATGACGTATTTCCAGAGGAGTTGCCAGGAATGCCACCAGATAGAGATGTGGAGTTTGTTATAGAGCTGATGCCAGGGACTGCACCGATTGCCAAAAGACCCTACAGAATGTCGGCTGATGAGTTGAAGGAACTCAAGAAGCAGCTGGGAGAATTACTGGAGAAGGGCTTCATTAGGCCTAGTGCTTCGCCCTGAGGATCTCCCGTTTTGTTTGTCAAGAAGAAGGATGGCACGATGAGGATGTGCATTGACTACCGGAATCTGAATGCGGTCACAGTCAAGAATAAGTACCCACTGCCCCGCATCGATGATCTGTTAGATCAACTGAGTAAGGCCAAGTACTTCTCGAAGATCGATCTCCGATCAGGGTACCATCAGATGAAGATCAGGGGAGAGGATATCCCGAAGACTGCATTTGTCACTAGATATGGACAGTATGAGTGCACAGTAGTCTCATTTGGACTCACTAATGCTCCAGCATACTTCATGAACATGATGAACAAGATCTTCATGAATAAGCTAGACAAGTTTGTGGTGGTATTCATTGATGATATATTGGTTTATTCAGCCACAAAAGAGGAACATGAACATCATCTGAGGACCGTATTGGAGAGGTTGTCTCGCAACCAGCTATACGCCAAATTCTCCAAGTGCGAATTCTGGCTTGAGGAAGTTGCTTTCCTTGGACACGTACTGTCAGGAGAAGGAATCGCGGTAGACCCAGCCAAGATTGAAGCTGTGAAAGAGTGGGAACAACCCTGTAATGTGTCAGAAATCAGAAGCTTTTTGGGACTTGCAGGATACTATCGCAGATTTATTGAGAACTTCTCCAAGATTGCAAGACCCATGACTAACTTGCTGAAGAAGGAGAACAAGTTTATATGGACTCCTGAATGTGAGAAGAGTTTTCAGACCTTGAAGGAGAAGCTCACTACTACACCTGTACTAGCCCTACCCGATATTCACAAAGATTTTGTTGTATATTGTGACGCCTCTCGGCAAGGTTTGGGCTATGTACTAATGCAAGAAGGAAGAGTGATAGCTTATGCCTCAAGACAGTTGAAGGAACATGAGCAGCGATACCCGACTCATGACCTAGAACTTGCAGCCGTGGTACATGCACTCAAGATTTGGAGACACTATCTAATAAGCAACAAGTGTGACATCTACACTGATCACAAGAGCCTGAAGTACTTCTTCACACAGGAAGATCTGAATATGAGGCAGCGCAGATGGCTAGAACTCATCAAGGACTATGATCTTGAGATCCATTACCACCCAGGAAAGGCTAACGTAGTCGCTGATGCACTTAGCCGCAAAAGCTACTGCCATACCCTCATCACCAAGTCTATGCCGTCTGAGCTCAGGAGAGAGTTTGACGCGTTCCAGCTCGAGGTAATCTCCTATGGCATGCTAAATGAGCTTCGTGTCGAGTACAATCTCACCTCATGGATCCGTGAAGCACAAAAGAACTGTCCTGAGATAGACTATATCCGTGGTTTGACGAAGCTGGGAAGAGGCCCCGAATACCGAGAAGATGAGCAGGGAACTGTATGGTACAAAGATAGAATCTGCGTACCGACGGATTCAGCGATACGAGAAGAGATTCTGTCAGAAGGGCATGACTCCAAATATTGCATTCACCCAGGGTCAGCCAAGATGTACCATGATCTAAGGAAGCACTTCTGGTGGGAGAATATGAAGGCAGACATTACAGGGCATGTAGCCCGATGTGACACTTGCAGCAGAATCAAGGCCGAACATCAACGACCAGCTGGCCTACTACAACCCCTCGTAATTCCAGAATGGAAATGGGAATGCATTTCGATGGATTTTATCGTTGGGTTACCCCGCACCGAGAAGAAACACGATTCGATTTGGGTGATAGTCGACCGTTTGACCAAAGTCGCTCACTTCATTCCCATCAGCATTGGCTACGAGGCCGAACGGCTGGCAGATTTATACATAACCCACATTCTGAGACTACACGGGGCACCCACAAGCATAATATCTGATCGAGGCTCACAATTCACGTCTCGATTCTGGCAGGCCTTGCACAAATCCATCGGAACCAAGCTGGACTATAGCATGGCTTATCACCCACAAACTGACGGTCAAACAGAAAGAGTGAACCAAATTCTCGAAGATATGCTCCGAGCTTGTGTGATAAAATACAAGACCAGTTGGGAAAGCTGCTTACCCCACGCTGAATTCTCGTACAACAACAGCTATCAAACAAGCCTCAAGATGTCACCGTTTGAGGCATTGTATGGGAGACCCTGCAGGACCCCGCTAATGTGGTCAGAACCCGGAGAGAGAGCCTTCTTTGGCCCTGCTAAGATTGTAGAAGCAGAGGAAGGCGTAGCACAGGTCAGAGAAAATTTGAGAATTGCACAGAGTAGGCAAAAGAGTTATGCAGATAGAAGACGTAGAGAGCTTGAGTTTGGTTGGAGATTATGTCTACCTCAAGGTATCTCCACTTCGTGGCACCGTCAGATTCCACGTAAAAGGGAAATTGGCACCAAGATATGTTGGGCCATACAAGATCTGTAAAAGGGTTGGAAAGCTTGCTTACAAGCTGGAACTACCGGAGGAATTATCTGGAGTACACCCTGTGTTCCATGTCTCGCAATGAAGGAAGTGTTTGAAGCTTCCCGAGGAGCAAGTTCCTACGGATGCATTAGACCTGCAAGACACACTTGAATACAAGGAACATCTAATCAAGATCTTGGCACAGGATACAAAGGAGACTCGAAACAAAACCATTCCGATGTGCAAGGTACAATGGAGCAATCACACTGAAAGGGAAGCTACGTGGGAGAAAGAATCGGACTTGCGGATTATATTTCCTTACCTCTTCGATGGGTACGTTATCTCTGAATCTCGAGGTCGAGATCCTAATGAGGGGGGAGGACTGTAACAACCCTAAAAATCCACACAATCTAAAAATCCCAACCAATTAAAATTTTTCATTTATTTATTATGAAAACCCATTTTTCTTGTGCAAGCATATAGGTTTCATTATGAATTTGGTAAATAAAGGAGTATAGCTTGCATTCTAATTCCATTCACATAGAATAATAGCCTATGCATCACATTTGGGATTTATTGCAATTTATATTTGTATTTACTCAATATTTAAAATGGGCAATATATGTATATATACACTAAAATGAAAATAGAAAATGGAGAGAGAGAGTTAGGCCAGCCCAAACCAGCCCGGCCTTCTTCTCCTCACCCGCGCGCGCGCTCCACCCCGCCACCCCGCGCTGGGCCGGCCCAACACCGCGCGCACGCGCGATGCCGACCGCACGCGCGCGCGACCGTTTCATCCGCACCCACTGCCCCGCAGCCGCTGACCGCCCGGCCCCGCATGTCAGCCGCCTTCCCCTTCCACTGTTTCTCTTCCACACGAAGACGACGCCACCGGGTCACGCAAATGGCGTGACCGACAGCGCCACGCATGGCAGAGCCCTGACCCCGCTGTTCTCCTCCTGTCCCCTCCTTTCTTGGCCGCCAAGCGAACCCGCGCCCATCCGGAGCCCTAGATCCACTCGAGCCACGGCCCTTCGATCGGTCGAGCGCGATCAGGACCGTTCACCATTGGAGCTGGCCAAGCTCGCCTATAAAAAGGAGCTCACCCCGAAGCCCTACCCTCATTTCCCCTCGCCGCCACCGCGGCACAGACCGGCACACTGCACCAAACCGAGAGAGAGAGAGCGTAGGAGAAGGGCGGAGCAGAGGAGGAGAAGCTGCCGGAGCGCCGCCGCCGCGGAGCACGCCGGAGCCGGACACGGAGGAGAAGCCCGAGCTGCGGACGAGGAGCGGCACGGCACTGCGATCGCTCTGCACGGCTCCGACTCGCCACTGCATCGCCATCCTAGCTTCACCGACACCACGGTGAGCCACCGCATGCTATGTCCGAACCTCGCCCTGCTTTTGCCATGGTGTTCCACCCACGGGACGCGCAGGCACGAGCCTTTACTGGCTCAGGAAGATCACCTGCACCATGCACTCATGCGACCGGCCGAAACCCCCGGACTACAAGCTTGCTAGACCGAGAACGCAGCACGACGCGTTCTCGGCGGAGCGCGCTCACCACCGACGCGTTCCGACGCCGAATCACCCATTCCGAGCAATCCGACTAGCACCCGTATAGGTTAGAGCGTCGTGGAGCACCGCCACGACCCCTTAAGCTAGCTACGCGGATCTAAGCGCTAGAGGAAGCCTCGTTCGCAGTGCGCCGCGACCTCGCCGGAGCGCCGCCGCGGACCGGAGCCAAAAGGAGGCCCTGCCCTGTCACTGGTTCACCACTAAGCGGACGTATGCCCGTTTAGTCACGCCAATTTGACTGAACCACGTCCGGTTATGCCAAAACGAGACCGTAATCACCTTGTCGTCGTCAGCCACCGCCGGCGACACGCCGCCTCCACAACCGAGCACCTTGGGAATCTCGGTAGCCAAAATTGGTAGTTGGTATACCATCGTCATAGACCCTGGAGACGTATACATCTCCTAGAAGACCTCCTTAGCCCCGCCGGAACCTCCTTAGCATCTCGATACCGCGACCCGCTAGCGTGACCACCAACTCACCGACCACCTCGGACAAGCTTAGTTGCGGGAGATCGAACCTCCATAGCCCGGAACACCGAGAGGTGCGTTCTCGGGGAAACGTGATCGCCGCCGACACGATCCGCCTCGTCTAAATCCGTTTCGAGTACCCCCGATCGCCACGCGCTGCGGAGAAAGGCCGACGAGGTTCGCCAAGTCTGCCTCAGCACCGCCGCGTAGATAGCCGAGCCCCGAATCATGTCTGTCGCCTTGGCTACGTGCGCCTCCACCTCGTCGGAGAACCGCCGTATGCCGAGGGAGAGAAGGAGGCCATACCACGACTCAAACCCGCCACCATCTGGTCGGACGACTGCCTGAGCACGCCAATTGGGGAAAGCCGAGCCCTGTCTTGCCGAAATATGGTCATCGCCGCCCTGTCATCGTCCGCCGCACCGGAGAGACACCGTCGCCTTGAACAGACGCCCTGTAACCCTGCTAGCACCAAATCTCCGATTCGCCCGAGCCTCCCCGGGAGAGCTCGGGAGAGCGGCACCCTCGGCGCACCAAATCTCCGATTCGCCCGAGCCTCCCCGGGAGAGCTCAGGAGAGCGGCACCCTCGGCGCCCCGAATTTCCGATTCGCCCGAGCCCCGCCGAGCTCCGCCAAGCCCCGCCGAGCTACGCCGAGCTACGTCGAGCACCGCCGAGCTACCCCCGACCACCGCCGAGCTACCCCCGACCACCGCCGAGCTCCGCCGAGCTACCCCCGACCACCGCCGAGCTACCCCCGACAACCGCCGAGCTACGCCGACCCCCCCCGACCACTGAGAACCACCCCCGACCTCTGAGAACCACCCCGACCTCTGAGAACCACCCCCGACCTCTGAGAACCACCCCCGACCTCTGAGAACCACCCCCGACCACCGTCGAGCTCGCCCGACCAACCGCCGAGCTACGCCGACGCCAGCGACTCTCTGGGAACCAGCATCGAACACCTGGTGGGCGACCATCGGGTCTGTGTTCTGATGAGGCGCCACATGCCGCACTGCTGGACCCGCGCGCCACGTGGACCAATCCCGAGCTGCCCCTGATTAACCGACCAATTTTCCCATTTTCAGAAAACAGGATAATCTTCGGAAATTCATAACTTATTCATTCGATGTCCAAAAATTGCGCACCATATATCAAAATTCTCAGAAAAATGAGATCTACAATCTAAGACTATGTTTGTATGTATTTGGCTCTTTATTTTATTGGATTTTTCTGAAATACTCTATAGGAGTCGCTGACGCGACTATTTCGTGTTCGATTTCAGAGCCGGAGGAGGATCTGACTAAGAAAGACGACCACGAGTACTTTCAGGAGCTAGGAGACGACTACGAAGGTGCCACGTCCCACCAAATCCTTAGATCCTATTTACGCATTGCAAATGACATTGTTGCTATTGCTTTATGATTATGCATGGATTGGTTGCATGATAGTATATTTGAATTCCCTGCCTTGATAGGACTTTACCCTGCTATCCGCTGCTAGGTTAGCTGCTGCTTAATTTATTGTTACTCTTCCACTACTTACTACATGCTATATGCTATGTGGTGGAATTGGGACGGTGCATAACTGATTATAACCACAGGGAGAGAGTGCTGCGTGCGTCTTGGGTGCGTGGTAAGGGTTGATGTCGACCAAGTGGGATGTGAGACAAGCCCGTGGGGCAAGTCGTGCCGGGGGTGCAACCTGGGCATCCCCACGAGAGATACCTGTGGCGGGTGATGACTTATGAGGTGGTTCCGGGATGTGCATTGAAGTCCCGTGAGCGGAGGTGCCGTGAAGGCACGGGGAGAGTATCCCCTAAGTGGAGATGCCTGCTTGGTTACAATCTAGGATCTGACTAGTGACCGAAAACATCTGGATTCCCTTACTACTCACTCGCTTCTGATGGGCGGGAGACGGCTGGACTACTTGGTAGGGCGGTGCCACTACTGCTAGGTTGAGAGGTGATAAGGGTGGACGGTGACGGATGGCAGATTCCCGTACCGTTCTAGATGCGCAGTACCACTGATGGGGCCCGGTACTGCGTCTCCCAGTCTCAGTGTGATGGTGTTGGATCCGGAATGTCCCAGGGCTGAGTGGCAGGGTGGTACCGACCTAGGCAAGCAAGCACCCGGAATTCTGCCTAGATGATTGTACAGCATCGATGATGGCTAATCTTGTGAGTAGTAAAACCTCTGCAGAGTGTATGGTTGATCGATCGATACATAAGCCAACTCGTTGGCTATGGACCTTTCCTAATGTTTCTGCAACCACTATTAGATGAGAGCATATTCTTTTCTCCCCCTGGATAACATTTTTCCGGCAGTATACCCGTTGTGGTAGTGTGCCGCTGAGATAGGCCCGAGAGAGAGTTGGGCCTGTCGAATGAGAGTGAGGTGTGGGTATGTGAGATGTGGTGATGGGAAAAGGGATGATGGTGTTAACTGGAGATAAAACTTGATTAATTATACATTGATTTCAGCTGCATAGGAAAACCTCAGCCTATAGGTCTGCTTGTATAGCCTTGCATCCACTTTCCACAAAGCAAATGCTGCATAGGTGGGCTCCGTGGCCAGTACAAATCGTACTGATAAATTTGCTGTCAGGTGACTGAGAATGAGTACGACTTCGAGGGAGATGATGACGAGGAATAGGGTCACGTGCTACACTCAAGTTGGCCGTGAAGGATGAATCGCTTCCGCATCTTCTAAAGCTTCTCTGAATGTTGATTCCGCCAGTGTGGCGATGTAATAAGTATTTATGTAAGACTTAATTACCGTTGTATGGATCCTGGTGACAACTGAGATATGGGTAATTTCATGGATTGTCCCAAGCAATCTGTTGAATTACAATACGAGCCTGTGGATTTCCCTTCAGCGGAAATCGAGGTCGTTTCACGGGGTCACGGTTCTGGGCGCTGGCGGGTGAAGGGTGCTCGGACGAGGAGGAAGTTGGCGTCGATGGGGAGGACTTCGTGTCGACCCAGACCTTCGTTCGCGGGGCGCTGTCGGAGGGGTACTCCCTCGACGAGGTTCTTGCGGTGGAGGCGCAGCTGGTTACGGGGGCCGCTCCGTCGCCAGGGGCGCTGTCGTGCTCCATGGGCGGCGGTCGACGGAAGGTGCGGCTGGCAGAGCGCCTAGTTGCGGATGTGGCAAGGCGGCTGCGCTCCGGGAGCCCGCAGCCATGGCGGGGGCCGCTGCCGCGTCGTAGGCTCTCTCCCATGCTGACGCTAGGCGATGCCCTGGCGAGGGCGGAGTCGGCCGGCGTGCGGCGGCCGGCGGCGGCGCCGTCCCGGATTTTGGAGAAGGGTGGGGAACCTAGCCCGGTTGGTGGGCCGTTGGGCTACCAGGCCGTGGCCCAGGAGGGGCCGCCGTGTGGTGCCAAGGCCCACGAGTTCGTGGGGAGATGGATCGTCCAAGGTACGTGGCTCGTTTTCGGTTTTCAAACGATTTATCTGGTCTCTTGGCTCGCGGGGGACGGCGGCGCGCTGCTTGTTCCTCTTTTCGCCTTCCAGGCCGCGACGTTTCTTCTCCCCCGCGCTCGTTTGTCGAAGTGGTGAAGATGGCTATGCCAGGCGGCGGTCGCGGTGACGGCGGACGCGCTGGGGGTGGCCGGGGTTCCTGGGCGCCGCCGGCGGCTCGGGGTGGTGCCATGGCGCCTCGGCAGCCCCCGGGTCGAAGTGGCGCCGGACGAGGAGCGTCGTGCTTCGGTGACCTTCCTGGGTGATCAGCAGCGTTTCCACCCAGGCGTTAGTGGCTTTGGCCACCCGGGCGGCAGGCCGTGGTGTGGTCCGCGGCGGGCGTTCCGGCAGGGTGGCGGCCGTGGCCCCCTGCCCAGGCGCGCGCTGGCGCGGGCAGGGCCGGTGGTGGCGGTCGGGGTCCCTCCGCTGCGTCGAGTGCGGTGCAGCCGGGCTCTGCTCAGGTGGCTACGTTCGTCCAGGGAGCAGCGCTGCAGATTGAGTCTGGGGCAGCTCCTGGTCATGCTGCTGGTGGTACGTTGGAAAGACAGGGGAATGGTGCACTGGGTGCTATTGCCGGGGGAAACAAGACGGTGATATGCAACCGGTGCTACCAGAAAGGACATGTGGCGGCAGAGTGCACGACTGAATTGTACTGTGTTATTTGTAATGGCCATGATCACGTCAACCACAAATGCCCGTTGCTCAAGATGCCGAAGCCGGTGGCGCAGGCGGTGGGCTATTCGGTGGCAGGCCTGGGGTTTTTTCATATCCCCATGCCCCGCTGCCGAGGAAGAAAGAGTCCAGGAGCGCTCTGGTGGTGGTTGAGGGGGGCTCTCTATCGGTGGATCAGCTGGTTCTTCAGCTGCAGCGTCTGGTTCCGGGCAGATGGAGGTGGGCTCCGGCGATACATGGTGAGAAGTCGTTCGTGGTGCAATTTCCCTCTAAGGCAGAATTGCAGCGGTCCATCGCGTATGGTGGGGCGGACGTGAGGGTGGATGGTGTGGCGACCGGGATGCGGCTGTGTTTTCGGGAGTGGCACGTGAAGAAGGAAGGTTTTCTCCTACCCAAGGTTTGGCTGCGGATCTCAGGTGTGAGGGATGATTTGAGGGAATATCACGTCCTTTGGGCGATTGGCACCTTGTTTGGATCAACGCAGGTTGTTGATATGGTCGCAACAACGAAGAACGAGTATGGTCGCATCCTGGTGGCTGTTCTTGATCCGGCTTTGGTCCCTACGGAGATGGATGTTGTGGTGGGGGATTATTATTTTGAGCTTGAGATTGAAAAGGAAAAGGTGGGGTTTGATGAGAATGGTGACGAAGTGGAGTGGGAATTTGGTGAGGGTGATGATGCCGGTGGGAATGTGGAGAAGGAAAATGGGGTTGATGGGGATGCCGCGGGGCAGGACCCCGGGGTTTTTATGGAGGAAGACGCTGCCCCCTTCGAAGAACATGGCTTGAGGGGAGGGAATGTGGACAACCCTGTGGCATTCGAGCTTGCGCTTTTCTCTATGGCTAATGCCATCATGGATAAGGCGGTGAATGAGGTGCTAGAGGAGGCCGCGGATTCGGTCATACTGGAAGATTTGGGGGCTGTTGATCTAGATGGGGGTGAGGCGGATGTCTCTGATGATGAGTACGACCTTCTTGACATGGAGGTTGACCCCATGGATGGTACGGATGGGACGCTGCAGGCGCATGCAGGGCCGTGTGTGCAGCATGCCGATGGCGTGCAAATGGTGTCGGGGAGGCAGGTTGTTGCGGCGTCGGCAGTGCTGCTAGCGGCCCAGGCTGCTGGGGCGCTGGGTGCTGCTGCTCTGGTGCAGCCAGTGGACCAACAGGGGCTGTGTGTTTCGCCGGACTTGCTGTTGTCGGCACAGGTTGTTGGAGCGCGGGATGACGCTGATCTGGTGGTGCGGGTTGGGCAGCAGGCGCTACCGGCTGTCCAGCAGCTATCTGGCCCACTCTCTGTCGATTCGGCAAGGCCTGCGGAGGTGGCAGCTGCTGCTGCGATCAAGGAGGTTTCGACCCCGAAGCGTGCTAGCCAGCGGCTATTACGGTCGGGTGACGAGGACTCGCTGCAGAAGGCCAAACGGAGGGCTGCGTGGAAAAATCTTGATGCAATTGGAGGTAATAATTCACAACTTCCTTTCTTTCCCTTTTCTCGCAATGTTCTTTCCTCTACCTTGGCTAGTCTCGGAGTCTCTTTGGGCGGGAATTCGGAGGAGGTAATGGCCTCTATTTCTTGTTTTGAGGATTGTGAGAGGGAAAGGTGTTTGTCTGAACCTCTTGCTGATGGTGGCTTGAGTGTTCCCGTTTGTGGAAGTGAAGCTGAATCTGAAGGGGAGGAGTTTGATTCTTTTAATCAGTTATGTGATGAGTTGATGCAAGGCTATTTCGATGATGATACTGGCCACCTAAGTCAGTGGAATTAGAACAGTATATAAGAAAAATAAGGCTCACTCTTTGACTAGAGCTAAGAGGAGACCTAAAGTTAAAATCTTAATTAATCAACATGTGGTTTCCCAATGAAAGGAATTTTTTGGAATAGTAGAGGTCTTAGCAACTTGGCTAAATATAGATTCCTATCTGAGCTGTCAAGGGAGCAGAAACTAGATATCATTGCTCTCCTGGAAACTGGCAAAAAGGAGTTCTCTAAATCGGTCCTTGCAAATATTTGCGGCGGGCAAGAATTCATTTGGCATTGGTCCCAACCTCATGGGAGGTCCGGGGGGATTCTCCTGGGAATTAACTTAGATACGTTCGACATCGGAAGTATCGATGAAGGGGATTTTTATGTCAAATTTAGACTGAGAAATAAGGCGGACGGATTCCTTTGGACACTTGTGGCGGTGTATGGCGCTGCGCAGGCCGAACACAAGGAATCCTTCCTGGCAGAGCTAGTCCAAACTTGTAATCGAGTTGAGGGACCGATAATTGTGGGTGGGGATTTTAATATCATGAGGAACTCGCTGGAGAAAAATAATAACAGCTTCTGTAATCGGTGGCCTTTCCTTTTTAATGCTATAATTGATAGCCTTGATCTGAGAGAGCTGGAGCTTTCAAATAGAAAGTTCACATGGGCTAATTCTAGGAAAAACCCCACGTTCGAAAGGCTTGACCGAATTTTGGTAAGCACGGAGTGGGAGAGTAAGTTTCCGCTGGCTTCGGTTCTGGCGTTAACTAGGGAAATTTCAGATCATACCCCCCTGCTGCTAGACACAGGTGGTGGGACGCACGGACATAAGCAATCAGGCTTCAAATTCGAACTTAGATGGTTTTTACGGGAAGACTTTGTTGGAATGGTTGCTAATGTTTGGAAAAAAGATAAGGCGAGGGGTGACGCCGCTGCAAAAATGGCAAAACAAAATCCAGAGGCTACGACAGTTCCTAAGGGGCTGGGCCAAGAATGCAAGCGGTAGTTATAAGAAGGAAAAGGCGGAACTTATAAGAAAGGCTGAGGAGCTTGACATTAAGGCCGAATCCCAGCCTCTCTCTGATTCTGAAATTGATCTCAAAAATTATTATAAGAATAGACTTGCTATTCTCTTAAGAGAGGAAGAGATCAAATAGTACCAACGGGCAAAGTCCAAGAGGTTATTGGAAGGTGACTGTAACACCAAGTTCTTCCACCTGGTGGCAAATGGTAGGCATAGGAAGACTAGAATCTTCCGGCTTGAATAGGAGGAGGGGACGATCGTCGGGGATGACAACCTCAAGAAGTACATAACTAATTATTACAGGGGATTATTTGGAGAACCGGACAGAAGTAACTTTGCGTTGGTAGAGTCGTTTACTAATGACATTACGCAGGTCTTGCAGTCCGAAAACGACATACTAGCTATGGAGTTTTCGGAAAAGGAGATTAGAGAGGCCATTTTTCAGATGGAACATAATAAGACCCCTGGTCCGGATGGGTTTCCGGTGGAGTTTTATCAGGTGTTCTGGGACCTAATAAAGGTTGACCTTATGCCACTTTTTAATGAGTTTCATAAGGGTGATCTTCCTTTATTTAGTTTAAGCTTTGGAATTGTAACTCTTCTACCAAAGCAAGTGGAGGCGACAAAAATTCAACATTTCCGCCCTATTTGTATGCTAAACGTCAGCTTTAAGATTTTTACGAAGGTGCTCACTAACCGCATTGCTCTAGTAGCTCGGAAGGTGATACAACCTTCACAGTCTGCGTTCATGAAGGGGCGAAACATTTTAGAGGGGGTGGTCATTCTTCACGAGACCATTCATGAGATGCATAGGAAAAAAATGGACGGGGTTATTTTGAAGCTAGACTTCGAAAAAGCCTATGATAAGGTAAAGTGGTCTTTTCTCCAACAGACCATGAGGATGAAAGGTTTTTCTCCAAAATGGTGTAGTTGGATCGATCAGATCATGAGAGGCGGGAGTGTTGGTATCAAGATTAATGATGAGGTAGGTCATTACTTCCAGACCAAGCGGGGGCTTAGGCAGGGTGATCCACTCTCCCCTATACTGTTTAACCTTGTAGCAGATATGCTTGCTACTCTCATTTCTAGGGCGAAAGCTAATGGAAGCTTTCAGGGGGTGGTCCCGCATCTAATTGACAACGGTCTATCGATCTTACAATACGCGGATGACACCATCCTTTTCCTGGATCATGATATTCTTCAAGCAAGAGAGCTAAAGTTGGTGCTTGGCACGTTTGAGCAATTGTCGGGCCTTAAAATCAATTTTCACAAGAGTGAACTTTTCTGTTTTGGGAAGGCCAAACAGAGTGAACAGGATTATGCCAATTTGTTTGGATGCAAAGTGGGGAGTATGCCCTTTCGGTATCTTGGTATACCCATGCATCATAAGAAATTGTCAAATAAAGACTGGTTAAATATAGAAGAGAAATTTCAGCGGAGACTTAGTAGCTGGAAAGGGAAGTTACTTTCCTACGGAGGAAGACTAGTGCTTATCAACTCCGTTCTTTCCAGTCTACCCCTTTATATGCTATCCTTTTTTGAGGTTCCCAGAGGAGTTCTGAAAAGGCTGGATTATTATCGGTCTCGGTTCTTCTGGCAATGTGATGAGCATAAGAAAAAATATCGCTTGGTTAAATGGGATGTTCTTTGTACTCCAAAGGAATATGGGGGTCTAGGGATTCTCAATCTTGATACTCAGAACAAATGTTTACTAAGTAAATGGTTGTTCAAATTAATTAATGAGGACGGGGTCTGGCAAAGAGTACTTAAGAATAAGTACTTTCCGAAAAAGACCTTGGGGCAAGTTGACCATAAGCCAGGCGATTCACACTTTTGGGCTGGATTAATGAAGGTGAAGGCAGATTTTCTTGCCGGTGGCCTTTTTAAGGTGAGGAGTGGAGAGGATACCAGATTCTGGGAGGATGTTTGGGTTGGTGATGTGGCTTTTTGTGAAAGATACCCCAACCTTTATAGATTGGTGAGGAAAAAGCATGACACGGTGGCTAATGTCCTAAGGACTACACCACTTAGTGTGTCATTCAGGAGGGGGCTAGTGAATAATAACTTGGCCTCTTGGATGGATTTGGTGGCTAGGGTGGTTCGGGTGAGATTGTTGGCAGGGTCGGATGGTTTTCATTGGAAGGCTAGTCCCAAAAAGGGTTTTCTCAGTACGATCCATGTATAATCTTATGATTAGTTGTGGGATTCTACCTGAAAAAAATCCGATTTGGAAATTAAAATTACCTCTGAAAATTAAAATTTTCTTGTGGTTCCTAAAAAAGGGCAAAGACAACCTAGCAAAAAGGAATTGGCAAGGGAGTGTAAAATGTTGTTTCTGCAGTAAGGATGAAACAATCAAGCACCTCTTTTTTGAGTGCCCTTTTGCAAGATTTCTCTGGAACACGATAAATATCACGTTTGGAATTCAACCTCCTTCTAGTTTCGCTAATATTTTTGGGTCTTGGCTTAGGGGCATAGACTCTAAGCTCAAATCTAAAATTTTACTAGGAGCGGCGGCTTTGTGCTGGAGTCTTTGGTTGAATAGAAATGATATGGTGTTCAACAAGGCAAAATCTAACTCTGTTGTGCAGGTGATCTTCAGGATGACGTACTGGATTCGGCAATGGTGCCAGCTGTATGAGGAGGGCGAGAGGATGATGTTCAGGACGGGATGCAGGTTCCTGGAGACGCGTTTGATGGCTACTTTTGCTAAATTCGGGTGGAGATCTAGAAATCGGATTGAAGCTTAGTCTTTTAATTCCGGTCTTAGTGATAGTGGTCCTTGTGGATTCATGTGGGTCTAAACTGTTTGCTGGTCCATGGTTTGGACGTGTTGGGTGTTAGCCATATGATGTTTTGTATCTTGACTATCAGCTGTGTATCATCTCCGGATGGTAGAGGCTAGAACGTTTGGTTAAATGTTCCCTTATCTAAAAATGAACTATGAGCTATGAAAAGTTAAAAGCTGCTTGGTTGAAACAAATATAAAACTTATCTTTATGTCTTTTAAAATGACTATTATAAAAGAGTTTTTTATTCCACCTATTTTGTAAAAGTAGAAACCCAAAAACCAAAAACAGGGTTTAAGGTACTTTCAAAAATGTACTATGAAAAACAGCTCTAAAACTACCCCTTTAGTTTTAGGGAAAACCACATCCAAAAGCCCAAAACAGGGTGCACTCGGATCGGTCATCTAGCGGGCAGCACGGGTGGGTCACGGCATTGGCCCATCTAAGCCCACGGCACCACTTGTACGCAACTGGTCGGAATGGGCCCTTCCCCTCCGCCACCGCCCTCCTCTCCTCTTCTAGCTGTGTCGGACCGACGAAGCCACGGGGAAAAGGCAAATCGACCGCGTCGTCTCCCTCCTCTCCTCTCCTCTCCTCTCGCGTTCGCAGCTTCCCCTGCCAGCTAGGGTTTGCAGATGACGACCGCGGCGCGCCCCACCTGGGCGCCGGCAAAGGGCGGCAACGAGCAAGGGGGCACCCGCATCTTTGGCCCCTCCCAGAAGTACTCCTCCCGCGACCTCGCCGCCCACACCTCCCTCAAGCCCAGGTACTTGTTCCCTTCTCTTCGTTGTTCCCACAACTAATTTTGCGCGTAGATCCACAATTTCCATTCCCAGATTCGAGTATTTTCGATTTGGGGGACCGATTCCCTGATTAGAACGTCAGCCATCGGTTCTATGCTAGCACGAGATAAGATAATCACCATGGTGTGGCTGTCAATTCGCTGGCGCCCAACCCTAGTCCTTTAAGAGTTCGCGCGTGCCATGCCAATTGTGGATGCTTAATCAGCTTGATAGCCTTTATGTACGACATGTTATCTATTACTACTTATATAAAAATTGAATTGCATCGAGTGGCCACGTTAATGTTACAGAATCATTTTTTTAGTGCTGCAAAGTATATTGAAATATTAATAAGAGGTTATGGTTTTAATTATTTCGTCCAGCACCATTTTTTTTCCTTGCATCTGTTCAGAGTTGCTTTACTTCTATATTACAGCTACTACCACTACTTTAGTAGATTAAGATGCTATTCAGTACAAAGTAATGTTGAGGCCATCTGACTATTCATTGCATTTACATATTAGTATTTCTATTGTGAGGGTTGGGAGTGGCATGGTTTTCAGTTCAGCAGGGCACCAAAAAAAATAAATCTAAATCATGATACAAAACATAACATGATGATATATTAGTTTATCTTTGTAAGTACAACATCAAACAGTTGTCTGCAGAGCCTACCAAAAACCGAAGCAGATGGCTGCCCTCTGCTATTGTTCAGTTTCCATGACCATCAGATATTGCAACTGGCATTCAGCAGGACCTCTTGGCTCCACAGCCTCCACTTTCCACCAGTTTACCATTAAAATTGTACTCCAAAGACGAAGAAGTGGTTAGGGAATTTCGGGAAATAGAACCTGACAGAAAGTTACTAAATCCTAATTCATGTAAACATGTTATTATTGTCCTCTTAGGGTTTGGATCCAGTTTTCTAATTAACTATTTACAAACACAAAGCATATCGTTTTAGGGGTGACTTGCAATCAAATAGCCTACATGGACAAGTATTTGAGACTTCAGTCCGAATTCCTAACTATTGATAACAGGTTTCATAGTTAGATGAGAAGATGCAGGATATGCAGTTCCTAGTTGGTATTTAGGGAACATAGGTAGAGTATGGTGCATGGGGCATTTCTAAGATTTCTCTGTTTTTGCGTTCATGAGGTGCAAAAAATTAATCCACGCTCTCTTTATGCTTGATTTGGTCAAGGAATCTGAAGATTATTTTCTTCAACAACCTCTTTTAAGATTCTGTTGCATGTGGATAGCCATTTGGTTTTAAAGATTCTGGTAAGGCATGCATGGTTACTACACGGAATTGGTACGGTGTCTCTTAGGAGAATTATACAGTGCTGAATCCCGCAGCCTTTCTGCACCACCTGACTGCTTTTGCTCCACCTCCAACGATCGTATGACCCGCACCATGTATGTAATTAGGATTACCTATGCAAATTGAAAAGGGCCAGCTAGTTCCTTATGCAAGGTCCAATATTGCCCAATATGCGGCTAGTAACTTGAGATCCTATCTTGTCTAGGAAAATAAGGCATCTAAATATAGATTTTGGTTTCAGACTTTCAGGTCTTGTCTGTTGTATAATGTATTAATTTTTATTTTACTTTGGAGAGGTGAAAATTGTGTTCATGTCAACAGTAGTCATTTACGAATCTTAATCGTTGCCTTTGCTTCATTAAGGCAAAGAAAATGTCAGCATCACTAACTCATTGCTTACAAAGATGTATATGTTCCCTGTTAGTATCTGGGAATCACAACTAACCCCCTCAAACATGGTTAAGACATATATTCTCGCTGGCTGTGTAGTTTTGTTGTGAATATGTCAGGCTGAGGTTTATCCCTCCATAACTCACTATTTTTGCCTATGTGTACAGAAAAGACGGTCAGCAGACCCAAGAGGAGTTACAGAAGAGGAACCTCAGGGAGGAACTTGAGGAACGTGAGCACAAGCACTACTCGTCCAAGGATAAGTCCTATGCTGGTACATCTACTTTCTCTGTCTCGTTCTTCCCCCTTCCTTCCTTCCTTCCTTCCTTCCTTCCTTCCTTCCTTCAGTATAAGTAAGTTTATAACTAGTATTTACAATCAGTAACAATATGTATCATCTTGACTGCAGAAGAAAGGGACCGGCGGAAAAGCTCAAGCCAGCTACTCTTGGAAGGTTGGTGGAACAAACGCTGCATAAATATCTGTTTATGTTTTGCTTAGTGGTGACTTATTCCTTTCTTGCTGTAACTCAGGTTCAAAGAGAGAGGCAGAGGATAAGATAATTCCACGAGAAATTGATGCAGATGACTCCGATGTGGAGCCTAAAAGTGATGATGAGAGGTCTGTACCATTGTCCTTCTCAGTAATGAGTGTTTTATGAACCCTACTTTTCTGAAATGCTGTTGGGATTATTCCTTTGTTAGCGGGCAACTTGACTTGCAATTGCATTAACTATTTTCTAGAATGGTTTCAAATGTTTTTATCTGTGTCACCTTCAGTAAAAATTTGCATAGCCACAAGGCTACTCACTTCTGGAGCAGTGGCTCGTTTAGCTACAAGGCTACTCACTTCTGAAATGTGGTTATCCAGTTGTTGTGCATTGGCTAGAATAGTAGAATGTTTAGTTTCTTTAGATAATGTTGCCTTCACTTCAAATGTGCAGAGAAGATAAGGCAGTTTCTTTCCTGACATTGTTTAAGCAAATGTCCTATTTCAGCCGTGTTTCCATAATTTAGAGCTTGTCACTTGACTATGCTTGGTTGCTCTTACACATTGAATGTCAAATTGTCTTCAGTGATGAAGATGATGATGACGATGATGACGACACTGAAGCTCTAATGGCTGAGCTTGAGAGGATTAAGAAAGAAAGAGCCGAGGAGAAGCTTAGAAAGGTTTGTTCTCTTTGCAATCCCTGTCATTGTGTAATGATTTTTATGTTTCTGTACATTTGGATTATGGGGACATAATGAGAATTATTCCATTTCAGGAGCGGCAACAAGCAGAAGAGGAGGCCAAGATGAAAGAGGCTGAACTGATGCGGGGGAACCCTTTGATTAATATCAACAATCCTGGCTCTTTCAGTGTTAAGAGAAGGTAGGATGCTGTGACGAGCTTCTTGTGTTATACACTATGCTTTCCTCGTGGCATTTGGTTGAAACCACACCACAAATGGGTTAATCTTGTTGGGCGTTTGTGCTTTCCAGGTGGGATGATGATGTGGTATTCAAGAACCAAGCACGTGGAGAGACCAAGACACCGAAACGGTTCATCAATGACACCATTAGGAGCGATTTCCACCGTAAATTTCTTCAGAGGTACATGAAGTGATGGTACTGTCGTTTACAATTCAGCTGGGAGCTCTCATCTCTATTATGTTTGTGTATGAGTGAAAGATCATTATTGTGTTGTATGAAACAAGAGCATAAACAGCTGTCTGCATCTTAACAAAGTTATGCTGAGCAATACATATCTCAGTTGAATGTGCCATTGTTATATCGTTCTATATTTGACGATATTTGATTGTAATCATATTTAAGTTTGATGAGAATAGATGACCCCAGGGAGCAGCATGGGCGGATTGACTCAAGTTATTGTGATCTTTATGTGATATGATTAAGTTTAGAGACCTAGATGTCCAGTTTAGAAATTAGAGACCTAGATGGCACCTTCAAGCTATTGTGATTCGTACCTCACGATATACACTTAGGGACTTGAAGTTTGGGGAGCTATATGTGATTTGAACCTCACGATATACGATTAGGGACTTAGGTTTGGGGACCTGGAAGGCACCGTGAGTCGAGATAAGAGGCACATTTTACTCCCAAGCGAAACATCAGTTATATATGGTATGTCTTTGGAAAAGGGGAACTCGGAGCATCAGGCCATCAACGGCGATCTCGTTTCTAACTCGATGCAATGAAGGCCGTTAGATCGCAGCCCGGAGGAAATCTGCATGCGAGCGGATAGCCAATCAAGCGCATGCAGATAGTACAATCTCAGCGCCACTGAAGAAAACTTCTTGGGTTCAAATGGCCAAACATAACATCTGCAATGCAAGAAAACAAAGGGATCAAACCGCTGCGCATCTATCAAAAGTTCCAAAACCAGTCTCTTCATAATCTCAAATTCCAACATGTTGTACTAGTTGTAGCACACAATTCATCTTACTATTCCAATTCCAATCACCACACAACTACACAAGCAACATATTACAGCTGCTCGTGGATTGCTTAGCTTTTATATTAATATTAAAATGGACAGGATGACCGAGATTGTTACTAACCCCATCACTCGTTGCCCCCTTTTTTGTGTAACCTAACAAACCTTTTCATTTCACTCCTTCCTCACAAACACACACAGAGGACACACTCGCTACAGGACGTTCACGTGGGTCCCATCTGCCATAGGAGGGTCGGCTGACCCCCTCCTTGTGCCCTCTCTTCGGTCACCGACTTCAGGCATGAAGACATGCAAGGAGGTGAATCCGAGCCGTCCAAATCAAGTCGGTTCAAGGTCGGTGGATCCAAAGGTGTAGATAGAGAAACACGCGGATCGCTGACGTGGCACTACCCTAATCTCTCCTATAAATACCTCCTAGTCCTTCACTCTATTCATGAGTGTATCATAGGAAGAAAGACTACTTTGGTAGCTTTAGTGTTAGAATAGAGGGAAGAGAGTGAGGCAAGTCTTAGGAGAAAGGCCCGGGGCTGTCGGGACTCTTCTCTAAGGTCTTCCTCGGTGGATGCAAACCTTCAAGTAAGTTTTACATCTGAGTCCTTCTAAGTATTTGATATTCTGGTTCTAGCACTATAAGTATATATTTGTTTTACTTGTGCATTGTTTTACTTAGTGAAGTGTTCTAGTCTCTTGCAAGGATTAGAGTAGTAAGTGTAGTGTAGATGTGGTGTCTAGGCTATATCTTACCAGTGTAGGCCGCTTGTCTCACGGATTGTTTGTGGGTGCCAGCAAGTGGTGATAGCCTTGTCTGGTCTTAGCATCCCACCACGTGTGTAAGACAAGTTATTAAAACGGCAAGGCATCAATACAATTGCGTAGTCGCCTCTGGTAGGAGTTTAATCTCCTCCGGTTTCGTCTATCGCCTCTTGTAAAGGGAGGAGGTGGTAAACCTCTTTATACTTAGAACACCAAGACCAGATATTCTTATGCTACATAAGGACCTCTCTATACCCACATCCTAAACCCCTTTGATCATCATCTGACGGCCTTGAACCTACTTAGTTCACTTCACGTTCCCTATGAAAAATACGATACCTGCAATACTCCCGGTGAAGGCTACATTGACTACCGTACGCTTACGATATATCCGTTTGCCACTTTTGGTGTCATCAAGCTTTCTGGCGCCGTTGCCGGGAAACGGTAGCTGATTTAACTGGGTCGAGTCATCTTAGTTATCTTTGTTTGACCAAAACTATCTTTTCACATACACATGGATCAAGGCTGCGTTCGGTAGCGCTTATAAGCGCTTATTTTTCAGCACTTCAGCAGTATTTTTCTCTCACAAGATTTCAGCACTTCTACAGCACTTCAGCGTTTATCTACAGCACTTCAGCTTCACCGAACAGGGCCCAAATACCTATCTTCGAGTATCCTGCTCCATCGGGGGCTAGGATAGATCGTAGCCCGGAGGAAATCTGCATGCGAGCGGATAGCCAATCAAGCGCATGCAGATAGTACAATCTCAGCGCCACTGAAGAAAACTTCTTGGGTTCAAATGGCCAAACATAACATCTGCAATGCAAGAAAACATAGGGATCAAACCGCTGCGCATCTATCAAAAGTTCCAAAACCAGTCTTTTCATAATCTCAAATTCCAACATGTTGTACTAGTTGTAGCACACAATTCATCTTACTATTCCAATTCCAATAACCACACAACTACACAAGCAACATATTACAGCTGCTCGTGGATTGCTTAGCTTTTATATTAATATTAAAATGGACAATGAGGATGACCGAGATTGTTACTAACCCCATCACTCGTTGCCTCCTTTTTTGTGTAACCTAACAAACCTTTTCATTTCACTCCTTCCTCACAAACACACACAGAGGACACACTCGCTACAGGACGTTCACGACGGGCCCACGGGGTGCCGTATGTCTCAGAGGAGCTTGTAGCCGGTGACCCAGACGTCGGCCGGCGGCGCCGCCTGGATGTAGACGAAGGCGGCGCTCTTGCCGGCGGGCAGCGACGTCAGCCAGCTCGGGAACACGTAGCCGTACCGCGCCTTGTCGACCCCCCACACCTTGCCGTAGAGCTTGGAGATGCCGATGTGGAGCTCGTGGACGGTCTTGAGGGACCTGTTGGTCACCGTCACCGCGTACCGGTTGTACGTCTTCCCCCGCTCCGTCCACGACGCCGTCGCGTTCTGCTCGATCTCGATGGGCGACGACGCGTGTTCAGAATCTGCAGCAGCATGAAGCTCGGATCAGTCAAAGACAATCTCGAGAAGGGCAAAGCACGAGCAGATGATCGACATGTTGAGTGATTACCCGGAGAAGGAGATGGCAGTGAGGTCCGATTGGCGGCGCCATGATTAATGTCCGTGGAGGAAGAAGCTTCTGCAGGCAAAGAAACAGACCGATCGTCGGCGGCAAGAGAGTGATGACCAAACCGGGCGCCGGCGTGACCGGCGGCGAGTCGAGCGAGCACGCCCATGAGCGGCGCGTTGTTGTAGGTGGTGGCCTCCGTCTGCTCGTAGTTGTCCCTCTCGTCGGCGAAGTTGTCGTACTCGTCGGGCCCGCCGACGGTGGCGCCGACGAGCAGGTTGGGGTTGGCGGCGTGGCGGTGGTACCAGCTGGTGTAGCCGGCCTGGCAGCTGACGAAGGCGGGGTTGTCCCTGACGGAGACGATGGAGGCGCCGCGGTGGTGCGCCTGCCGCGGGTACGTGGCGCCGTACCCGACCATGTAGCTCGTCGCCCTCGGGTTGCTGCCCAGGATGTAGTCCACCTGGGACGTGGCGAACGCGAGGAGCTCCGACGGCTGCGCGGCGGACGACGGGCACTGCGCGGCCTGGCCGGCGGCGGCGAGGTGGTCGGCGTAGGCGGCGAGCAGGAACGCGGCGCTGGTGACGAACTGCACGTTGTTCCAGCTCTGGTGGTACACCATGCCGCCGGGCGTCCGCCGCACGCTGCCGGCGCCGGCCCTGCCGAGGCAGGCGCACGCGAACAGGTCCGCCTTCTGCTTGTACCGCCGCAGCACGTCGGCGTGCGCGCCGGCGCCGGTGCCGCGGCGGAGGAGCAGCATGGCGGCGAGGATCTGCACGCCGGGGTACTTGACGTCCCAGCCGAACTGGTTGATGGACCAGCCGGTGCCGCCCAGCGCGTCGGCGTTGGTGGCCAGGTAGTCCAGGTACCGCAGCTCGCCGGTGGCCTCGTGCAGCCACGCCGCCGCCCACAGCAGCTCGTCGCCGTACCCGCTCGACGACGCGTAGTACCTGCGCGCCACCGTGATGCTGCCGTCGTACCGCCCCTGGTACCTGTCCGCGAAGTCGAACAGCTGCCTCGAGTGCTGGAGGAGAGTGTTGGCGTAGCCCGGGTTGGAGCTGCGGAACACGAGCGACGCCGCCGCCATTGCCGCGGCGGTCTCGCCGGCGAGCTCGGACCCCGGGTTCTGAGGGTCAAGGCGGTATGCCTGGCGGCTCGTCGTCATGTCCTCCGGCCGCATCCAGCAGTCGTGGTCCGAGTCGCCATCGCCGACCTGCATTGCATGCATGCATTCCAGCAATCATGGAATGGAATTAAACGAAGGGTTGACGACAAAGCAAGCACAGCAGATGAGCGCGGCGCGGTGGGGTGCAAAACTGCAAATGCCAACCAACCGTTAACCGACCTCTCCGTACAGGACGTTGGGCTCCGGGTGCGCCTTGACCAGGTAGTCCGTGCCCCACTTGATGGCCTCGACGGCGTGGCCGAGCTCGCCGGCCGCCGCCATCTGGTCGCCGTACTCGACGACGCTCCACGACATCATGGTCACCGTGAACGCCATCGGCAGGCCGAACTTGACGTTGTCGCCGGCGTCGTAGTAGCCGCCCACCAGATCCACCTGGACCCACAACATGCATATTATTAATATTAAGGGGAAAAACCAAAAAAAAATACGGCAGGTGTAATATAATCCATCGCAAATGCCGATTAACATTGCACTAATAAAAAAAGGAAACCAAAAAAGAAAAATGCAAGTATATATATTTTTTAAAAGGAATATATTAATATCTTAACCTCTGCATCGACTGATGCATATAGCTGTCCATTATTACATAATTACTCATCGCGAATGCTCGTTAACAATAACCATGTATACTGAACACCTACAATGCTGATCCGTTTCCAAATATATGCCAGCCAACAAACAAAAATGAAAAGAATGGTAGGAGCAGCATCCAAAGAAAAGAAGGCAAGAACTGAACAAAGGAGAGCAGGTTTGATTTGCACTGGGATTCCGTGACGACGCGTATTACCCCGTTGGCCTTGCCGTCGAGCAGGCCGGAGTCGGCGCGCCAGGCGACCCTCTGGCTGCCGGGGAGCCGCCCGGACCGCTGCGCCTCGAAGTAGAGGATGCTCTTGCTCAGCGCCTGCCGGTAGTCGTGCCCGCCGCCGGCCGACGCCACTTCGAATTCGGAGGCGAGCGCCATGGCGGCGAGGCCAACAACTAGGACGACAGCCATGGAGTCCAGCACACCACCGCGGGATCCTCCTCTTCCTCCTCCACTCGCCATGGCCGATCGAGGGCACCCCAGAACGAAGCAGCTGGCCGGAAAAGGAGAAGGAAGGGACGGCGGTGCAATGGGCAGCGATCGATCTCGCGGTTTTGCTTGGTGGAGGCAGTGCAGGCCGACGAGGCTGTATTTATAGCAAGCAGCACTGGGCGGAGGAGGGGAAGTCGACAAGAGGCCGACGATGAAACTAGGAAACTTTGCATCGCATCCGTAGAGTATCTGCTGTGCTCCTCGTTTCAGGGAAGTTTTTTGCAACGGTCACAGCTTGTCATTTGCTTGCTGTGATCCTTCCACAACAACACGCTACTGTGCTCACTCCTGTGAGTAGTGGAGGCAGCAGATCTACGTGGCAGCAGCCAGCACTCTTTCTGAGGCGAAACTTGCAAGTGAAATGCACGTCTAACCGCCATTTACGGCCGTAGAATGCGCCCTGCATGCTGCGCTCAACTCAAATCTTAACGTTACCTTTTTTTTAACGTTAAAAATAAAACGTCTTTTAACGACTAACGTTAGGATGGGGCACCGAGTTAGAGAGTGGCAACGGTAAAAAAATTCAAAAAAAAAATCATTTTTTTCGGTGGTGAATAAAAGCGTTAACGTTATAGATTTGTACAAATCTTCTACTCGTCTGAAGTACAAATTTCATCCCCGGTCCCCGGAAGAAGATCTTGTAACCGGATTTCTGCATTTTCTGGTTGCCCCGGCAGATAACTGAACCTGAGCTCGTACGTCTGAACTGAACGTACTAGTGAAGTCTGAAGCTTAAGCTAGCAGAGGAATGGAACGGAGTGATGCCCATGTGCTTCTTCTGAGCTTGTTTTGGCTCTTGTCCAGCCACTCCTCACTAGGGAAACTGGAATTCATTTCTGAGAAACTGATGAAACTTTCCAGCAGGCAGGGCAGGTAGCTGCAGTTGCAGAGGGGACATCAGATCAGAGGTACGGAGTACATTAGCCTGTTTTTTTTTTGGTAAAACTAAGCGTTGATTTTGGCTTTCTGAGCTCTCAAAGACCGAAACGGAAACGGAAGGGTATTTAGTTGGTGAAAAAGAAGAAAAACGGAAGGGTATTTAGTTGGTGAAAAAGAAGAAAAAGTGTACGGGCAATAGTGCTAAATTTTGACAACAGAGCCGAAGAAAGAGAGCAACGACATGCCTCGGTCTGACGGTCTTGGTCAACACTTCACTGCATAAATCCTGTGTCTTCAGTGCTTGACGCCCGGCCTAGCTCCAAGAACCAACGAACAGCTGCTCTGGGCTCTGGGCTCTGGGCTCTGGGCTCTGGGGATATCGGAGCGTTGAATATTATGTTGACTCAGGGAGAGCTAGATGTTCAGATTATTCTATTAGACAACGCATAAACCACCATGTGCATATGAAGTGAAATTAGTCCCTCTGTATTCAAGAAATAGAAAAAAAACCTCTATGTCACTATTGTTAATAAATAGATTTCTAACTAGGGTTGGATGAGAAAACTCAACCTCAATAGCTCGCTCGGTTCGTGGGTAGCTTGTCTCGACTTGGTTTCGCTCGTTAGGACAATGAGCTGAGCCAAGCAAGGATAGGTATAACGTGCCAGCTCGAACTGGCCTGCGAGCCGTTCACGAGCCAAAGCATCAAGTATCAGCCCAATAAAACTGACTCACTAGCTTAATATATTTTTCAGTCGCATATTGCTTCTAAACTCTAAGTCACCTTTTCAAGGTGTATTGACCTACCCTGTACGGCGGATTATCAGATATTTATTTATCTTTATACTTGGATTTGCTTGATCCATAATTTACTAACTTACAAGGAATCCGATCTGCTGGACAAAACTTTATATTAACTACACAACATAACTTCATTAGTACATACGATTATGTAAATGTATATTATCTTTTACATGGGGATGGATTGATGGATTGATAAATTAGTGGGTGTGATAGTATTCGGAAGACTCTCCCGCATGAGTTCAAATATTTTTTTCCCCTCTGGCTCGCGAGCCAAATGAGCCAACTCGAGCCAGTGATCGAGGCTAGCCGAGCCGAGCTTGATTTTTGGCTCATTAGAGCAACTCCAGCGGTAGTGTGGCGTCGCGCCTCTCTCAGGCCAGGCCCACTTACATCTGACAGCTTAATTAGGGTATAGACTGTCCTCACAGACCAACACCAGTCTTTTCTACGCACTTTGTCCTCACTCATGCGCACTCGGGAAGGACTTTCCGGTCGGTCACCCATCGCTCCAAGGCTAAGCTTGCTTAACCTCAGAGTTCTTTACAGATGGACTTCCGGAAAAGAAGTTGCAATTTGTTGGTATGAGTATCCTATTAATCCTATTAACCCCTGGGCTGGGATGTTACATCCTCACCCCCTTAGAAGATCAACGTCCTCGTCGATCAACCCCAGGCCAGGAACATCCCCTTTTGGCCACGTTCGTGTGTCCAGTGCCAGTGCATGTGCCATGCTGTGTGATCACTCCAGGTCCACACCAGCGATGCGCACCATGCCTGCGCAACTGCAACACACGCGCCCGTGAAACCGCGAGGGTCGGCTCTGATACCATTCTGTGGCGTCCCGTCTCTCCCAGGCCGAGTCCACTTACATCTGGTAGCTTAATTAGGGTATAGACTGTCCTCATAGACCAACACCAGTCTTTTCTGCGCACTTTGTCCTCACTCATACGCACCCGGGAAGGACTTCCTGGTCGGTCACCCATCGCTCCAGGGCTAAGCTCGCTTAACCTCAGAGTTCTTTGCAGATGTGCTTCCGGAAAAGAAGTAACTTGTTGGTATGAGTATCCTATTAATCCTATTAACCCCTGGGCTGTGATGTTACAGGTAGCCCCTAAAACAGAGCCACCTACTTTAGATTTGGGTGCTCATCCCTAATTTTATTAGGCCAACAAATTTGTTCCACTCCAGCAGCAGCCCTAAAACAAAGCCCCAAAATCAATATCAACAGACAATAATACAGGGGCCCTACACATCATCGAGTAACATTCCTTCCCCATCCTCTTCACACACCGCCCCATGCTCGCACGGAGGGAGGGAAGAAGACGCGCGCTCGCCGGAGGGGAAGGAAGGGTGTGCGCTCGCCGGAGGGAGTGGCCATGCTCGCCGGAGGGGACGGCCGCACGGAGCAGTGACGACAGGGTGTGCGGCCGCACGGTGGAGCAGCGGCGGCGCGAGGACGCGCGGTGGAACGGCGGAGCGGTGAAAGGTCTGAGTTGGCTAGAGGGGGATGAATAGCCTAAATTTAAAATTCTACAAAGTACTAGAACAATCAATTAGTACCACAAGAGGCTATAATTGCAATGCCAGAGCAACGACTAAACTAAGAAAGCCACCTACACAAGTCTAATATTTCTAAGCACTAAGCCACACAAGCTAACTAGCAAGAGCAAAACAACCACACAAGACTAAACACGCTAGATAGCTAACTACTTTGCACAAAGTAAAGAGGAGATCTTCGTAGTTTATACCTTTGCCTTCAGATGAAGCCAATCACCGGGATAAACACAATCACTCACTCGAAGGTGAGAAAATCAATATGAACACCAAGATTTATCCCTGAGGTTCACGTGCTTGCCGGCACGCTACGTCCCTGTTGTGTCGACTTCAACCGGTGGTCCGGTGGCTAATCGGTATCACACATCGAGCCTACACAAGGCACCACAAGGACCTACCATGGAGGAAGTAACTCAATGACACGAGCAATCCATTAAGTTACCTTTGAGCACTCCGCTCGGGGTAGGCATGAACCCCTCACAATCCAACGGTGTGAGCAAGCACAATCACCAAGCTTCTCCACACCTTCTTCACCTCCAAACTGGCTAGGTGACGGTAATCACCAAGAGTAACAAGAATTACTCCGCAACTAAGCCACCAAGTGCACTAGGACGCAAGATGATGATCACTACACTTGACTCATTCTCTCTCAATCAAAATCTTGATTTGAATCAAAGGGAGAGAGTTGGAGGGAGTGTGCTAGGCTCACAAGAGGCTTAGTAAGATCAAAATGCGCAAGAGAGATACCCCAAGCCAGCCACACTCCTATTTATAAGCGTGCTAAAAAATCTAACCGTTTTACTCTGAAAACGCACACGCCGGACGCTGTTTAAGTTCACACCGGACGCGTCCGGTGGTTATCCGGTGTATCGCCCGCTGACTGTAATAGAACCGCTTAAATCACATGGCCCACAGGCACCTGCCATTGTTACTAATGACCTCTGACAGCCGGGCCCGTGTCCTAAATGATCTAGAAGGTCCTGCCGGGCTATGTTAGCGCCCGTTTTCCTCCGACAGGATCCCATTGCGAAGTCATTGCAGAATTACAACATTTCATAACAAATTACATCAGAGTAAAAGCACGCAAAGATTATAGAGTACTTAGATTACAAACCATTTGTCTAGATAAAATTAAGGTGCAGTTATTACAGACCATAAATAAAAGTAGATAGCAGTGGAACGACGATACAACATAATTAGATACTTAATAACTAGAACCCTACCCAAGGGTTCAACCTTACTCCTCCTCACTTCCCTCCTGGACCACTGTCACACAGCAGGGGGCGAGACAGACCTCCGACTGCTGTATCCCTGCAACATGGGGTTAACAAACCCTGAGTACTGGGGTACTCCGCAAGACTTACTCGACTAAAGAAAAAGAGTGAGACTCAGGAATGCAGGCTGAGGGGAGTCAAGGTAAAGCTCGAGCAAGAGTCAAAGGGTTTTGCAGAAAAGCATTACTATCCTATTTCAATATTTTACCTCAAATCTTAATTTTAATCATAGTACATAATTGCAAATTCATTGTCATATTTCAACATACTTTCACATTCTTAAATCATTCTCAAAACACCTAGTTCCAAACCACTTTTCAGTTGTAGGTCAAAAGATCAAGTCTCCATATTCGAGGAGCAACGACGATTCGAATCGATTAGTACCCAGCTGGGGATCCCTATCCACACTGCATATGTAGCACCTAAACTTGCATATACCAACCCCGGCTACCACGGCTTTTCCAAAACCTGAACCGGTCCTACGCCACCTGAGAACATAGTACTCCTCTCCTCTCCAGGCACGCCGGTCACGAGGGTACACGCTGCTCTTGCCATCTCTCCACTCGCAGTGCGTGGTTGTCGGTTCAAGAAATAGAGCCACCGGAGTCAGGGCTTTTCGTAGTATGTGGCTAGTTGCAAAGTCTCGATCGCAGCAGGCCTACAATGAACAGTCCCTAATTCTTTTTCCGCCGGCGACATTGCATTGGGACTCCAACCCAAATACAAGTGTCCCAACGGTTTTCAAATCCCTTTCCCGCTGATGGTCAAGCATTGGGACTCTAACCCAAATTCACAACCAACGAACGGAAAAACCCCTTTCCGTCGGTAACGATGCATTGGGACTGCTACCCAAGTGCACAATTTCCCGAACGGGCTCCTATCCCTTTTTCCTTTCTCATGATTCATAAATATCACATTCCCATAGGTCAAAAATAGCCTTTTTATGCAAATCTAAATTGATTAAGCAGGGCTAAGCATTTTTGAACATTTTTAATTTTTAAACAGGTTTCGAGAGTATTATATATCAAGGCAGGTAGTGCAACAATAGAGGTGACAAACAAATCCTAACAACCTAATGCAATAATAGACTCAAGTTATAAATATTTTATAAAACACAAGGCGGGGCTGAATGCACCGGGGCTTGCCTTGGATTGCGAAAAGTGTCGGATCGGGCTCGGTTCCGCAGATGTCGAATCCCTGGACGACCTCGGGAGTCACCTCTTCAGCAGTGGCCTCGACTTTGTCTTCCTCGGTGACGGACACTACACGTATGCAATGATGCATGCTTAGCATGGTATGAAGATAATGAATGTAATGTTCAAAAGTAAACCATTTAGTCCTTGAGTACAACTTTCCTTCACGGTAAAGTTGTAAACGTTTTTCAGAAAGCAAAACGATGTTTTCATACTTTATTTTTATTGATCGTTTAACAGTCATAGAAAGCTGCTGCACAGCTCTACTACAACCACCTAGTGACATCATTACTTTTGTCAAGGATCACTATGGTGAAAGATCCATGAACCCGATCAATCCAAAAATCACACAAGGTACAGGGATTATTTGTTCAAATCAATTCTATTATCCAATTAACCCAATATTTAATTACAAGTGGTCAAATAGTTTTCATTTGAGCCCAAACTTAACCAACAGATAGATTTCACCCTAGAACAGTACCGTATAAATTTTTAGGATTTTTAGATTAACCTAGAATTTATTAAAACTGCCCAAAGTTACATTTATTTATTATTATGTGATTTTTAGTTCTTGCAAAAGGTGTCCAAAACTTATATTCAATAATTTTTATTAAATACTACATATTTCAGAGAGCATACATAATTATTTTCATGATTTTTAGCGCAACAAAAATACTCCTACAAAAATAACAATACTCAACACTATTTCATGAAGCTATAAATCAGAAATTCTATTTGAAATTCGTTAAAATGGAAAAACCCAAACTGGCCCGAGACGGCCCATGCTGAAACAGGCCGGCCCACCCGGCCTGCTCGCGCGCGCGCAGGCGCTTTGCAGAAATGCCCTCGGGCTGCCAGGGAATCAACCCGTAGTCCTAAGATCACTATTCATATGAGCCTGTACCTTTGCAAATAACCCCCTAGACTTTCATTTCTTTTAACCCGAGACCCCTCGCCACGTACACAGCCGCTGATCGACGGCCACCGGCGGTTGACCGGCCCTAGCTTGCCGTCGGTGAGCCGGCTGACCAAACCGAGAGCACCATCGTGCTCCGGAGGTTCCTACGAACACGACGATGTATTTGGCTACGCGGTCTAGGGTTTGGAGCGCACCCAGACGTGACCACGGTGGCTCGGTGGCGGCGGTGCGACGGGTGCCGGCCTCGATGAGCCGGTAGAGTCCAAGGAAAGGACTTAGGAAGAACCAGGAGCTCACCACAGCCCTAGATCGGTAGATGGTTGGGGCGGAGGTGGTGCAGAGTGATAGGCTTGACGTCGAGCAGTCCCGCGGCGGCGTTTCCCGTCGACACCCTCCCTGTTCCGGCGAAGGGCACCAGATGAGAAACCATCACACACATAAGCATCACCATGAACTAGAGAGTCCAAAACGCTAGACCGAGGAAGGAGAGGCTCACCGCAGCAAGCTAGTCGCGTGGGAGATGGCTGCGGCGGCACTCCGACCGGACGCGAGGACGACGACAAGTGTTCTGGGGCCTTCGGAGCACGAACATTTGCGCAAGGTGAGGCAATCGGTGCGCGGGGAAGTGGGGAGGCTAGTGGTGGGAGAAATTTGGAGATGGTGGATTGGGGACGGCCAATTGGGCAGGGACCCGAGACGAGCACGGCGACGACCGGAATGGGGAGGGGGCAGAGGAGCGACCGGTTGCCATTATATGGCCGAGAAGAGGGGAGGCAGGGGTGGTCCAAGGCGGCGCAGGGTCCCCTACAAGCTCGGCTATGCCGGGGAGCACACGGCCGGCCGGCACGGGCGGCGCTGCGCGCGTGCGGCCCAGTCGGGCGGCCGACGCTGTGCACGAATAGGGGGAGGGGCAGGGCAGGGCACTGTAGCCCATTTACTTTCCCATATTTCGGTTTTTGATCAAATCCTCAAAATTTTGTGCACCAACTTGAAAAAGTGTAAATACAAAAGTTGTAGTGTTCCAAATTCTGAACAACATTGGCTTTGGGACCAAATCCAAATTTTGAATAATTTTGAAGATATTCAAAAAGGGGTAAAACTAACATTTGCATTTCATTTCTAATTCCATTAAATTCTCCAATTTATTCTCAACAACATGAAAATCTTCCAAAATAAAAGTTGTTCTATTAGTTGATTTTAACAACTTTCATTAATGCAGTTTAGTCAGATTCTCAATAATTTTTAAATTAGTATTTCAAATTTGAATTTCAAAATAGTAATTAGGGTTTAATTTAAATTTGTATTAAAGAACATAAAAAATACCCAAAATAAAAGTTGTTCTATTTTAAAAGATCTATAACTTTATTGAGACACCATCTCTTGATTCTAAGTAGTTTTTGAGTTAGGGTTTTAGGGTCTGATTAGGGCTTAATTCAGATTTTTATTTTGATTTATTTTTAATCACCAATTAGGGATTCAATTGCAACATCAACTACATTTATAAATAAGTCACTCTAACGCCCCTAAGCACAATCATATGCAGGTACTTAAAAATAAACGTGATGACATGGCATAATTAATTAGCCGTAATACCCGGGGTATTACACTGACACGTGTACTAGCCGTTTAAATTTGTTCACTGCACGCGCTAGCACCGGACGCGGAGCAGTCACACCGGACGTTCCGATGCTCGTGTCCGGTGCACCAACAGAGAGCATCCAGAGAGCTCAAATTGGCACCGGACGCGTCCGCTGAGAGGTCACCGGACGCCCCCAGCGTCCGGTGCACTCACCGAGTCAGTTCCTCAACGATATCACCGGACGCTCGAAACAAGTCACCGGACGCGCTAGAGGTACTGTTCCAGCGTCTGGTGCTCACTCAGAAAGGTTCTAGAGAGGTCAAATGCACACCGGACGCGTCCGGTGAGCACCCACCGGACGCAGCCAGCGTCCGGTGCTCCTCTGAGAGCTGTTTTCACTCTCTCTTCAACTACCTTACTTCAAGATCCTAACAACTAATTGTTTCACACTTTTAGGCACGATTGTTAGCAAGTTTTAAGCGCAATTGCAAAGCGAAGTTAGTCACTCTAGGTTAGATCAAGTGTATGCAACTAATATACAACCTAGAGCACTTGCCGACCGGGTTCACGAAATAATTCTCCTCTTAATAATCCAGCCAACTATCTTAAATGTGATCGCACTCACTAAGTGTCTTTATCACTAAACCAAAAAGGCCGAAACTTTTACCTTTGCCTCTAGCTCTTGATCCTTTGCTTTTTCACCTTTTATTCACTTGTTCTCCACTTCTCAGCTCAAGTCAACTTCCTCCTCAACACTAACCCTTTTAGGCTACACACACTTAACACTTAGGTTAGTAACTAGGTTTCATCAATTGGCAAAACCAAACTAGAGACTTTCAAGCGGCGCGCGCGGTGAAGCTGCAACGGCGAGAGGGTGCGCAATGGAGGCCGCACGGTGTGGCGCGGGGAGGGATGGGGGGCGAGCTGTTGGCCCCCAGGAATTGGGGGTGCAGGGAGGTTTTTGGTGTCCACCTAAATTTTAGGCTCTAGTAGTGTAGGATCACGGACTGGCTTAAAAGGGGGGTTGAATAGGCCTGTGAAAAATCTTCGCGAACAGAGGTTAGTAACAGGCGCGGCAGTGCCGGCCTGTAGAGCGGCATTGCCGGGCTGCCCGGCACTGCTCCTCCCAGAGCGGCAGTGCTGGACCTCGCAGAGCAAATTCTACACAATTCAAAAACTGCTTGGGGAAATTTAGATCAAACAAATTACTGATGTACCCTGATATGTGTAGACCCTAGCACACCCTTTCCTTGCAGCTAGAACACCACCAATTCATAGATCGGGACCAAACCCTAGAAGTCAAGAAACTCAACAAATAGAGAATGAAACAAGCAACACAAGTGACACAAGATTTAACCCGTGGTTCAGCTCGCCACAAAGGCTTGCCTACTCCACGTTGCTGAGGTTCCACAAAGGAAACTTGGGTTCACAAAGCCCAATCCTCGTTCTCAAGTCAAGAGAGTTAACTCTTGAAAAGAGGGGGTGATTACACTAGCTTGTGAGGGTGATTACAAACCTCCCGGGGCTGCCACAAGATTGAGAAGCTCACCGGGCGACGCTCTAGCCGGCTAGGAGCAAGCTCTAAGAGTAACAAATGTAAACCACCGGCTTGAACGCGAACCAAGTGCTTGAGGAAGTTGAAGATCAGTGGGAAGAAGCTTGTTCTTGTTAAGATTTAGCTCACACTCTTCTAGATTCAAACTTGGATTCAAACTTTTGAGTGGAGAGCTTGTTGGGAGTGAGAGAGAGCAAGAAAGTAGCTTCTCTGGTCTGGAAACTGAGCAAATGGCAGAGATGACCGCTGGGGGCGACAGGAGGGAGGCTAAGAAGCCCCCTCAAGTCTAACGGTCGAAACAAGTCGCGGCAGTGCCGCTTGGCCGATAGTGCCGGGCCTAGGGCCGGCAGTGCCGCGCTGCCAAACCAGAACAGAATGATCTGGAATTTTGTGGCTGGCTTTGGCAGTGGAACTGAGGATGTTTGGTGTAGAGATTTGCACTTGGTCACACTTTCAAACCTGTCTTTTGCATCCCCCTTAATAGTACGGCTTTCCTATACTCAATTTCAAAATAAAATGAATTTAAACCTCCTTTGAGCCGAATGCCGCATCCTTTAAATGTTAGGGGTCCACCTGCATAAGATTACATCCTCCTAATGCTTTTGCCTGTCCATCATCTCGATAAATCTCATTATTCTTCTAATCGCGTGGTCATTATCACCAAAACCCACTTTAGGGCTTGATTGCACTTACAAGTAGGTGTCCTGTTGAAGTGAAGTTTTTGGTTTGGACACTCAAATTTAACTATTGGGGCTAAAATAAGAGACATGCTAGAGAATCTAACTTAAGAATTTGTTACGAAATAAGTCAACAAGTGCATTGGGATACTGCTATTGACTCCGTCCGCGTCTCCGTAAAAAAGCACCCTTTGACATGATACACAGAACGGCGATGAAAGAGGACGGATGAAAGTATACCTCATAAGTAAGACTATCCGCACTCACAATCCTCTATTTTCATCCTCTATACATCCTGATCATTAATATTCTGTCCTCTATACTTGTTTCTTCCGCAGCAATCATCCTCTATATCTCATACTCTATACCAACTATTATCAGTGGGTCTCACTTGTAATTTTATCTAAATATATCCATGTGACATCTTGTTTTGGAGGATTAATTGAAACAAATTTAATGGTGTAATCGGAATTTAATTTGGCTTTTTAGTTTGTGA
This sequence comes from Eremochloa ophiuroides, assembly GCA_038502445.1. Classification (NCBI taxonomy): domain Eukaryota; kingdom Viridiplantae; phylum Streptophyta; class Magnoliopsida; order Poales; family Poaceae; genus Eremochloa; species Eremochloa ophiuroides. The sequence goes on along the minus strand of JAHLJS010000006.1, from coordinate 2,470,363 downwards.
GTTATAACATTTTTTACCTAATTGAAGTCATGGGGCCCGGTATTGTATCTCCTCTGCGCATGCGCATGCGCCTCTTGCCTGTGGTGCATGCCTGCTGTGTGTGGGCCTGCCGTCCTTAACGATGCTCCGCCATTCCGCTCCATTTAAAGGAAGCGCACGTGTGCAGGAAGCAATACGGGACGGCGCTGCAGCCGCGCCTATCCGCGCTGGCTCCTGGAGGATGCGTATTGAGGACCCGGTGCAGCTAGTCTAAGTCTCCTATGCCTACAGATCAATTTTTAGCCGATGGTCACAGTGTTTGTTTGGAAGGAGGTAGTCGCATGTAAGTGGATGTAGGCAAATAGCCTTCCCTTGTCAAAAAAGGACAATCTTTTTGTTTCGGATTCCCTTGTTGACGAAGAAAGTACCTGAGCTACCAAATTTCAGAAATTTCTTATTTGAGGGTTTTTGATGTTTATGATTTGTGTGTTTGGGTATCTAGTGAGCCAATAAAATTTTCTTCCAAAAAGAGGCCTTATCTAAAGAAGAAACCATGCTCCTGGTTTGAAGCGAGAAATGACAGCCCTTTACCGTATCTTGACGATAATGAGTCATTATTAGTCTACAATAAGCAAATTTCTGGACTAACCCAGCTCTACTTATGCAAGTCCAACGCAGACAATTAAGTCACTTATATATCTTGATTATTAGCTAGCTATATAGGATTTAGAGAGCTATCTTCTTTGTAGAATGCTCTTTGAGAGTAACCGAACCAAGAGGGAATAGTACGTTGACCAGCGCTACAGGTTTAGCGAGCGAGTTTCTTTTTTCAGATGAGATGTAGGCAAGCGCACTGAGGTAGCCGATTCCACTATAAACTTTGTACCTTTCCATACACTCTTACTCCATACTACCATTTGAGAAAAGCATACTTACATTACATAGATATACTCCCTCCACACCAGAAAGAATATAATTTTGTCACACAGTGTCATGTTTTATAAATTTGACCATAGCAGCATGCAGTGGTAACATGGCAGGCAACGTCGTCGTCATCTCCGCTTCTTCAGCAAGGAGGAGGGCGAGGCGGCCTTGTGACGCTAGGGAGGCTCGAATCGCGCTGCGAACCTGCAGGGATTCCTGCACAAGAGATGGGAAACGTGCAGAGGAAATCTTGTGGATTCACGGGGGGGAGGAGAGGTATTTACGGCGACACGGCGTGCAGGTGCATGCAGCAGCCCGCCGGCGAACAAGGCCCCGGTAGCGCGCGCCAAGCCGCGAAGAAAGGGCCAGTACGCTACGCCAGGTGAAAAATTAACAGTCTCGTCGTCGGCTGCCAGGTGCCATTGCCATCCGTTAGTTGCGTGCTGGCCTGCTTGCTCAGCTGCTGGCTGATGCAGGTGATGACTTGGCGCGAGCAGCAGAGGCCGTGGCTGAGCCTACCAAGGAAGTGGCGTACGTGGGTGACAGTGACGGCCTTAATTGGCGTATTATTATTATTATAAAATGAGAAATATCACTAGCAACTGAGAGCAGAGCGTCCGGACGGCCGGCGAGAGGAAAAGTGCACCGTGCACGTGATCTCCCCCTCGTTATGTTGCCGTTGCACCGGCGTGCCCCCGGCGCGTTCACATCTGATCTCACGAGCCCCGTGCGCGCGTCCGCGCGTGATTGAGGAGGTTTAAAATTTCCGACCCCGGATGTAGCGGCCGGAAGCAGGCAGGCCTGGTTTTGCGGTGCGGCTGCGTGCGCTTAATTGGATTCAATTTCAATCCGGGTGGAGAATTGCTGAGGCATGCATGCAGCAGCTCCTCGCAGAGCATCGGAACTGCACCCAAGCACCCGCACCCTAGCTAGCTGACTGGTGACTGCCACTGCCAGTAGTATTGTGCTGTGACTGTGACTGTGACGAGTGACGAGCGCAGCAGGCGTTGACGCTGGGAAGAGGGACGGACAGGCAAGGCAAACCCCATGATTTGGGCGCAAGCAGCCAGCCAAAGCCTAGCATGCGGCCGCCCAACGTTCCGAAACCAAACGGGCGCATCAGGCCGCCGCCACCATGGTGGCCGGACTCCAGCAGATCGATCGCCCGGAGCCCCGTGGTGGCCATGATTTCTGCTGCGGGATGCGGCGCGCGCGCGCCCGATTCACGTGCCGTCAAAACGGACCAGGCCGGACGCACGCATCTGTCCTGTCCTGACCTGTCCTGCCGATGCAGGAACCAACCAGTTTGCTCCATCGCCGGCCGCGCATGCCGTCTCTGAAGCAGAGAGGTTTCTGAAGCATACTACTACGGCCGGCCCTGTTTAGATCCATTGCAAATTGCAATTGCAACTAGTCACATCAATATTGTGGCACATGCATGGAACATTAAATATAGACGAAATGTTTGCATGTTTGTACTTTTTGTATTTACATCACGAGACGAATCTTTTAAGCCTACTTAGGACATGATTGGACAAAAGTTGTCAAATACAAACGAACATGCTACAGTACAGAATTGCAGCTGCAAGTGGGATCTAAACGGGGCTTACCATACAGATACAGACACAGAGCAGGTGCATTCGAACATGTCAGTCTCAGTTCTCAACTGACGACGGACAACAACTGATACGGTGTTCCCTCCAGTTACAGCGCACCCGATGGAGAGGCCGGGAGCAGTCAGTCAGTCACCTAGCGCGCGATGGCATTGCCATCACAGACTTTATACTCGCCACGCCACACGCGTCACCTTAAAACCCTGCAACTGATATGTGTTCTCCAACGTCCAACCTGAAACAAAATCACGTCGGCTAGCTCATCCAACCATCAGTCGGCAGGAGACCCCAAACACCACATCATTTTTGCCAACGGTTGCTACACCAGACAGTTTTTTTTTTAAAAAAAAGAATTTAAACTCTGCTTTTTAGAAAGCAAGGAAGTCATACAGGGTCATGCTGGGGACGCTAGCTACAAAGACAAACCAAACCAAAGTTTGTTACATGACAGGATCTAAACTTCGACATCCTACACCAGATAGTTCTAAGCTCAAACATTTTTCTTGAACCTCGGCTTCTCTTCATTACTCATTTGCTAACAAATCGTTAGCAACAAGCACAGTTACATCATAAGGGATGGAGTTGGTAATCAACTCTTCACCTTCATTACAAGCATCACCCAGCACAGCAAGCTCACGAGCAACTCTATTTCGTCCTAGCAGGAACTAGCAGATGGAACTTAAGTTCTCCAAGGAATACTCCGAAAATAATTAAAGTTTGCATCTAGCAGGAACTTAATCTATACCTATTAATAAAAAGGCAAAATTTTCGGCTCGTTTTTTTGTCCACCCTTTCTAACTACCGGCCCACTCACTCGGATGATCCCACTCCTCCAACAGAGTCCGCGTCAGGAAAATAAAGAGGCAAAATTTCCGGCTCGTTTTTTCGTCCACCCTTTCTAACTACCGGCCCACTCACTCAGATGATCCCACTTCTCCAACAGAGTCCGCGTCAGGAAAATAAAGAGGCAAAATTTCCAGCTCGTTTTTTTTGTCCACCCTTCCTAACTACCGGCTCACTCACTCGGATGGTCTCACTCCTCTAACAGAGTCCCCGTCAGGAAAAACAACAAATAGACAGGTGCACCAAGCAAAAAACAGAGTTCATGGTGGAGAAGTATGCTTACACTTCCATAAATATTACATCTAAAATAGAAATCTTCAACAGAGTCCGTGTTAGGAAAAATAATAAACAGGCAGGCGTACCAAGCAAAAAAATAGAGTTCATGGTGGAGAAGTGTGTTTACACTTTTATAGATATTTTTCATAGATACTACATGTAAAATAGAAGTCTATGATTATTTTTTAATATAAGATAACTAGCACGGTAAACGTTAATTGTGGAGGCCAGTGACAATACATGCATCATATCTATATTGAACGTGAAAAACCGTTGCAAAGCCCGAGTACTTTTGCTAGTTTCACTAATTAACAAACCCACCGGCGATCCGTCATACAAGTTCGATGTGATAGCATTCACCACCTATTGAGCGTCAGTTTCCACGATACTGCGGCCGACTCCCATGTTCACCGCCATTTGTATCCCTTGGAGACGGAGACAGACAATTAACTTCGCGTGGAAGGGATCAAGTAGATGGTTAACACGGCCTCTGCCAGACAGGACCAAATCACCACCACTCTCTCTCTCTCTCTCTCTCAGAACTAGGGATGAAAATGAATCGGATACGGATACTCATTGATATTGTATTAGTTTTCATATTTATACTCAGGTTCGGATTCGGATAATATTATTTATGTCGGATAGGATACAATTAGATATTGACTTTATAAATATATAATTTGAATATTCGAATATTGATACGATATCGAACAGATAAAAACTCCTCTAAGATATCCATACCGCTTCCTAATCTCTCCACCGGGGAAGACGCATCACAGTTCACAGTTGAGTTTCAGGACGTCAATGAATCCGCTAACGCCCCAACCTCGACCTTGGCACGATCCACGACAGCCAGTCGACTGGCCCATCTAAGCGCACCACGACACACGTACGCGGGCCACACGCAGCTGGTCGCCATGGGCCAGTCGGCCCATTCCTTCCCCTCTCGAGCGTTCCTGTCTCGGACGAAGCCCCCCGGGGAAGGCGAACTCGACCGCCCCCACTCCAGCGTTCTGTCTGCCTCTCTCTTCCCCTCTCGCTCCGACTGACGTCGTCGACGACGACGCCGCCGCTGCCGCCCTAAGCCAGGTGTTGAGGCTTTTTGTTGGTCTCTTCGCCAGCGACGAACACCCACCAGGTACTCCTATCCATTCTCTTCCCTTCCCTTTCCTTCAAGGTAAGCACCGAAGCCCTAACCTAAAGTTACTTAGCTATTAGCTATTTGATTGACAAACCTCCTAACTTCGAAGTTTTTGCAAAAATTATTGGGGTGTACGTGTGTACACCCATGTCCCTTTACTGGATCAGCCCCTGATTACAAGTTTATAGGTCGGCCCCTGCAGTGGACGAGATGGAGCTGGACGGTGGCGAGAGGCACCGGGATAAGGAGAGGAGGGACAGGCATAGGAGGGAGGAGAAGGATCACCATGGTAGTGGAAGAAGGGACAGGGAGAGAGAGAAGGACGACAGGAGGAGGGAGAGGGAGAAGGATGATGGCAACCATAGAGACAGAGAGAGGGAGAGGGATAAGGATAGCAAGTACAGGGAACGGGATAAGGAACCAGAGCGTGACCGTGAACGGGGCAAGGATCGGGAGCGTGAACCAGATCGGCAGCGTGACAAGGATCGTGGCAAGGACCGGGATAAGGAATCAGAGCGCGAGAAGGAAAGGGAGCGGAGGGACAGGGATAAGGAGAGAAGCCGCAACAGAGATAAGGACAAGGACAGGGCAGAGAGGGAGGATAGGGATCACGAGAAGTCAAGGGGGAAGGGTCGTGGAGAAGATGATGCAGATTCATCCAAGGGTGACAAGGGGGATCAGAAGCAGAGACTTGATGCCTCAGGTGATGCTGAGCAGCCCGCAGCAGATGAGCTCAGAGAGCGCATTGCAAGGTAACACCTTGTTTTTTTCCTTCATATCATCATATGTTTTGATAGTGTGTTGTGCAACTGTATGTCGTTATTTGCCTCAGCTCAGAATGATATATATATTCTCACAAATTGTCTTCCTGCGACGTTTAATTGCTTCACCTTCTCTGCTGATACATAGGTTAACTCAAGACAGAATTTGTGTATAACCAACCAACATTGCAAATACGGCTAATTTTCGTATGATTTATTTTACTTGTTGGGTTCATATGCATTAGTGAGGCAAAGTTGTGGCTGATGGCTGTCTCCAGCACATTTAATGCTCATATGAAGTGCATTTTGGTTGAAAGTGATCTTTTGTTGTTATAAACCTGTGCAACTTTGAAGGTTCCCAAGTTAGAACAACTTGGAAAATACTACCTTACTGATTTTGAAATGATGAATAGAGAAACCTTTACACGGAAGAACATCGGTAGTCTTTTGTAAAGCATAAAAAATATGCAAGTTCAAGGAACATCTTATAGGGCTTAAAACTTTAGGCAATATAAACCTTTAGTAGTTGACTATCTGCTAATGAACCATGGCCATTCAGTGTAATCCATGAATGTCATATATTCTACTCCCTCCATTTTTTAATTATATGACATTGAGGACAGGCTAGAACTAGTTTGGTGTATCTGTTAACGGATGGTCTGTATATCATTCCCAAATCAACTAATAATCTTTATTTCTGTTCAACAAAGTACAGCCAAGTATACCATGATTTGGTTCCGCTTCCCTTTTTCTATCTTCGTGCATCACTTATTAAGCAATGGAGCTTGTAAATCATGATCGAGCTAGAGTTATAATGATTTCTCTTGCTGTCAAATCTTGCTATTAAATAATGAAACATGCAAATAATTTCTAAATCAGGCCATTTCCTGTAGGGCAAAGGAGGAAAGATTGAAGGACAAAAAGGAAGGAGGAATACTAGATGGTAATGATGGGGCTTCTGAGGTACTGTCATGGGTGGGGAAGAGTCGTAAACTTGATGAAAAAAGGCAAGCTGAAAAGGAGAAAGCATTACGTCTTGCACGAGCATTGGAGGAACAGGTTATTATTGCCATTTGTTTTTGGATATACTGTGATAAGGTATGTGTCTTTCACTAACCTCAATCTGGTTTGGTATCAGGATAATATCTTGGCAGAAAATGGCGAAGATGATGATGAAGAGAAAGATACACAAGTTGGAGGTAGTGATATACAAATCTTTTTAGTTGCAAAGATTTTTTTTTCTTGGAACTGTTAATAGTTGGGGGGTGGGGGGGGGGGAGGGGGTGATACAAATTGTTTATTTTTAATATACTGTGAATTGCAATTATGGTTACAAGTGCCTTTGTTTTTTGTTTTGGGAAAAACAGACCACTTATCTGGTGTTAAGGTTCTTCATGGCCTTGAAAAGGTCTTGGAAGGTGGTGCAGTTGTCTTGACTCTCAAAGATCAGAGTATTCTTGCCAATGGGGATATCAATGAAGGTAAAGGTTCCTCCTTCCCTCCCTCCCTTATCTTTTTTCAGTCTGGTCATTTTCTCTAAAAGACAATAATTTGTAGATGCTGATATGCTTGAGAACATTGAGATTGGTGAGCAGAAACAAAGAGATGAAGCTTATAAGGCTTCAAAGAAGAAAGGAACTTATGATGACAAGTAAGTTCACTACGCACATAACATGGTCGTTGGTTGTTGCTATTGTCTCATAGATTTGTCCCCTAATCTTCATTTTATCGGTTGTTTGTAGGTTCGGCGATGATTCATTGTCAAAGAAGTCGATGCTGTCACATTATGATGACCCAATGGAAGATGAGGTAAACATTCTGTTTAGCTTCATTTGCTTTCATTTCCAGGAGTATTTCTGTAATTATATTGTCTTTAACTTATCAGGGTGTGACACTTGATGAAGGTGGACGTTTCACCGGTGAAGCAGAAAAGAAACTAGAAGAGGTGATTTATATTTTGCCCTATAAACCATAATATTTCACTAGCAGCATTTTCTTTGTTTCTTGGGATAATACAAATGCACTCTGCTGGTGCACTGCATGAACTGATAGACATTTTTTTTGCCAGCTCCGGAAAAGGATTGAAGGTGGTTATGTTCAGAAAAAGACGGAAGACCTTACTTCCACCACAAAGATGACAACAGACTATTTTACCCCTGATGAAATGCTTAAATTTAAAAAACCAAAGAAAAAGAAATCCCTGAGGAAGAAGGAGAAGCTGGATCTGGATGCACTTGAGGCAGAAGCAATTGCTTCTGGATTGGGGGCCGCTGATCGTGGGTCCAGGAATGATGGAAAGAGACAGTCCGCTAGGGAGGAAGAGCAAGCGGTTGATGCTGAAAAGAGAAATAGTGCGTATCAAACTGCCATTGCAAAGGCTGAAGAGGCATCAAGAGCATTGCGCGAGGAGAAAACTGCACCTGCTAAACCGGCTGAAGAAGAAGAACTTGTTTTCGGCGATGATTATGAAGACCTGCAGAAATCTCTGGAGCAAGCAAGAAAGTTGGCCCTAAGGAAGCAGGAAGAGGCTGCTGCTTCTGGTTCTCAGTCCATAGTTGAACTGGCTACTGCAACCAAGAGCCAAGAGGATACAAAAGCTGCAGAAGGAGATTCAGAACAGAATAAGGTTGTCATCACAGAGATGGAAGAGTTCGTGTGGGGACTACAATTGAATCAAGGTAAACTGTTTGAAAGCTTTTCCATATAAAATTTTGAAGATGTGTGATAAGAGTTTATAAGTCCTAGTGATAATGAGCTCTTAAGTATTGACTACTGCTGCTATCTTTTACCAGGAACACGCAAGCCAGAAGACGATGTGTTTATGGATGAAGATGATGATGCCATGCCTTCAGATAATCTTGCAAAAGATGACACTAATGGGTTGGCAGAGATGGAAGAGGAAGCTCTGACAGAAATACCAGCCAAGGTCGAAGAGGATGAAGTCAAACCGGATGAGGTTATACATGAAGCTGCAGTAGGCAAGGGTTTAGCTGGTGCTTTAAAGATTCTTAAGGAGCGAGGAAGCCTCAATGAGGGAACAGATTGGGGAGGCAGAACTACGGACAAGAAAAAGAGCAAGCTTATAGGTGTGGAGGATGGACCTAAAGACATTCGCATTGAAAGAATAGATGAATTTGGTAGAGTGGTAAGTACTCAACCACGTCCTGTCCTGTCCTGCTCACTCCCACCTGGGTCTCCATGATGCAGACACAACCAAAATTAATTACTGAATTGCGTTTTACATTTTTAATGAGTTTGGAAAGAACTAACTTTATATAGATTGTTATTCATCAACATGATAACCATTTCTCTTTTGGTGCTATTCTTGCAATCTCGTTGACATCTGGGAGATTGGATGTGAAAAAGTGACAATATTTATCCTGAACTATGTGTTTCCACCCTCAGATGACACCTAAGGAGGCATTCCGTCATCTTTCACACAAGTTTCATGGCAAGGGGCCAGGTAAAATGAAACAAGAAAAGCGCCAGAAGAAATACCAGGATGAGCTGAAAACCAAGCATATGAAATCTTCTGACACACCATTATTGGCTGCGGAAAAGATGAGAGAGGCTCAATCTCGCAACCAAACACCATACCTCATTTTAAGTGGCAATGCAAAAACAAGGTATGCTCACAACATGCTTATAAGTTATAACCTCCACAGTTTGTATTTAGTTTTCATTGATGCCACTAGCCTACTAAGCTTGCTGAATTGTCTTGATATCCTGGATTTCCTTAACGAAATTCTTGTAGTGTCATTCACTAATATTTCCTTTTGTTTATTAATTTTGATCGGTTAATATAAAATTGTTTTCTAGTTGTTTGTGTTGACCTTTTAAGCTTAGGGGAAGTATCAATTGGAAACTCACATGATAAAGGATTTATTGCCTTTAGTTTAGACTCTGGAGGAACTTAATTGACAGTAGATGGTTATTTGTGTAACTTACATGAATTTAGAAATAGAATGCGAGCATCTGTTTCTTTTTTCATCCAATGGGTCATATGGGAGCTTGAGTGTTTGCCAATAGAGACCCTGTTAACCATCCCCTTCAATCAAATTTGATACCTATCTTATGTATGTATTATTATGTATTTATGTACTTCCTCTGTTACAAATTATAAGATGTTTTGGCATTTCTAGATTCATAGGTTTTACTATGTAATCTAGACATAACAGATATATAGTGCATAGTAGAAGTTACAAATCTGAAAAACCCAAAACGTCTTTTAGTTTGGAACGGAGGGAGTAATGACTTCTCAATTTTTTTCTCGATGAGATGACTATTTTAGCTTATCTATGTTTATTTTAGTCAAACAAGTGATGCTGGCAGCTATGCTACCTTGGAGACACAGCAACCTGGGAGCCTAACGCCCATGCTTGGGGACAAAAAGGTTGGCCCGTGATATCCCCTTTTGTATTCTGTAATATTCTTACTTGTTTAAGGATGGATAATGCTATATATATTCAGAGATCTGATGTGTTGTTTTTTTTTTCGGCAGGTCGAACATTTCCTGGGCATCAAACGAAGTGCCAAGCCTGGAAGCTTACCTCCTCCAGTCCCAAAGAAACCGAAGAACTGAACCTGCTCCGCCGTTCACTGTGATTAGCAGTCAGCCGACCTGCTTCAGCAGGCTACAACACATTCACTGAGTAGCAAACAGCCCACCTGCCAGGCTACAACACATTCGCAGGCTACAACACTGCATGCTGAAGCCCCAATGCACTGAAAATGCAATAGCCTGTACATTTCTTCTAAGCTGATCGCACTAATATTCTGACACGTTCGATGGGATTTTGTAATTCAGTGATACGTGTGCACCCTTGCTCTGCCAGACGCACATGTTGAACATTTAAGTGATGGAACTAAATCGTGCTCTCGCCACACACACCATTTTTGTTTGAATAAACTGTAGTCTGTAGTTATGATGTCTGCCTCAGGTTTCAGTTGTTGCCTTTTGCCGGTATTCAAGTGTCTTGGAATAGGGATGAGCAACTTAAGGTTGTGAGCAACTGTATCCGATGACAGGTCAAGGTTGACGCAGCTTGTTCCAAGTGCTACCTCCGTTCTGAAAATGATGCGATTGTAGACTCTAAATTTTGGCCCCGTTTATGTACATAGAAGTTCACGACGGGAATATGTAGTATGAAAATTGTATTTAATGTTGAATATAATGTCACTTATTTGATATCATAAATATTCTTTTGAGATGAGCCTGATTGATAGATATACAGAGTTGACCTTGCTCCCACCCTGGCAGAATTTAGGCTCCTTTGAGCCCAAATTTTTATCGTGGGGATCTATACCATATATTAGCACAAACCAAGCCAAGTTCCTTGTGCGCCAATGCAAAACGAGTAACGACTGACCAAATTGCAGAGTACTAACTTTGTTCTCAAAAGAATTTCCTTTGTTCTCAAAAGAATGTAACCCTCGCATTTTAAAGAATTAGATTTTTAATTTTGATCAAAGATAAATAAAAATATATTGATGTTTATAATTTATAATAAATATCATTACATTAGTTATTGAATCTACTTTATAATATATCTAATTGAAGATTTAAATGTAAATAGTATATCTTTTAGAAACTTACTTAGATATGAAGATTTTTTTGACTCCTCGAAAATGAGAAGATTTGCATCCCATGCTGAAGGATTGAGAGCCATGTGCCCATGTCTGCCACGATTTCTGCTGTGGCGCGCGCCATATTCACGTACTCTACCCGCCCGCGCGCCATAAACGCAGGGAACGACACGCATGCCGTCTCTCAACTGGAGCGAGCGGTTTCTAAAGCCTGCCACCGAAGGGAACAATCACCCATAACCTAGCGTTGCCATCGCTTGAGATAGCATAACAAATTTAACCATACAATTCAACAGCCGAATTTCAGCTCAACCAAACAGTTAATTATGAAAAATTGCTAACATTCACCAAATATGTATATTGTAGAAGGAATATGATGTATGGAGAATCTAATTATACTAGTACATAATATAAACATCAGTATTCTAGTATATAAATTTAATCCAGCTTTACATAGTTACTTGAGACAACTAAAATATCAGTTTTTCTAGCTAATAAGCCGACAAGAGAGTCCGATCCGGTGGCAGATCAGTAGCTAGAGAAGCCCAAATGGCAAATGCCACATCTTTGAGTTTGAGCAACCATCATTTTGGCAACAATGGTTACATCAAACAAGTCCAATTTCAGCTCAGACCGGTGTAACTGTTTCAAGTTACTGAAAACACTTCAAGACCAGAAAGTACACTGCTGCGCAAGGTGCAAGACAAATCAATTAGCAGCAGGGAAAGGAGTGAACCCGTTCGTACCGACTGTTTACTTATGCAGCAAATACAAAAAGAGTTCCTGTGGTTTCAGAGTCACCAGCTGTGAGTTTTGCGTCCAGCAGCCCTAGCCAACAACACTACTATCTGCTATCTGGCCATCCCAGCTAACTTATTCCAAAGAATTAGTATTTTAATTAACCGCTACAAAATTCTTTAGTGGCAGAGGCCCAATTACCGGATCACCGCAACGGGGCGCGCGAGCCGAATACACAGTTAGATTTGCCACGGCATCGCCAGCAGGCTTACACTACATGAGATGAGATGATGACAGCCCTGCCTGAACCTGAATGCATGGATGGGGGCGTCTATGAAACTATAGCTTCGCTATGATTTCTCTTCGTCTGACGGAGACCCGTTGATGGCGTCAGCAAAATATTCGACTGCAAAAGGAATTGACATGCACACTGATGATTCAGCAAGATTGCTACACTTTCAGTGTCGAATGAGATACATACATCGGATGAGAATCACGGTTACCTATATCATCTTGGTCTGGGGAATCAAGCAAAATGTCCGAATCTGAAGGCAGGAAAGGGGTGCCAGTGTAGTTCTCCAACACGTCCAAATCTGCTGTGAATAGGACCAGATATTTCATTTATCAGAGGGGGAAACACGTGTGCACACAAAGGAATTGCTACTACCAGAATGCTAACTGGGCCATAATCTTCTGGAAAAAAGATCATTACTGAAGTATTCAGCACTCTTGATGTGTGGGTTTAGGATTCTACCAATAACATATGTACGGCATGAAAACAATAATGCAACTTTACTATATACAAATGCATTTGTAATAGCCCATTTCTGTTTTCCTTCTCTTTCTTGACGCACAAATGTATTTATTTACTACAATCAGCAGCACTACATTATCCAATCAAAGTAGAGTGGATACATCTTTTAGGTTATGCAATACGTTAATTTTAGTCCCTTGAAGCCTGGCTGGAGTCCACATAACCCATAATATATGTTTTGGTATACATAACCCCATCTTTTATTAAATTGGGCCATTTTTTACATTTTGCTCCTAACCCTTTCCCAGCTTTGCTAACATGGATGGAAGTCTGCACGGTTTTCCCAACAAAATCAACCTGTATCAATGACTATACTCTTGTACTGTTCTAATGGCTTCTACTCAGTGTTCCTTGGCTTGAAGTTGTGCCGCAAGGTCAACAATCACACAACTTCGTGGATGGTACAACGACCTAGAACAGAAAACAGATACTTGGTGTTCTACATAATTTCCTTCAATGAAATGCCTGAATTTTCAAACAACAAAAACCTCTTGTTAAATCTAATCGGGCCATTTTGGGCCAATATCAACGAACTAATCAGGTGGGGATCACCCCTTGACCTTTCAGGGTAAAAAAAAGTAGACCAAAATAGACTTTAGGGGGTCAAGCGGACTCGTGCTATACTTCAGGGGAGTTAGAATTGACTTCTTCATTTCAGTTTTGAATCTAATATCAGCAATGCAAACTTCATAGATTCAATGATTTTAAGTGCTGATTAACCAAGAAACATGAGGTAAATTTCTCAACCCAGAAGATTACCTCCCAAACTCGTCAAATCTGCTGTTAGATCCGAGAGGCTGAAATTCCAGAGCTGTCCTAAGGATCTAATAGTCTCTCTTGATGAGCCATCTGGTCCTAATTGCATAGATCCAGGATTCCCCACATCAGATCCAAATGTCGCGTCTAGGGCTGATACATCCATGGTCATGCCTGGTATCTCAGATGGAGTAAAAGGAGCATGGTTGCTTGAAGCCGCTGACGAGGGACTCACAGCCATCTCAGATGACATAGCGCTACCAGTAGCACCAGCATGTGGTGCTTCAGGCGCTCCATTGTCCACAACCATGCTGCAGCAACATAAGAGCACATCATAAGGGCCAAAAGTGTGAACAGAAAAGAAAGCATGGCCACAACAAAAAAAAATATGAAGAGGGAGGGGAGGGGACAACTTTAGACAATTCAATAAGTATATGGGACAACACCAAAAATTCAATCCAGCCCCAGAAAAAGATGATCTCTAGTCTATAAGGAGACACCAAACAAGGGATAGAAAAATAAATAAATAGAACAATCAGCTTGACATGAAGCTGGATGGCGAGGAAAAAACTGACAAGAAAATGGTGTGTCCAAGTCAGGAAACCAGTGGATAGCAACATGTGTCATTCAAAGTGCAAGTGGTGTAGTAAATATGTGTTCTGTAATCAGTAGCAGCTTGATTGTACATTACTATAAAAACAAGTTAACAACTACCACCCTTGTTTCAAATTATAGGTTGTTTTCGCTTTTCTAGGTACATAACTTTTGCTATGCACCAAGATGCAGGATATGTCTAGATACATAATATAGGTTGTGTATCTAGAAAAGCCAAAACAGCCTATAAATTGGAATGGATGGAGTAACAGATCACTTCTAAAAGTAGGCTTATAAACTGCACATGCTTTGTATTCTAGAATAGAAACAAGCACTATCAGTGTCGGTTCGTTCGAAAAGAAAGAAACATGGTAAATGCATGGTATGCTTTAATATTCGATTGGCAGAAAGGCCAATCGTAAGGCACAACAAATTATACTCAGGAACATGATTAAACAGATACGACTTATAATGAAAATTTTAGAATTTAAGAAACAAAAATGGAGATGATAATACTTACTCATTCCTGGAGTTCATGCGCATTGGATGAAAACCACCAGCTGCAGGTATTCCATTAACCACATGACCACTGGACAGACCACAGGCCATTGGATCCATGTGAGGCTGGCCGGGAGCAGGCATGATAGGCTGCTGAAGTACTGGATACCCCATTGGTAAATTGCTAACTGCACTGGAACCAGATTTTCATTAAATAAGGATGGTAACAGCACCTTTCTACATAAATGTGTAAATTTGTCAAGGATTAAAGCCGCACTTGTACTCGTACTAAACCATAACGAAGTGTTAAACAAGGATTTTTGGTACAGAAATTATATCGTAATAACACAGCTTACAAAATGAAACACGTATACAAAGTATTATTTTGCTAAGCAGGGATGAAAGTATTAATGTGGTGAATTCTACATTAACAACACAGCTTACAAAATGTAACAGAGATGAAAGTATTATTCTGCTAAACAGGTAATAGTATAAATCTGTAATGAATATAATTTGACTAACATAAAACAATGACTGGACAGTAAATGCTTGTCTACCAACAGTGCAAGCCAAATGCATTCCCAGATATAGCACGACAAGTGCCTACGTTGAGCCAACATTTCACCAATGAGTGAAACAAAGAAAGAGCAAGAAATTGTCTAACAGAAAATGCGAACACTTCCAAGTCATAGGCAAGGGCAGTACATTAAATCTAAGGAGATCATGAAAAATGAAAATCTTAAGGGCAGTCCCAACCTGAAACTACCTGAGTAGTTTCTAGAGCTGCATGTCATCTAGAAACTTTCTGTGGAAAATCCTCCCCCAACCCATGGTTTCTAGTTGTGGGGCCAAAATAATTTTTGTCACTTTCTCTCCCACTTATCCTTGTGGTTCTTCTCTCATCCTTTCTCTTCTATGGTAGATAAACTGGTAGATCTTCTCCAGTTCTTCCATCCGCTTTCTTCTCTGGTTGTCAAACTGGAGCTTTGCTGCGGGTGAGAGCAGTGTGGCCAAGGTGAGGGCAAGGAGCCGTGCCGAGCCAGCGGTGACTCTGACCACCGAGCTCACGAGCGCAAGCATCCATGGAGGGCAGCGGTGGTGATCGGGCTCGCGAACAGCGCCATTGGCTTGGTACAAGCAGCCAGGCGAAGCAAGCGAAAGAATTGATGGAAGATACGACAGCTGGTGGCCAAATGCAAAATCCGCCGTTTCAATGTGCGTTACGATGAGTCAATATCTTTTCTTAGACAGGAAAAGGTTTCCTCAATTTTTCTTCTCTTTCCTCATTTAATCTCATGCCACATAAGATTTTTTGCCTATGTGGCAAGTCATTTAATTCTATGGAAACTATAGATAGTTTCGGGTTGGGACTGCCCTAAATAGAAGCCTATTAACTTAACCATCTTTCCAAGATAGACTTATAAACAGGGACATTACCTGGCATATGATGAATTCCATTTTGTATTGGAGCCAATGGAATATTTGGAGGTGATGGATATTTCATCAAATTGTACTGGTGTTGCAATAAATGATTGAACAAGATGATTTGCCTTTTCAATTTCAACCGTATATAGTAAGCCCTAAAGAACTCAGAGTTCTCTTCTTCAAGTTTCTGCCATACTGAACACAAAGAAAACATTAAACAAAAAGAGTAGAATTAAGAGCTCAGATTGGTATCGCAGAGGTGGAGCTCAGAAAGCATATAAAAATGTTTGTTTGTTCTGGGCATTCCAGTATATATCAATCATCATTGATCAACAGTGTAAATGCTTGTACAAACCAAGGAGAAACTGCACGTTGATGTTGAGAAAATTTTGGTCACTAATATGATTGGGCATGGTTATTTAAGACTAAGACAAAGGGTCGATACTTCAAGCAGTAGTGCAATATTTTCCATAACCTAAACTTAAACATGTGAAAGAAAGCAAAAGGTGACAAAAATGTCCCACCAAAAGCCCCCCTTTTTTTTTGTTTTTTTTTGTTGGGGGGGGGGGGGGGGGGGGGGTTGAAACTAGTGAATACAGAAAGCGTATAAACATGAGCATGTCACCTAATGTAGTGAAGCCAGGTTCTATTCTAGCACGAGTAGAAAGAGTTCTAACAACTTCTCCTTTGTTCATGTATAGCTGTAGACAACGCTCTATCAAATTCTGAACCTGCAACAGGATGTAATGTTCATTTAGTAGGCCAAAGCATAAAACTGTCAATGCAGAAGGGATGCCACTAGATACATAGAAGGCTTACAAGTTCAATATCTTCGCGAGACACCTTCTTATTGTCATTACTAGCTACAGACAAGGAACCCGAATTTCCTGCAGGAGCATCAGTAGCCATAGGGTTTGGTTGCTGACTTTGCACTTCATTAGTACCTTGTGCTGATGACTGCAACTCTGTGGTGCTCTGAATATCCTGTAGAACAAGTCCTTAAGTAACATATTCAACTGCCTGATGAAGGCAAAAAAAAGGGGGCAAAACTGGTAGTATCGAAAGCAACATCAGTCCATTGTGAACATGTCAGCCAGAAATAAAAACTGGACCCTAGCATTAAAGAGGGAATCATTAGAAAGGGAAAACAGAGATCTTGGCAAGAAAAGAATGATCGTTTAAGCAAAATGATAGAACTTCATTATCAACACAACAACTGTTAAACACATATGATATATTCATAGCATAAAGAATGTATTATCTTCAGTGCAACACCATTTTCTTTATATTTAAGTGCAGAATTTGAGTATTAGCTACAGAATATCCCATTAAAAACTATAGAAAAAATTAACTGTTTAGCATGCAATACACATTGCATATAGCATATCACTAGCACTCTAGCAGGCTGCTGAAGAAAAAAAAAGTGTCCACACTTGCACTATATAAATCAACTAGCCATCATGTTTATTGTAGAGGACAAAGAACAAACAAAAAATAAACATACAGCCTCAGTAAAGAATGAAGGACTGAAGGCAAAAAAGCAAGGCAAAACTCACCTGAGAATCCTTCATTGGAGGTTATACATAAAAAGAACTAGTCGTAGGAGCAGCACTTTTTTCTGACAAGAAAAATATAACAGTGGTTATTCCTGAGTTCATGTAAAATGGTGTAATATTTCAACAGGGAGAAACATAATCATAAAGTCCCTGTATTTTATCCCCCTCAACCCCACCCCCCAAAAAAAACTGACACTATATTGTGAAACAGTCATACTACTATATCAGCTATCCCATTTTTATGTTAGTATAGCATCGAATTTCATAATTCTAATCAAATAGAATCAATATAGTAACTTTAATAGAGAGAATGCACTATGGCCTACGGGACCTTTAATATTATATGAAATCTAGTAGGCTTGAGGTTTCTTATAAGAAACTAGAATGGCCTTTTTGAAGTTTACAAGGTTAAACTCACGTGCTTTATAATATACAATCATGTTCACCTGACAGTATCATAATATCGGTCGCATCACAAAGATGTAGGGAAAAAAAACACAGATCTTATACTAATGGGTAGCAATGCATCGTTGAGTCTGAAAGTCAATTTATTGGTGAAAAATTAATGCTCAATAAGGAAATTCAGATTATAAAACACCCCTCATAGGAATTGCCTAGAACTTTGGAAAGTAAGGAAACAAACAGCAAACTTTGTTTAGAAAACACCAAGGGCCCCATGTGACTCAGCCCCCCAAAAAAATGATGGAAGGAAAAAAATTCTTTATGCAATCTCACAGTAAAGTAAGAACTGGTCATAGAAAAAAGTACAGATTTGCAAAGTAAGATTCTTTACGAGGATTCAAAGACAGAGGAATAAGAACCATACTAACAAGGTCGCAGAATCTAAGCCCTAATAAAGATTTCGACTTTGCGACAGGGGCCGACAGGTACGTGGCATGAGGAACCCGTACGCCAGCACCAGGAAGAGGGTTCCCGAGCACGGTGGTGGTGGTGCAGGGTAGGAAGCCGTAGCCCGTAGGACTGCTCGCACTCGTCCGCGGCCGCCGCACCCCACAGCCAGCGGGGAACCCGAGAGGAGGAACACCGAGAGGAGCGGCGCGGACGGGGGCGCCGTCGGAGATGAGGCAGCCGCCAGGAGGGAGAGAGAGCAGGAGCCGTAAAAAGAGTTGCAGGTAACCTTAGGGATTGGGTGCTCGGTTTCGCGTAGCAGGAAGGGAAGAGGAGGGGTGGGCATACCTGATGGGTGCTCGTCGCCGGCGAACGGCCGTGGGGTGCCTAGCGAAATGCGGCGGAGGCAGTCGCCACGAGCGAGAGAGGGAGGGAGGGAGGGAGAGCGCGCACGCGGGGTGAACGGGAGGGGGAAGATAAAGCAGCAGGTGGTTAAGGGGCCGTTTGGCACTTTGGGGGTTTGGGCACAAGGTAGCTCGAGAGCTGGCATCCGTGTGTCTTTTGGTTGGGACTTGAGATGGAAATTGGAATGGTTGGGTGTCCAAGGGACCAGGATGGTTGGATTTGGAAATTGGAACCATGAATCTTAAGGGAGTTGTATAATTTCATAGAAATCAGTTTGAATTTATAAACTCGTACTATTAATAGATTCTAGATTTAATTATTGGATAGTTCAATTGCGGTAGTGATTTGGATACACCGCAGTGCACCCACTAGTATATTTTCTAAAATCAAAAGTTGCAAGTATGAATAATTACAACATCAACAAAACAGTATTTATACAAAAATAGCTCAAGTTCACACCACACAAAAAAAATAAACAAAGAGGAAGTCGCTCACCGTTCCATGTATATATTCACCAACTCAAATGACGATGGACATGCCTATAGGCTAATACACACATCCACGCTTGAGCCATCATCCATCAGCAAATAGCATTCAATCAAGACAATCTCTATGATCTCTAAACCAAACACCAGGAATTGTATGGATGAAAGTGATCATGTTTCATGAGCTTCATTTTTCGCAAGACTGAGTTTGAAATCCTACATCAGGGACGGCAATCAAGAGCATGCTCATATTGAGAGTGTAGCAAATCGAATTGATTCAAATCCATTAAAGGTGTACAACTTTTCCCACGTAATTACAGGACCAACCGTCGCACACTCAACCACATGTAAGTGTTGGTTCATGATATTGACCTTTCGTGAATTTTTTGACAAGCCACCTATAGACGGGTGTAGATAGGTGTACTAACACTACTTACACCTCATCAATTCATCCTAAACCAAGTTCAATCCATCAAGCACACAAAGGTGTTCAAGGATTATTTCAACAAAAGTGTGCTTCAATTCTTGATTGCCTTAAACATGCCTATGCCATTTGGATTCGACTCCAAGCATGGCCATACTGCCCGCTAAAGCCTCAAGTCATCATTGCTCGTATTTTAGCTCATTCTCAACGAGAAGTTGTAATTTATACATGGCAATTCCTACATCCATGAGGGTGGTGACCTTGTCACCTGTCTACTTCCATCCGAATTAAGAATATGAAGCGATACACCTGCACAAACATGTTCCATAAACAAGGTAAAGCCTATCAAGGGGAGGATCATGAAAAATATTTCTACTCTAGCATATGAATTTAGGCAAAGGTAATGTCATTCACAAGCAATTATTAGGTTCAACACATTTGATAAAAAGTAGGGCTTCATCGTGTATTTGTGCTTGCTTGGTACTCGAGCAACGTCTTGATGGCTTCAGGGCATGCCTTCATATTTGCACTCATTGGTTCTTTGATCCTTATATTTGATACATGAGTTGATGTTTGTTGAAAGAGAGAGGTTGGTGAGTGAACATGACTCAACAGAATGAAGATCACGAGCAAGGGTCCCCTAGTTGAAGTGTAAAGGGATATTGATGTAGTGGTCCATCCAAGCCCTTATCATGCATAAGAATAAGAATCTATAAGAGTTCACACGAGCTATGGTGAAGATGAGTACAATGGTGAAGTTCTTTGAGGATTACCGACAACTTTTGTTTATTGAGTTGGAAAGACTAATTAGGAAAATTCTTTGTTTCATTTCTTATCACTATACTCCTCTCTCTCTCTCTCTCTCTCTCCTTATGCTTCAGATACAAATAGATGGGATAAATAATGGGAGAGTGAGAGGAAGGCTAGGGGAGTGATGATTGTGTGGTGGCAAATTCGAGCTAACATGTGGGCAATTTGGCTAACGGTTAGCGCCTGACATGCTGATTCTTGTGTTGGTCTTAAGAAGTGATCTAATCACCACTAGGTATGGTCCAACCACTACTAACTCCACGCCTACATGGCTTAATTGAGAAGATCAAAATTGGCTTGGCCTAGTGGATGTTGGAGTGTCTTCAATCCTAGGGTCGATCTAACCACCATGTGGTCTAGTCAGATTGACCAAGGAGTAGAAAACAAGCTTGGTCTAGAAAAGGTATATGCTCTTGTGCTTTGGATTGTTTTGGGTCTAAAGCATTCTTGCCTGAGGTTGTAATGGTTTGGGTTCACAATAGAAATTTTGTGATAATAACTGAGTTAGAATCCAAGTAAGGATAAGAGTGAACCAAGTAGGAAAGGGATGTAGGAAAGCAAAAGATTATGGAGAAGACGAAAGATGATGAGGAATAAAAAGGTAATACAAAAGGTGATGTAATCACTGCACCCATTGCTTAGTGGTATAATTTTTCTTTAGTTATAAACACGTGTGGCACTTAAGTAAAAGTTCGATCATGTCAAGCCTATGGTCCTGTTACAACATGTAACCCAAACTTCACCTTGACACCCATGGTGACTCCTTTTGGATGATTGTCATAACATACCTTTGTCTCTAGCTTTAGTTTATTAATCAAGTTGTGTTGCATTATATCAAA
Organism: Eremochloa ophiuroides; assembly: GCA_038502445.1. Lineage (NCBI taxonomy): Eukaryota > Viridiplantae > Streptophyta > Magnoliopsida > Poales > Poaceae > Eremochloa > Eremochloa ophiuroides. The sequence continues at coordinate 2,449,047 of JAHLJS010000006.1, read as the reverse complement.
CGCCTTTGACATCATTGAACCCGAGAGAGGAGATGTAGACCCTTAACTCAAAGGAAAAAAATCATGTTTAACTATTCTTTAATAAAATAATAATACAATTAGGACTATAGAGATGCATACTATAGCTATTGTAGAAAGGCCTGAAATGCAATAAGAATTAAGATCGCTCCACTGCCTTTAATTGTGATTTTTTGGTACTATCTCTACACTTTACTTTCATAACAATAATGTTTGTTGTATCAATTGGAATGACCATGTTATCATGTGTCTTGATCTATGGAGCAAGTGCCCTTTTATCTTGTGTTACATAGCTCATCTCCTTTCTTTTCATGATTCTTCCACTGGTTCAGACTATTCCATCTATCCAATTATAGTGCATTTTAGAAATTTTAGAGCATATTAAGAAAGAACATCAAAGATACATGTGCCCTGGTTTTATTTCCTAATAAGACACTATTATCAATTTGATTAATAATGATTCGTTGATAAATGACAAGAAACAACACAATTCCTACCGAATTTACGAAACTATTTGATACAAGATTGTTTATGTCCCAAGAACCCTTATATTTGGGTACAGTTTGAATGCTTGTATTGACTATATGACAGGCCATATGGAGTATGTCACAGTATTTGTTTTGTTACTATGACTAGTATTAATGTGACAGAGGGGTAATTAAGAGACAATGATTTGAGTTTAGATGATGGATTGTATACACAATCTAGTAGCCAGTAATTATATCAAATCAAACTTGGAAGAAAAAATAGCCATACAACACAGGTCCTAGACAAATAAAGATATTATAATACAACCATATCTTTTTTTTTCTGGAGCTCTACCATTCTTCAAGCCTTGCCCACAGTTTGGTCAAAAGGTTATGGAGATGAATGATGTTGAGGAATAAAAGGGTGAGACAAAAGGTCATGCAATCAATGAGAGAATGGAAAAAGATGGCCACTGTTTAGTGGAAATAATTTTTTTTTAGCTATCAACACGTGTGGCTAAACACTTCTTTTCAAAAGTTAGATCGTGTCAAGTCTCTTGGCCCTTACAACATGCAACCCAAACTCTACCTTGGCACCCATCGATTCTCCTTTTGGATGATTGGCATTTGTCATAGCATGCATTTATCTCCAGCTCTAGTTTGATCATGTTGTATTCATTATATTGAATGCCTCTGGCATCATCCAACCCAAGATAGAACATGTAAACCCTTGTCTCAAAGGAAAAAAAAAACATGTTTAGCCATTTGCAATAAAATAATAAGAGGGGAGTACAAGACTATATATAACCATTGTATGAAGGTCTAAAAGAGCAATAAAGAGCTAATATAACTCTTCTACCCGTAGCAGTATTTTTCTAGTATCACTTGGCACAGCCATTTTATCATCTAGCTTGATCTATGGAGCCAAAGACATTTTTGACATGTGTCACATTACATAGCTCATAGCCTTTCTTTTTTCTCATGATTCTTCCACTGGTTTGCCCTACACTGCGCTCTTCTTTTTGCTATCATGCCTGATATTAATGTGACAGAGGTGGAGATTATGAGATAGTGAATTGAGTTTAGACGGTGGGCTGTATGCACAATTTTGTGTCTGTTTGGATACAAGAGCCAATTGCGAAGTACCTAAAAAATAGTTCAAATTAGTTCTAGTGCATCAAACAGTAGGGCTAATAGTTGGGCTAATTTTTAGTAAGTCTTTCTCTAGTTATTAGCCATCCACTAGCTAGCTAGTCAACCGTAGCTAATTTGAGCTAACTTTTAGCCCTACTAACCTATTTGTATCAAACATGCCTTTAGCAGGTAGTAGTCACGTCAATTTCAAACCTGAAAGAAAATAAATGGTCATATGACAACAGAGGTTCTTGACAAATAAAGAATACAACTAGGTCTTTTTTCCCCCTCTCGAGCTCCGCCATATTCTTGAAGCCTTGGCCCGGATCAAGCTGAGCAAAAACTAGGCTGTGAAAACCATGGTTTTTAACCTTGTATTAGCAACTTTCCTGAGAGTTAGAAACAGAGGAATAATGTTCCGAGAGCAGGGAAGAAGATGTGGCTAGCTAGCATTAGCATGGGATTCGGGCGGCAAGCAAAATTGGGCTTCAAACTGCTCTGGTGGGCATGACACAACTTTGCCGTGGATCCACGTAAAGCTACCAACAACAACGCAGAAATACATGCCGAAACCAGCCAGGAAAAGAAGGTTGCCTTTTTGTTTATTGAGCATGGAGGCATGAGCATGCTTTGCACACGCACACACATACACATGGTGGTTGTGATCGGCATCTACGGTGGCATAATGCTTCCATCGTTGAGCTGAGCCTCGGCCTCCCTCCTGCTTCATGTGCAGTACGTCAGTACCTTGCATGCCATCTTAAGCATTATCTCTATGACTCACAATTGTTGTCAGGATGTCCGGCGAATTCATCAGACAAAACAAGTCTATTTTGTTTGTCAATCTGCTTATTTCATTTTCTATAGACATAGAAGTGGTAAAGCAGTTATTGGTGCTCGGGTTGACCGCCAATGCCAGTTGAAGTCGGTCCTCAGATTTGGCATTGATGACTGTGGATCCAGTTCCTTGAACCCGGTAAAGCCTCCAACATATCTATGGTTCAAGACTAATTATCCTCTAAGACACAGGCCGATCAGATAGTCGAGGGGAGCGCCGATTGTGCTATCGGATTACGAGAACGAGGACCCTGGATGTTTCTATCGTGGCCACTTCTCGTGGGCCTTGAGGCCCCGATGGGCCCCGCACCCCCAACGGAAGTATCTCCTATATCTACACATGCAGATCAGCAGAATCTATTACTTGTTAGTACTTTTTAATATGGGAACTCTCTTCCCACACTTAAGTGTAATGTGCTTTAATGCTATATATTAAGGTTGTTGTTGTAAAAAAAAAAAAATCCTACACCGTGGGGTAGGGAGTGGGGTTGATCGTCTAACTGGCCTCGCTTTCCCCAATCATGAACCTACTAGTAGGAGGCTAAAAAACTGCCCGCCGGGAAAAAAAAATCAAGGCACGTCACGTACTACTACTCACGTGTGTGCACCACACATTTTCTTTTCCCCTTTCGGCGAATATTTTCTCCCCAGGCCGCGGCGCGCCCACCACCACCAAAGACGTGCGTGATTGTGTTAGGCGGCAGGCCGCAGCTGAGCTCAAGCAACAGTCATAGAGCTGCAGCCTGTGACTGAGAGCGTGAGCGTGACAAACCCCTGACGAGTGAGTGATCGACCGATCGATGAGCCACCAGATGGATCAGTCAGTTCCGTCCACTCGCCAAAACCTGGAGTAGAGACAGGCGTTGCGCTGCTGCATGCAGCGCCAACCACCACTCTGATCACCATCTGCAGGCAACTGTGCAAGAACACTGCTCCTCCACATCACAGACACTGACACACAGCTGCTCTTCTGGCGGCGCGAGTGACCACTGACCACCGGCCGTTTAAGACACTGTTCCATCCGGTCGATGAGAGAAGTGGCCGTTTGCCCAGCAAAACGCAAACAGTGTGTAATACTATACTAGCAGTGGAGTACGTCTCAGCGAACGTGGCTGTGACAAGCTACCGACGAATGAAGAATCTGCCGGCGGCGCCCACCGGAAATCTCAGAGCGCGATCAATCGAGTGGCTGCAGCAAGGGCCACGACAGTCCAGTCCAGTCGTTCTCCTTCTCGCTGTTGTGTCCCTGCCCCACCTGGATGGCCAGATAACTACGGAATTGGAAGCTGTGGTGGTGCCTCGCAAGACGTCGAGCTCACTTCCCTTTCCTCCCGGCCGTCACAGAGAAGACGCGCGAGCCTCTGCGCTCGCTAGGTGATATTTTTGTGACAGCTAGCTGACAAGCGTGACAAGAGACGGGGGAATCCATCTCTTGACGTCGATTTGCGTCACCCGCTACCAACAAGCCCCTGCGTCTCTCTGGTTGCAAACATCCTTGATCGCAGCAAGAACGTAGCGGATCATTTGAATTGATGGCTTATCTCGTTTGAGTAATATCTTACTTAGCATCCAGTAAATTACTATTAGCTAGTTTAATTTTGGGTTGGCTGAAACAAATAAATCAGTCGGAGCAATAATGCCACGCCTCCTTGAAAACTACTTTCTCCATCCCAATGAATATGTAATTCTCGCATCTCGAGAAGTCAATCATCGTAAACTTTAACTAAAATTATATGAAAAATACTAACTATAACGAGACAAAATAAGTACCGTTAGATCGGTTATAAAATATATTTTCATAATAAATTTATTTCGAGACATAAATGCTAATACTTTTTTTATAAACTTGGTTAAAGTTGACACAGTTTGACCGATACGATTCTCGTAATTACATATTCAATAATGGGACAAAGGGAGTATATTATATTTCTAATAACAACCATTCGTTTCAAATTATAAAATATTTTAGTTTTTTACATGTATGGATCAAACATAATAATATATATATATAGTCGTACCTCTAAGTATATAAAAAAATTATTTGTATCTAAAAAAGAAAAAACATATATATTATAGTTTGAAATAGATGGAGTAGCAATGATTCTGCAGAAAAAATCTAGTACCGAAAGGGAGATGTACTATAGCATGCCTAGCCTGGCACAGCATCATCTGGTCCGGTGAGCATGATGGAGCTCCAGGCTGAGATGAGCTAGAGTGGTCCTGCTACACAATCACATGACCTTTCCTCTCCGACTCCAATTACTGGGCAAGTACGAGCCACTCCACTGCACAAGTTGTGTACTGAGACAATTTTATTTTGTACCATTTCCTCCTCAAGGAAAAGAATAGCATGATGCTACGTCAAAAAAATTGTGAGTTTGATTAAATTATACAACAATTATCAACATCTTTATTTGATACCAAGCAAGTGTCATTTGATTTATCATGAGAGCTTATTTATTTTGACTTATAATATTTATACCTTTTTATGAATTTATTAGTTAAAATTAAATTTTATGAAGAATAGAGCTAGATTGCATTTTTTCCTAATAAAAAGAGACGGTATTTATATCAATATAGTACTGGATTGCACAGAATATCCTATTCCTAACCCTCCTATTTTTTTTATGTTTCCCTAATAACTTGTACTCGTTTGGAAATGGACTAATTATATATAAAAAATATTAATATTTATAGTACCAAATAAATATTATTATACTTCTTATAAAATATATTTTCATGCTGTACTTATTTGATGTACTCCCTCCATTCAATGTCTAAGTCGTTTGATTTCTTTTGTCACAAGTTTGACCACTCATCTTATTCAAAAATTTGTGTAAAATATTATTTTTTATGACTTGCTTTATTAATAAAAGTTCTTCAAGAATAACTTAAATTTAATTCTTTTAGCGTACTCCCTCCATCCCAAATTGTAAGTCGTTCCAAGAATCTTGGAGAGTCAAACTTTCTCAACTTTAACCAAGTTTATATAATAAGATAATAATATTTATAATATCAACTAAGTATTATTAGATTCTTCATCAAATATATTTTCATGGTACACTTATTTGGTGTCATAATTCTTTATATTTTTCTCTATAATTTTGGTCAAAGTTGAGATAGTTTAACTCTTCAAGATTCTTGGAACGACTTACAATTTGAAACGGAGGGAGTATTTTTTTAATAAGACGAGTGGTCAAACTTAGAGTTGAAAAAGTTAAACGACTTATAAATTGTGACGGATTAAGTAGTAAACATTGATATTTTACTGTTGGTCAAACTTCTTTAGACATGTTAGCTTAGAATACACCTACAGTTACGATTTTTTGGGAAGAGGTAATATTTTAACTGATTTAGGATTACCTCTACCCAAAATTTATTCCTCAATAAAAAAAAGTACTCATGTACACTCTTCCCTCTATCTATTTACACGAATTAAGAAATAGAGTAAGCAGCTAATTAAAAGTAGTGCATGGAGACATGTAGACCATAATCCTAATAAGCTACTACTATGGGCCGGATCTTTAGTTCCAAGAGCTAAAACAGCAAGTATTTTGGCGAATTTTTCACCAAGTTTTCTGGGACTCCGAGAGATTCGATCTATACATGCATGGCCATTATTCCCTTTGTCCCCAGTTCAGATAAGAGCACTAATGCCTGTTTCTATCTCGAAATGAAATCAGCCTTTTATTTCTGTGGTAACAAATCCGTGTAATCACACACACATACACATATATATACGCGAAAAAAAAAAGCAGCAGCAGCCATTAGAAACAAAAAAGCAGCCAAAAGCTGTGTTCGTCATGGGCGTCGGTGAATACGCACAAGCTTTATTTGGAATGAAGCGGGAAAAGGGGAGCAATCATGCGTGGTGTGGCCGGGCACGCACGGATGACGGATGCATCATGCATGCAGAGAGCGCGAGCGCCCTCTAATGTCAACTGGCGTCGTCACCGGCGAGCCCGGGTTGCATGCGCTGTGGCCGTGCCACATGCATGATTTCCCGGCATGGAGGAGGGATCAATCAACATGGAGATGAAGCAGAGGCAGGCAGGCCGGAGAGACGAGCATGCGATTGCGATCTATACCGCGCGGGCGGGACAAGGACGGGGCCGGGCGGGGGCGGTCGTCGGCCGGATCGGAGTGGCCCTTGCGCCTCCTCCAGGGGCCATGGTAGCGAGAGCGACGGCGAGGCGGACAGGGCTTGTTCGTTTTCGTCCCCACCCCCCGGCGTCGCCGTCGGCGGTCGGCTGGCCGTGCCGCCGTGGAGACCGCCCACTGGAGAGAGACAGAGACAGGACGACGTACGCGCGCCGCGGGCGCGGGATCCGAAATCCGATCGATCCGGCGGAGAGGGTGACGTGAGCGCACAGGGAAACCCAAACCTTGCTCGCCACTGCCACTGTCCTGGGCCCTCCACTCCACTGCTGCACGCTCGAGATCGGCGTGGGCATGGCGGCGTCGATATCATATCAATATCATATTCATATCCCTCCCGGCCGGCCTCCCGCGCCGCGCCGTCCGTGTCCGTCCCGGCCGGCGGCGGCCCTGGCTGCCATTAGTGCAAGTAAGAGGGATCGGACAGACGGCGATAGCTAGCTAGCCCTGACAGGATCGGAGATGCTAGCTGCTCGCCTCGCCTCGCCTCGCCTGCTCCGTAGTCCGTACAGGGCGGCAGCGCCTGGGGGTTGAACGGAAGAACCTGAACGTGGACGGGCCGGGGACAATAAGGCGACAAGCTAGCAGCAAACCGCGCGAATGAAGGCAGTGGCAACACGCGGCCGTGGCGCGGCGACGGAGCGTGGCCACCGCGGGCGCCACTCGTCCGGGGACCGGCCTAGCTCCACGACGTGTGGGGCCGGGGGTCCCGCCCGGCGTTGTTTAGCGTTTGTCGGGATCATCGCCCCGTCGATTCTTCTCATCGATGGACGACGATGACGCGTATCATCGTTGCTTAGCGTTCTTCTGTCTGCCACTGTTTGGTTCATCCTCTACCCAGGCCGCACTCGTCTGCTTCAAAATTGCTTGCCTCTGCCTGGCCTGAGACTTGTCTGAGCTAGAGGCTACAGTCCAAACAGGTTCTTTTGCCGCAGCCTGTAAAAACGCTGCGTGCAAACTGTAAACATTGGAGTATATATATATATACGTGTAAGCTTATTAGTATTTCTTTTGTTTTTCTCAGAAAAAAATAATTTGAAAGAAAGAAAAAGGCACAAACAGTCACCACTCACCAGGACGGATTAACTGGACAAACACAGCCCAGATCTTCCAGGTACACACCCCAGCCCAGTTAGGCCCATAAATGGCTCAAAGCCCAACAGGAAAACACCCCCAAGCAAACCTCCGTTGGTTCGGGATCGTCGGACACGACAGACACTAGCTCAGCCGGCGGCGGCGGAGCTGAGCGAGCGCGAGGTGCGGGGCCGCATCGAGCGGGAGGAGGGAGAACGCCCCGGCCCCTCCCCTCCCCAACGGCTCCTCCTCCGCCCCCCCCCCCTTCCCGACGAGCGACGCAGCGAGATGCCGCTGTACGACTGCATGCTGCTGGTGAAGCCGACCGTGACCAGGGAGGTCATAGCGGACCTCGTGACGCGGGTGGCGCGCCGCGCCTGCCAGCGCAACGGCGTCGTCACCGACGTCAAGTCCTTCGGCAAGGTCACCCTCGGCTACGGCATCAAGAAGCTCGACGGCCGCCACTACCAGGTCCGCCCGCCCCCTCCTTTTTGCTCCGCCGCCCCACGCGCTTGTGGTCACGGATAGGGAAATGCCTAAAGGAATCGTGAGGTCGGTGTTTCGGACTTGTGACTTGGCGGTGGATGGTGCCTTCCGCGTGCTCGATGAAATGCGCAAGTAGATTTTGCCGTATGGTTTTTAGTGTCTTCTGTCAGTCGGCCTTCACATTATCTTCAGAATTGTTCTTTGGCCAAGACTCAAGAGGCTAGTGCTCTTGTGAGTTGTGACTGTTCCTTTGCATGGAGCTAGTGTTTCAAGTCCGGAGTCATATGATCGCACTAATGGAGTGTGGCTCAGATGACATTATGCTCTCAACATTATTATTATTTTTTGCTCGTACACTATTGTGTCCAACTATGGACTACCTGAACGAAACATAAAATTATTTTCTTGAAAATATATTACATGTGGATTTTTTTTTCTTACTTCGGTCATGCTTCGGTAGTTTTATTTGTATAATCAACGGCCTACATCATTGTATCACAAGAAAGTTACTAAGCTACGTCATTCCAATCTTTTACCTACCTGGATAGAAGTTTCTCTTGGTAGCGCAGATGTGCAACTATTGAACATGACAATTGACAAGCAATTCATCAGTTCCAAGCATGTTTATGTTTCAACTTTGCATTAAGATCTACACTTCTCTGCCTGTAGATCTTTTTCAGACTAAAGGCCTAAACTTGGACCTGCCTTCAAGCCTTGAACTGGAAGCTAACAAAATTACTGTTGCAGGCACCAGGTTAGGTCTTAGGAATCTCAGAACAGTACCTAAAAGCATTATCTCACAGTACAGTATATCATTTCAACTACGGTCCAACTAAACAGCAAAGGAGTTTAATTTGAATCCTCTAGTGCTTCCCTGCCAACAAAGTTTTTTTTAACAGAGTTTTGCATACCAGTCACATTTAACTAGTGCCCTGCAGAGGAATTTTCTTTACACTTTTCTCTTTCAGTTGTGGTATCCTTTCTTTTGTGCTATGAGCTTTTTATGGTGACTATTGCTTTGTTACAACATTTTCTCATTCAGATCGACATTGTGGTCAAATTTTGAGTATTGCTTCGACAATTTGTGACAAGATTTTGTTTTATCGGTTATATCATATACTGTCTGTAGGTTTCTATCAACATTCCAAGATCAGCTGATTGTTTGGATGCACTATTATTTTACTTTTGACAACCCTGTTTGTTTTAGCTTGCGGATTGCGGATTGCACCTTGCAGATTTTACAATCTGCATACTAGGGAGAGCACATTGTTTGATTGTAACAATCTAGCACGTGGATTTGTACAATCTGGAACCTTTTTGTTTCAGCTTGCAGGTTTTGGCCCAGTGGCCCACAGTCCGCAAGCTAATACAAATCGTGCCATAGCACTAATATGGCATGTTTGTATGCAGCCCTGGCATAGGACGCATGCAAGGCAGGCGCATCTGACCCTAGGCGCTTGAAATCGAACCCTGGGAGCGATGCCCGGTGCAGGCAGCTTTTCTACGCTGCAATGCAAACAGGCCATAGAGTTTCATGTTTCAAAGCATGGAGTTTAGGCAGTTATTGTGAGATGAGTAGTTAAGTTTACCTTACACTGTCTTGTGGAAATTAGTTAAATGTTGCAACTGTGATGAGTTTCAGTAGAAGAAGCCATTGTTGGTGGGTCTTGGGTCAGTATTCTGACTTTGTTCGTGGTCCCTGTCAGATTTGTATAATGCATCCTCGGTTGTCCACTTGTCCTCTTGGTAATGTTAATTGCCACGGTTGAGCCATTCTCGTTAAACATGTGGAACTGGTTAGCTAGTTCTGATTAGAAAGGAAAATTACACAGTTAGTATAACTTTAGAGAATGTAAGGCCTGAGTGTTTTTAGATTCGGCAAAGGACGCTCAATTTGTAACTGGGTTGCCTAGGAGCACAACTGTTGCCACAAAAACAAAAAAGAAATAGGTAACCAAAACGTGAGCCATTCTCGTTAAACATGCGGAACTGGTTAGCTAGTTCTGATTAGAAAGGAAAATTACACAGTTAGTATAACTTTAGAGAATGTAAGGCCTGAGTGTTTTTAGATTCGGCAAAGGACGCTCAATTTCTAATTGGGTTGCCTAGGAGCACAACTGTCGCCACAAAAACAAAAAAGAAATAGGTAACCAAAACGTTTCTAAGAATCATTGGGTGCTAATTTGAGCAGAGTTGACATGTAAATATAATTTATCTGTGCTTATGCTTCATCATGATTAATGAAAGTACTTTGTGACGAGATGATTTACTAGCCAAAAAATGGTTTAGCTACTTTCAGGTGAACCTTAGACCCTTGCTGTGGCTTTACCTGCATGGCCTGATTTATCAATTCCTCTTCTAAGTATTTGCCAAGCAACAAAGCAGATGAAATAGAATGGCTAAAGCAGCTGATAGGGGCAGAATGGATGTTTTCAGTTGTCTGCTAACTGTTAAGCTTAAACCATTGCCAATTTGTTTGAACCAATTGCCTGAACGACAGAAGCAACATATCTCTACATAATTCTCTTTTTTGACCCGCTCTTGTGTATAGCTTAAAAACCTGCTCATGTGTACTTGTCTTAAATATCGCTTCCCCATTTACAGGGCCAGCTTATGCAAATGACCATGATGGTTCCACCTTCGTTCCCGCAAGAACTCCACTATCTGAACAAGGAGGACAGGCTGCTTCGCTGGCTGGTCGTGAAGCACAGAGACGCGGTATACGGACTGGAGTTCATCAACGAGGATGATGGGAGGAATGAGCTGAGCGGTTTCAGCCGTACGAAGGAGGACTACGATATTGAAATTGACTCCGATGAAGACAATGACGACGACTCCTCGGAAGACGATGTGTATGCAATCGAGGAGGAAGACGAGGAGGAGAAGAAGTAGAGCTGCTTGGCCAGGTTTCTGCAGTCTCACATGTATTGGCGGATGCGTTTTCTTAGAAATGAAATGTTGTCTTTGTAATATCTCTGACTTTTTATAGAAGTTATAGGATAGGATGAGAGCCAGAACCTATCAACTTGATGGTAACACGCTTTTGCAGTGTCGAGCATGCTTGTCATTAGATGTTTCAGCCGTGCTCTGCTTCTTGGAAGCATGCTGTATAACATTCTGCGGCTGCTATCATTTATTTCATGGATGTAGTAAAATTTTATATACAAACTAGAAAGAGCTGCTGCTGCTATATGATCTGCGGCAGGCAAGCATCAAAGCATCGGAGTATAGGTGTATATCTACCGCGGCCATGGTGAGGACCGATCAGAGTTGAGAACTCAGAAGCGATCAGCCAGCCCCCAGAGCCACCGGAAGATGCCTCGGCGTCGGAGTCAGAGTCGGAATCGGAGTCGTACGGCCGCACCACGTCGTCCTCCGCCGTCGTCTCCTCGGAGCTGGGCCGGACCCCTAACGTTGACAGCTAGCAAAAGCTAACACTAGGAGTAATGGATGGAGTCGGCGAGCATGAGACTAGTATCAAATTTAATGGAGGATCTGGGTCTTGATTAGTCGCTAAGGAAGCTTCCCCCGTCGTTTTCGTGGAGACGATTGCAGTCGGAGCAACCAGGCAGCGGGGAAGCTAGGTTGTTGCCGACAGCACCATCGCTATATATTAGTATTTTTGTATGAAATTGAAATGTCTATAATAATAAAAACATATATAGGAAAACTACGCCTTTTTATTTACAGCTAAATTTTGAGACAGATCGGTTTCTATTATTATTCAAAAGCCAAATCAACACACCAAAATTAAATAATATACTACAAAAGTCGACACTGGTTGACTTTAAGAGGCCACTAGCTTGTTTGTGACCGTGGGAGAGTGATATGATAAGAAAATGATGTATGGTTCAAGCTTGACTTTGAAGTCAAATGGACTGTCCGTGTCTAATCACGTCCATATAGTTAAGAAATCGGTGAACTGTTAAACATAATGGATTGACATTGCCTTTTTGTCCTTGCAGACATACAAGGACGACGGACCGGGCCTGGCATATGCTTACATACTTGGGGCATGCATGACATTGTCAACAATGACGTTGTTTTAATAGTATCTCCAGTACAGCTAGCTCCACGTATCTAATTGTCATTGGTTTCGGATTAAATTGTCTTGTGTCATCGATTCCTCTACACAGCACTTGTTCGTTTGTGTTAACATGTCATCTGTACATTCTTCTTCTTCTTCTTCTTCTTCTTCTTCTTCTTCTTCTTTTTTGCGAATTCATCTGTTTACATTATTCAAAGCTTCATCACCTCGCTCCGAGGAAAGTAGCTGGTTATGTATTGGTAGGAGTAGCAGGCAAAGCTTACAGGTTTGCAACGAGGGGATATAACTGACATCAATTAGAATCCAAATCCAGATGTACTACTTATATTATTTGTGATTGGAAGCGAGGTAACTGATGCTGATGATCGAATTCTAAAATGCCAATGGACCTAATATGCATTTAATTATTATATAAACATCAAAGGGTAATAAAAAAATAAAAAGTTATTTTCTGGTGCTTGAATTTTCGGGCAACAAAGACAACTAGTACAACTAAAAACAACTCACAAGAGAAATTTATAACTTTTTATGTAGCCTATAAACAGTAATAAAATTGTATATTGTCCAAACACTAATAAAAAAGGTTCATGAGATATATCGAGAGGACTCCTATTCTAAATTATATAAAAATGAATTTAGGTTTTTTTGGTACATAGCTTCTGCTATATATAGCACTTAGAAAAATTCTGTACCTTTACAAACCAAAACGACTTATAATTTAAAACAGAGCAAGTACATATAGCTACAAAAGTGAGGAAATCAGTAGTGTCGATCTTATCGAGTGCCGTCAACATCTTTGGCGCCTAACGTGTCGATCAGTAGTGTGATGGACTGTGCTCGGTCTCTATTCATCAGGCCAGGAATCCTGTGTCGGCTACAGCTCCGGCAGGTGGCATATCACATATATGTCCATGCATCTACATTGTACTACTGTTTCCTAATCGCGCATTAATTGTACACTTGGCATATTGTGATCTAGGGCCTATATGCCTATCTACACGCATTCGAAGTATAATTTTTTTATCAACTGTGTGTCTGTGCCTTGTATATTATTTGTAGCTGTGTATATAGGCATGCAGTATGTTAGTATGTGTACAATACACAGATGGCAGTTTGTAAAGCAGGTGTCATGCGTACGTACTGATTGCATCATCGTTTAGCTAGCTCCATCACGCATATATCCTCCCCAGACAGACAGACACACAACTTTGCATGCAGCATCACGAAGAGATGTGTGTGCTTTTCCATGCACGCTAGCTAGGTTTTTTTCGTTCTAGCTCATCAGTCCAATGCAAAGGCCAAAGGCCAGCATCGAGTTTAGTTTTGACGCCGATGCATGCATACATCAAGACCTCGAAAGCCTTGCAGCTGCCAATTAGGAATAATATCTGATCTTCTTCTCAAGAGGTTCGCTCTTCAATTCTTGTCTCGTTTCAACAACAAGGTCAACCGATGCAATGCCTCAAATAAAGCACACACGCCATCGTCATCATCACATTCTGCCATATGTACCTACATTAGCTCTATTCGCTTGAGCTAGATTTAGCTTATTTTCAACTATAGAACGGTATTTTTCTCCTACAACAATTCAGCCAGCCGAAACAAAGTGATATATAGGCACCCAAAGTATCCATATGGCTAGCTAGTACAAAAGCATATATTATGTACACATATATACAAAGAAGAAACACCCAAAATCACAGTATGTGAGAGTTCACATTGATTCAGATTAATTTGTCGATAGATAGTGATTGCTGAAGCCCCATGCATTACACAGCTATAAGTTTACTTATAAACACAGTACATATATATATATAGCTTTTGAACAAATATCACAGCCATTACAGATGGAGCTCAATATAATTGTCTCGAAGTCGTCGATCCTCTGATGATCATATCATTAGGCACTAGCTAGCGAAGAACTATATATTATATATAATAATATATATTAGGGTAGTACTTAGTGCTACTAGCAGCAGCTAAGTTTGACTAAGGAGTCAACAAAGCCATATGCATGCCATGGGAGTTCACACTCACGCACAACTAACACACGATTGACTATCTAGCTAGCTAGCTACGAACAACTCAACGACGACTACTCTCCTTCTTTACCGTAGTAAACAACGTACGATTAATTAGCTGCATATATTATATATATAGCCAATGCTACCAGAGCTGATGCGTGCCAGAGCATCTATACATAAAACTAGTCCCGTCCGGCCGTTTGACTGAGAGTTCATGGTATCATGCGAGCTCCTGGTTCTTCTCCACCACCCTCACCTCCTTGGCCGATCTAAGAACACTTGCCTGCGCATTATTATTAAGCCTCGTCATCATGGTGTAATAATAAGTCCACACACACACATACACACTAAAGGCTTGTTTGGGTTGTTAGCCAGGATCGATGCCTAGAGCTGCCAAACAACCCCTAATAATACTCTTGTCAGTGTGGGTCAATATATCGTTACCTGATCCTCGGTTATCTCGACGGCGAAGCCATCGACGATGGCGAGCGACGACCTCTTCCGGTAGGAGTCGGGCTGGAGGAGCTTGGCGAGCAGCTTGTCGTGCTTGTGGCTAAGGTACGCATCCAGCGTGGCCGACCCCTCCTTGGACCTGCAGATGAAACCAGCATAAATATACATATATATTGATTGATATATTTAACAGTATCACAATAATATAATTATATGCTAGCTATAGCTAGCTAGCTAGTAACGAGCGAGCTAGGATCAATCAAGAACCACTGGAGCTTGCATTGGAGGTGTGAAGAAACAATAATGCAAGAAAGTAGTAGAGACATGCGCTGCCACTACAGCTTACCGATCAGCTCTGAGGCGCTCGTACACGGGGTCAAAGTTCATGAACACGAAGTACACCTCCTGCTGCTGCTTCGTCGCCATTGCTGCTCGAGTTAGCTCGAAATGTGGCCTAGCTTCTTCTCTCTTGTCTCTGCAGCAGCTTATTCTAGCGCTACTGCAGTTATATATAGTGGAGTGCTAGCTAGCCAGCAGTTGCTGGATGGAGAGCTATAACAACTACTTGTGCATTGTTCGCTTGCAATGGGCCTCTATTTATAGCCGGCTGCCGGGTAGTGGAAGTACTGCGTGAGCTGAGGTTTTGTTAACTGTACCCAGATTAGCCTAGATCTAAGGCAAGCTAGAGTAGTGTGAACGATGATGAGTTAATAATAATAAAACTATAAGCACAAGACAACAAAATAAAGCAGCAGCGACGACGACGACCAGTCTCGCCAAGCTAGCTAAAGGGCTGATGATGATTTGGTCAAGGACGCGCCGCGCGGGGAGGAGAGCATCTCGCATAGAATAAGCACACTAGCACATGTGTCGTCCCCAGTCATCTGCTCTGCTACTAGCACTACTTGTGGCCTGCGGCAGAGATGCATGCATATGATCGATGATACGATCGATCTGTATGCATTCACAGTAGTCAAGTCCGTGTTATATTTTATGCGTCTTGCTGCAGAAGCTAGCTGGAGTACTATCTATCTATCTAGACAGATGAATGACGAGAGATATAAGATATACGTATCCTTGTTTTTTTTGTTCATTCGCGAGGGATATCCAAAAGAATGTCTTCGATGCATGATCGGTGCATCGTCAGTACGTATGCATCGCAACGGTCCCAACGGATGGTTAGATGGATGGATGGATGGAGATGGAATCTTGCACAGGGCGAGAAGAGGTCAAGGACTCGAGATCTCTGCAGCCACTGGGTCTTCTGGAAAGCTGAACCGATCGACGACCAGAGGGAGGGTGTGTTTACTTCTCAATTTTTTTCTCTTTTTCCCATCACATCGATTATACTTTCCGCTTTCTATGGAGCACTAAATGAAGTAGCAGCTGTTGTATGTTTGTACTTTTCGCCTGACTAGCTTGAGATAAATCTTTTAAGTCTTTTTAGACCATGATTGACAAAAGTTATCAAATACAAACGAAAGTGCTACAGTATACCCAACTAAACACCCCCTAATGGAGTACTCCTACTAGAGAGAGAGAGAGGGGCGAGGTGACGTGCATGCATGCATGGCCTGTGTGCAGCATGTAGCTGATTGGAATCGGATCCATGGCGGATGGGATGCGATGGGCATGCAGGTGCAGCTAGGAATGCAGCTGATGCATGCCGGCGGCCGGCCGGCCGGTCTCAGCAAGCAGACGTAGGCGCAGCAGCTGGCCCTGGCCCGTGGCCCAGCAGGGCCCGGACGCACGCTTGCGATCCGGCGCATGGAAAGACTGGGGGATCTCTGCCTCTCTATGCCGTGTCGTGCGTGCGTGCTTGCGCCGGCCTTCACCTACATCTGTCCCTCCCTCCGCTCTACACCGTGTCCGTGTTTGTACCTGCGCCAGAGTACTTGCTCTCTCTATCGCTAGTGACAGCATGCATGCATGACTGCATGTCCTTCGCAACAGAACATATAGTGCGTGGTTGGTTTGGTGACAAGGTGAGCTCTGGGACCGGCTGATTGTGTGTGCAACATCACTTTGTTTGGTTGATTGTGTATGAGTACATACTATATGAATTACTATATATGAACATATTCGCTGTTTGGTCGTGTGGTTTTCTAGACTTTTTCCTGCATGAGTTCACTCAGGAAGAAACGAGGCTGACGTGTGTTCTCACCCACATGAGCCTGGCTCGCGGAAAACAGAATCCATTCTCGTTTTCGCACGGCCTGGCTTGGCGAGGCTCGCTGCATGCAGCAGGGCCTGGTCCAAGCGAGTGTGCAGCCAACCACTCACTGGAAAGCTGCATTTCACGAGTCTATATATGCCAGTTGGAACCAACCAACCAAATGCGCCCATAACGTATACATTACACGTAATGTATGATTCCATGTGCATTGTTGGCAGGGCTTTTCATATATATGGTGACAGCAGAATTCATTTTGGAGAGAACACCAAAACAGCTCTGGCTTCTCTATTTTTCACATGGCTTTCCATAGAACCATTTTGACATTATTTGACATGGCTTCCTCAGAGAACCAAGAGCCGAAGCCGGAGAAAAGCGCTGGCCAAACAGGCCCTCTCTGCATGTGCTAGTGCTGTGTGCAACATGTGTTGTGACCGTGTACAGTTAACTGAAAGCACGGCTTTCTACGAGAATGAACCAAAACACTGCGTATATATGCATGTCACGACGACGCCATGCATGCCTGTCGCTGCATGCATGCATGCATGCATGTCTCTCTGTCTCTGCTTCTGCTTCCGCTCCTGGAGAGGCTTTGGATGTACGCATGTGTAGAGACCGGCCGAGCTACATCGACGTGTATTATACATGATATGCATGAAGAACATAATGCCACTGTTTGACTGTGTCCTCATGCATGCATTGATATTGTATAGTACAGTAATACTACTCTGGAACTTACGTAGCGTGTTGCTTGTCTTTTTGTTCCCTGCCGTTGCCCCCCTCTGTGCCTGTATTTTGGCAGCACAATAATGCAAATGCTGCATTGCAGTTTTTTTTTAATTTCCTGCTTTTGTTGTATAGCGCACCAGACGGAGACCTATGCAATCAGATTAGTATTTGTGATGTGACACTTCACTACTGCAGGGAGCTTCGTTGCCGAGCGCCTAGAAGACTCGGCAAAGGAAAATATGCCCTCGGTAAAAGGTTTACCGAGCGCAACTCTCGGCAAAATGGTCTCGGCATAGAAATTGTCGGCAAAGTCATCTTTGTCGAGAGCTGAAACTCGGGCCCTCGGCAAATCTTTTTCCGAGGGTCAGCGCAGCTCTCGGCAAAAAATGCTGCCGATTCGACGCCGGGTCACGACCGTTGACGACTCCCGTTTAGCCTTTTTTTTTGAAAATTTGTTTGCCGAGAGGGAGAGAAGGCCTCTCGGCAAAGATTTTTTTTTTTTGGCAAACCAAGGTTTGGCGAGCGCCTTATATGAAGCACTCGGCAAATCTGAGCACTGAGTGACGTCCCATCCATATAGTTGCCGAGCCATGGCTCTCGGTAAAGGTGCCGAAAAAATTAATTTTGTTTTTCATTTTTTTTTGCATTTCTATCCAAACAAACAACACATTCATATAATAATCATGACAAATATATCACAAACCACCACATGTATCACAATATATCACACGAGCCCAAAGGCCAAATTCAAAGTTCACAAGTTCACTTATATCAAAGTTCACTTATATCACAAACGCGTATGCAAGCTGCTCATGATGGCGGTCTGGCTTCGGATGGCCCAATGCGCGATCCTGGCTCCCGATCGGTCTGGGATGGCCCACCGTGCGATCCTGACCCTGCGAGGTGATTCAACGCCCCCCAGATCGATACTGCACAAAGTAGAAAAGATTGCACGTGAGAGACAACATAAATATATAGAGGGACAACATAAATATATAAATAGTACCACTAGCACGATCACCACCACGACCCCACCACCACCATCGCCATATGGAAGCGAACATTATAAACTGAATGTGAGATGAGTGAACAGCTGAAAAATCCAGCAGGTGAGGGAAAGCTTTGGGACATACTAACTTGCTTGAATTTGGCCAACAAAATCATTAGTAAAGACTACACCTATAAAGAGATTAAGGTTGTATGTACTGATTGGGTGCTTGTTAAAGGCCAGAGCATGTGCTTTCCTTTAAAGTTAATGTGTTTGTTAAAATCTTCTCAAATTAGAATCTATTGTTTTGCAAAAGTACCTGTTGTCAGTTACATGGGGGAAGATTAGTTAAGAGACAGTGCCTGAAGAAAAGAGGCAAACTAAAATACTTGGATACTCTCTTAACACTATGGCCAGCCATGATTATACCTAAAAGTAATTGAAACAAGAGGAGGTTGTGAAATTGATACTATAGGAAAACAATAGGTAATAAGATGGAACTAATTTTGCATACAGCTCAGTTCAGTCAAATTGCTACAGTTTTGGTAGGGTATTTAAGATTAAAGAGGTTCTAATCAAGGCACCAACAATGGCGCAAATCGTCGTGGGCGGAGCAATTCTGTTCATTTTTTGGGCTGTCTTTAGTTAACTGATGACTAGAAAATGCTCATGTAATGCCATATCCAAAGGTGTGCAGAGAGGGAGGGCCATGTAATACTTAAAAAAAAAAATTACTAACTCAGACATCATTGGAGGTGTTGAAATGCTATACAAGAGCTATTGTGATATCATTACGTTCTAGTTGCAACCTATATGCTTATGCCTGATATGATAATTTGCACATAGACAGGATAAAATGATCTTCTCTTATTTTGTTTTTTCAATTAAAAGGTCCTTGGATTGAGCTTGTCATTGATTTTTTTTTTTTCATTTTCAGATTTGGGAATTTGCTCTGGACCGCTTGTGACCTACTGGCAAGGTGTTTTTAAAGAGAGGAATGCAGGTAAGGCGCTTAGGATGCTACAAAAGTGGTACTCAGTTTTTGCTGTCTAGACCACTTTGGTTTAATTTAGCTGATTTAATTCTTGCCACTTGCCTGACAGTGAGGGATAGTGTTGTGCTCATACTCACCGGTGTATAATCAGGACGATGTGGGAGTGGAGTTGGAGCCAGCAGCTGTTCTGGGATCATCCAACCTTGTTGCTGCCCAATCTGCTGCATGAACTTGATCATCTCTGCCATCTGCCGACGATCATGCTCCTGCTGGGCCTCCAAAGCCTGCACCCTCTGCCGCTCAGCCTCCCGCTCGGCCCGCTCGGCCTCCCGCTGGGCCCGCAGCTCCTGCACCTCGGCCTACAGAATTTGACCGTAATGTTTCAATAATGCAGAGCTCCCTGACGTCTCCTACCCGCTCCCGGTCGCTACTCGGCGGGGCGCAGTTCAGATCCCATCCCCATCTAGATGCAACGAACCAATCAGATCGGCTCCGCCATGGGCAGAGCTAATAAGGTATGTCAAACTCAAAGAATGACGGATGAAACCTGAATACTTACCTGGAGTAACGACACCGCAGTCGGCCGTTGGCGTATAGGCAAGCTTCCGCTCGTGCTCGCTGCTCGAATCTGGTTGAGAGTAGGAGTAGAGGCCGTGTCGAGCACGCCGTCGCCAATCCAGAACCGCCCATGCTTTTTGCCTTGCCCCACCCTCATCACGGGCTGAGGATCAAGGCGCTCCTCCATGCTCGGGTCGTAGTCTGGCCCATGATCTGCCCTTGCCGCCTCCATGTACGAAGTGAGGCGGGTGTGGGCGCTAAAGTTGGTGTACGCCTCGGGTGGGGCATCCAGGTTGTACTCGATGTCAGCCGTCGCCTTGCCCATGTGGGCCAAAGCATATGCCTTGAGGTGACCAACTAGCTGGCCACTGTGTGTCGCCGACTGCGAGAAAGACAACAACATGTCGTTACAAATCATGCAGAATTGAGCGCGGATAGATTTGAGAAATGGTGAAGACCTACATATGCCTTCGCGTATGCGCTAAGGTTGCGGCTGCCCTGGTGGTGTGGTACACCTGGCATCTGCAACCGCCTGTCGCGGGCCTCGCCGTGTTGCTTCTGCCAGTCCTCGTCCAACCACTTGTCCACAATATATTCCCAGCAATCAGGGTGGGTGCCGCACCAGCTGGGAATCGCCTACAGGCCATCAAGTATACGACATATCAGAAGATCAAATTAGGCATACATAATCTCAAAAGAAATCAATATTCATGTTATGTATTTACCTGAATGTACTGCTCCTTTGTCAATGTCATCAATCTTGCTCGATCTTTGGTGACTCTTCTGTGGAGGACCTTTGCATTGTAGTCTATGTGCGCTTGGAGGCGGGACTCGTAGTGCAAGTCCGTGACACTTTTTTGCAAGAAGCGTAAGCCAACTTAGCCGCCCTTTCCTCTTGTCCCTCTTGGCATCTGAAGAAGTCCTGCACAAAGATACGAGGTATCCATATTTTATTTCAAGAATGTCCAATGAATGCGATGAATTGAGGAATGTAGTGCGAGGAAGACTTACCCACAACTCCATAATCACCCGCTCCGCCTTGTTTCTGTAGCTGTTGCCACTAAGATCTGGAGCATTATCGACGAGGGCGTAGTCATCGAATGACCAGGCCGGCTGTAGCTCCTCTCCTTTCATAACCATGCCAGGGAAGTGTTCCCTGCACAGAAGTCCCAATATGCCATTGACATTTCGTGCCTAGACTGCCTCGTCCACAAACATCCAGTTCCTGCACAAGTGGTTAACAAAAGTTAGTAGTTCTTATTTATGAAGAACATATAAAATGAAGAACATATGAAGTTACTTACTTATTCCCCTCGGGTGCAATCACTGGGCGCTTCTCAACAGGTATCGGTCGCCTCGGCAGCTTCGCGGGACCTCGCAAGTAGGGGGTTGATGTACCAGAGGAAGTGGAACCCCCTGCCTGTCGCCGCGTCCTCGTCCACCTGTGGAGCCTCCCCGTCCACCGTGTGCTAAAGGTCGTCGTTGCCCACGACCACGGAGCCGCCCTGGTGGTCAGGCGACAGCTCCCGCCTGGGCCTACCCCTTGTCCTCCTCGGCCTCTCCGACGGCTCTGGCTCCTCAGCCGCTGGCGGCGACCCGTCCCTCGGTCTCGCGTAACGCGAGGTACAGTGCCTTCTCGTGGGCCCCATCACCTGCAATTACAAAGAGTAAACCAATAAACCAATACGTCCAGGTAAACAAGACATACTTAGTAAGAGATGCAAAGAAAGGAAACGTAATTACAAAATAACATAGTATTACAAGTATTTCTAATATTCTTCATGATCTGGATTAATTGGACGATAGGTATCGTCATCACTGTCAAGATTGTCCAAATCCTCAACAGACTCATCCTCATCGTTGTCAATGTCTAGTCGTAGTCGGTCAAGCATTTCCAAGTCCTTCGGATTATGCACCTCCTCTGCAGCGTTCTCGTCAACAACCCCTATCTCGTCTACTTCCATTTCGATGTCTCCAGTTAAGTCTATCTCAAGCATCCTTGGTAGCCCCTCTTCTTGTTGATAGAACTCTCTGTCATGCGTGTTTGGGTTGAAGTTGTAATCATCATCGTTTGGGCGAGGTAATTTACCGTGTGGCGATACCTTGTGTACAATATACCAACCCAACAGATGTGGGTCGGTTTTGCAAGTATATGGACAATAATTAACTTGCGTAGCTTGTTGAGCCACAATAATGACATCGTCTCGTGGATAGAAGGAATCCTGTCGAGTTTCGACTAGCCCAAGCTTAGGGGACTTTCTTGATACTGCTGGATCAAACCACTGGCATTTGAATATGACAGGATTAAGTGGTTTCGAACCATGGAACTCGAGCTCGTATATTTCTTCAATTGTCCCATAATACTCCTCTTTATCAGTGCCAGGCGTAAATACTCCGTTATTCATGGTCCTTGGATTGGGCCGACTCTGCTCGTACCTTGTTGTGTGAAAGCGATATCCATTCATGTCATAAGCGTTAAACGAGGAGACCCTATAGTCAAAGCCATTGGCAACCTGTCGTAATTCGGCACTTATAGACACATCCCTTTGGCACTGTAAGCTCAAGCAGGATAGAACTAAAATCAGGCAACTTGGAATGTCAACCTAAGTACGAGCTGAGTTGGACGGTACCTTTTTCCGGAACCATGTAATGAAATTAGGCGAACCATGGCTAAGAAGGGTCTCTCGTTCATGGTCAGAAGGTGGCCTTGAATGATGCCAGGATTCATAAAAAAATTCCCTGCATCGACAATAAACAAGGTTGTTGGATG
This sequence comes from Eremochloa ophiuroides, assembly GCA_038502445.1. NCBI lineage: Eukaryota > Viridiplantae > Streptophyta > Magnoliopsida > Poales > Poaceae > Eremochloa > Eremochloa ophiuroides. The sequence continues at coordinate 2,426,136 of JAHLJS010000006.1, read as the reverse complement.
AAAAAACCTTACGGAGCATGTAACAAGATTGTTGAGAACTCACCCCATATACGTTTCCACTTCGTCAAGGTTGGTCAACATGTAGAGCATGATCTTGCGCCACTCTTCATTGCTCAAGGTCTTTGTGGTCGCTGCACCTGCACTCCCGCGTGGCCCTTTGAAAAGGCTGAGGGTCGATTTATTTTCGTCCTCGTTGTAACGAGCGGGTTGATTATGCACTCTAGGAAGGTTCTCATTATAGTATGTTGTTGTGAAGTTTGACACCTCCTCATGAATGAATGCCTCTGCAATGGAAGTCTCAATTCTGCCTTTATTTCCACATTTCTTGCGAATAGTCTTTAGACATCTCTCAATTACATAGCACCAATGGTTCTGCACGCCCCCCCCCCAATCGTGCCTCTGCCGGGAGGTGCAAAATCAAATGTTGCATGGACAAGAAGAAGCTGGGTGGAAAGATCTTCTCCAACTTATAGAGCAATAGAGGTGCCATGTTTTTCCAACTCCTCAACCACTTTCTTAGATAACTCCTTGGCACAAAGCTGGCGGAAGAAAAAGCTCAACTCTGCCAGCACCCGCCAGACATGCTCAGGGACGTAGCCTCGAACCATCGATGGAAGAAGCCGCTCAATCCATATGTGCTAGTCATGACTCTTCATCCCTAACACTCGGCCAGTAGATGGGTTCGCTCCCCTCCTCAGATTCACTCCATATCCATCAGAGAACATTAACTTCTGGAGACATTCTATCGCTTTCGTCCTATGCTTCTTTTCTAAGACATAATCGGCCTTAGGCCTTTTCCATGGCTTTCCGTCTCTTGGAGGCAGCATCTCTGGCTTTGGTCTATCGCATAGCGTTGCTAGGTCCACTCTGGCCTTAGGGTTGTCTTTTGTCTTGTCTTTAATGTCCATGAGTGTTGCCCAAAGTGCTTCGGTGACATTCTTCTCAGTGTGTATTACATCTATATTATGTGGAAGGAGAAGGTCATCAAAATAGGGAAACCTCTCTAGGCCCGACTTATGAGTCCACATATGTTCCACATCATATCCCACAAAGCAATCTTTCTTTGGATTGACCGTGAGAGCATCTATCTGAGCACGAACCTGGGCACCAGTCATCTTCTGCGGTGCTGGGTCAGTCACCCTTACACCTTTCGTGAAGTTCTTGGTGTCCTGTCTGAATGGATGGTCGAGAGGGAGGAAAGGTCGATGCTTGTCGAACGACGAAAACTTGCCACCCTTCCTCAACCAAATGAACCGCAGAAATGTCTTGCATACTGGGCATGGGAACTTCCCGTGGACACACCAGGCGCTCAATAACCCATACGCCAGAAAATCATGCATGGAATACTGGTACCGAACATGAATTTTGAAGTTTTTCTTTGTAGATCGGTCGTAAGTCCATACCCCATCCTTCCAAGCACTGATCAATTCATCATAAATAGGCTCCATGAACACACCCATTTGTTTCCCGGGTGTCCACGAATTATCAACGTCAAGAATACATTCTGCCGTTGAAGGAGGACCCGGGGGGAAGATCGAGGGGGATAGCGAACAAGGGCCAGCGATTGTATGGGGCTGACATCATTCCATAAGGATTGAACCCATCCGTTGCTAGCACAACACGTACATTACTGGCCTCTGCATCTTTGTCACGATGCTCGCTATTAGAGCTTTGCCATGCTTCAGCATCGGCTGGATGTACCATCTTGTCAGGATTGTATCGAAGACCATTCTTGTGCCATGTCATCTATTTTGCGGACTCCTCGGTCATGAATAGCCGTTGGATTGTTGGTATGATCGGAAGGTGCCGTATGATTTTCATGGGGACCTCAAGTTGCTCCTTCTGGCCATCACCTTTGTCTATCTCCACATACCTAGAGGCTTTACACTTTCGACAGTACTTTGCATCCTTGTAATCTTTCCTAAATAGGACGCACCCTTCGGACAAGCATGTATCTGCTCATACGGCATCTTAAGTGCACGAAAGAGTCTTTGTGACTCGTACAAGCTCTTCGGCAGACTGTGACCCTCCGGAAGCAGCCCCCCAACAACTGCCAACATACCATCGAAACAGGCTCGACTCATGTTGTACTGGGACTTCAAGCCCATTAGGCGGATGGCATCCAGTTGAGAAACTATCGCCTTATCATGTAAGAGCTTTTGTCCGAAGCCAACATGTTGTAGAACGCCTTTGCGGTTGGCTCTGGCTCCTCCTCCTCCTCTTCCTGCTCCTCCTCCACCTCTGTAGTTCTTTCAGCGAACGTTGCTTCATGATAGTCACCTAACCATCTTGCTACCCCGCCATCACCATCAAACACCTCCAAGCGTGGTCTCACCACCTCCTGTCTAGTACGATGGGCTTCACCATGGAACACCCACCGGGTATAGTTTGGCGTAAATCCATACTTGCAAAGATGTTCCTCCATGACCTTCTTTGTTTTCCTTTTCTTGTTTCCGCATTCACTGCAGGGACAGAATGTGTCTCTTGCTCCTTTAGCAGCCTCACCAAATGCTTGGTTCAAGAAACCCTCAGTCTTGTCCATCCATTCAGGGGTGATTTCAGACTGCCTTGGGCGGCCCGTGTACATCCACTCACGGCTATCCATCCTATCATATACATAAGTGAGTAATACTATATTAGCTTAATTAATCTAGCAAACACAAAAAAGGTCGGTAGGGCCGGACCTTATTGACCCAATGGGTAATATGGATCGACCTACTAGTCACAAAACAATATTTTTATTTAATTTTTTAGTCTTCTCTATTTTTCAAATAAGCATGGTTATTCATATAACTTGCTGTTTGAGCTTGCTCAATAAACTTTGTTTTGAGGTCTCTCTTTTTTTCCCAGCTAATATATTTTTTTGCCCAGCTATAAAAATTGATAGCTGTTATTTCTTTCACTGAAAGCTGCCCAGCCATAATATTTTTATATAATATATGACTAATGTGAGTTAACTAATCCAAACAAGATTAAAGTGTCGTAGCTAAATAGCTTCCAAACGGGATACAGAGCCAAGATTCGAATCCGAAACATTTCTCGCTTCTCGCTACGGTAACTAACCGTTTAATTTGAGGTGGGCCGGCAGATGCGCGAGTGTTCTCCTCCTCGTCGAGGCGGGCGGCGCGACCGGGGCCGGCGACTGGCTCCTCCTTCTCCTCAGCCGGCGCGAGCGCTGGATGATGACGCGGTCGAGCGTGGCGGGCGTGGGCGAGCGGCATGGCGAGGCACGGGCGAGCGACGTGGGCCGGCGGCGCAGGCCAGTGGTGGCTCGGGGGGGGGGGGGTGGGGTGTATAGTGGAAGGTTCTTGGCCGAACGGTCAATGAATGAGCTCGAGTTACCCCCAAAAAAAGAGAGTTGGTCTATGAATCCTTTGCCGAGTGTCAGGATTCAGGCGCTCGGCAAAGGTTTCTTAAAACAAAATACATACCCTAACGCTAACCGGCCAACCGCCCACCACAACACACACGCACGAGCACGCGAGCCCCCAGCGGCGCCCGCCTGCCACTGCTGCGGCGCCACACCGCCGCCGGCGGCGCGCCCCACCGGATCCGCCACCCCGGACTCAGCCACAGCCGGATATGCCCCGTACCGGCGCCGCTCCAGAAGTGCCCCGCCGCTGGCTCCCCGCTCCCGCAGCCGTAGTCCGGCCCCGGCCGCGTGCACCCGCCCGCACATCCCCGTTCGCCTGCTGGTGGAGGAGGAGGAGGAGGACGCCGCCGTTCGCGCTCACCGCCAGCACCGCCCCGCCATTCCAGAATGGCCAGCGGCCACCCAACCGCCTGCCGGTAGTGGAGGAGGGAGGGGGAGCCCCGCCCCACCCCGCCCTGGCGACCATCGCTAGCCCTTCCCCGTCGTGTCCCCGCCCTCTCACCGGCACAGGTATGCCCTTCCTTTCCTTTCCCTTCCCTTCCCCTTCCTCTCTTTGTGGTGACTAGGTGAGTGCCCGTGCATTGCAACGGGAACTCTTGCTTGTTCCTAGCTCCTGCAGGCTGCAACACATTTTGACAGCTAGTAGTTAGTAAATTAGTCAATAGACAGCTAGCTGGACATAAAAAAAAATATAGAAAACACTAAGTTGTGAGTTATCTTGATGATTTCAGCAGCCTCTCATCCATGAGCACACCATATTAGCAGCTGGTAAGTACAATAAAAGTGTGGATAGGACAGTAATAGAGGACAACACAACACAAATTATAAATAAACGACATCACAAGCACATAGTTCTTAGTTCAGGTCTCACAAATCACAAAAGAAGACACATAGAAACAAAGTGACATAGCTGTAATTCATACGACCAGGGCATCACAAAAGGCTTCACTACTGCCATGAGATGGTCCATATCAGATTTCTTCTTTGCTGTAGCACACATCCACATCCTCATACTCTTCTTCTTCAGACATCATCTAGTTTGTCGACATCATCTGAGTTTCTTTTCAGGAGATTAGTACAATCAGTCCCTGTTGCATCTGGTTCTGTCGACATCTTTCAGTTATGCCACCTAAAACAGAAAGCAGTAGTTCAGGAACAGCACTTTCATCTACTGCATCTTCTAAGTATAGCCAGTAGACACACATACTGCATCTTCTAAGGTAAGAAAGAATTTGCAAAAAACAGTCCTGGATTCCACTTTCATGAAAATACAGTACAATATTAGAAGGAGCAGTGACATCTATTGATATATGAAGGGTGTCCAATTCATCAAAACAGAAAGAGTGCAGTCTAGCAGCAAAGCTCTTGCTTAACCATTATTAACCATATGTTTACATTCATGGCTTCATGCTAAATGCAAGTGTTCTGAACAGAAAAATGGTAACCACTGTCCACTATTAAGCTAGTCACCCAACCTTTTAGCAATACACAGCCTAAAACCTTTTCTATGTTCTGCACTTTCAGTTCAAAAACTTATAGCAACCATGAAATGCAACCATATAGAGCCGGAGGGGAGAGGAGCATGGGAGGGAAGCGAGCTCACCTTGGGGACTTGGGGTGGCTGGCGGGGAGGGGTTCCACTGTTCCAGTCGAGGACGGTGATGGCGAGTCGACGACGAGCAAGAGCAACGGCGGCCGAGTCGGGGACGAGCAGGGGGAGGAGCAGGACCGGCGGGGACGAGCAGGGGAGGAGCAGAGGAGGAGCAGGACCAGCGAGGAGGACCGGCGCCGGGGACGACCAAACCTTAGGTCGGGACGAGTGAGAGGGAATGGCGCCGCGCTCCTGCTAATCCTCCCGTGCTTGGGAGCCGCTACTTTCTACTCCCTCTTAATGAAATGTGTGCTAAAAGCATGGTCACAAAAAAAAATTGTTTGCTACAGGTTTTTACAACAGACATGAGCTAAATATGAGCAACAATGTCAATCTGAAACCTATGCTAATCATATCAGGCCACATTTCTAGAATTGAGAGAAGTCCATATCCAAGAGCATATGTCAGACCACATTTCTATATCTGAGACAAATCAGTACCCAAGATCATAAGAATTGGTCTTTCTGAGTAATGCTTGAAATTCCAAGCTATTTGATGAATGTAAATTTCAGAATAAATAAATGCCACACTAGAACCTCCATGGATATAAGGCTGTGAAATTGAACCCAACCCTATAGAGAAGCATGAAATAGTTTAGAATGAGCGAAAAAACATTCCCATGTTGTTGTCGTTTCATAAACTGCGGAGATGGGAAATAAAAAGGAAACTCTAGTAGACATGTCCATCTGAAATCTCAGTGATATAACTATATAAGTTTCCTCATTGACAGTATAAGTAGATATATCCATTTGAAATAAGCAAACAGAAATAAAGGATAGATCAATCAATCCTATTTATACAATGGAAATTTAATTGTTAGATAAAGCAACACTCCTGAGGTGAGTCTAATTTTCTGTTGAGACCCCATACTGCCTGGATTGCTTGAAAGCCCAAGATTGCCCATTGTCCATATATTATCTGAAACCGCCAAAGAACATTTGCTCAGATAGTGGCAAGATGAAGCCAAATATCCTGAATATATGTTCATCAAGTTCGAATTAAAACAAAATTAGGTGACTATATATTTAAGTAGCAAGAAACATTGAATCTGAATGAGCATTGAGCATGTACAAGTGGACTGTTAAGCAAGTCCAGAGTTTAAACGTAAGTCTGATATAAATTAATTCAGAAGTACCAACATTTGGAAAACTAAAGTGATCTTACTTACAAATTTTAAAGCACAAACAAGTGGATAAGACAGCAATACAAGTGCACAACACAAATTATAAATAAAGGACTAGAACAAGCGCATAGTTCTTAGTTCTCAGCATAAGCACAACACATTGTCACACAACTGACAGGACAAGTACCTCTATTAGTTTAAAAACAGCAAACAACCATGTTAGATGAAAACAGGAAAGTAGCCATGTAAGAACAAGTACCTCTACCTGGGTTGTAATCAAAGTTGATGGCCTGAAAACTCAGCCTGAGATGTAAAAAGTCCAGGCACCGTTTGGCTGTTTTAGTTTGCCTGGGTTACACCCACCATTGTATATAAATGGTATACAAGAGTTAATAGAAAGACTTTGTAAATATATACATGCAGATCTTGAATTTGTTAATTGACAATCTTTTGTTCCTTATTTTGCAGGAGGAGTACCCCAGCGACCAACCAATGGCGCATTTCTACCGTGAGAACATGGCAATCGTTGACGAGTATGACGTCCCCATGGTTCCAGATCTTGTTGGCATATTGGTACTTGTCTTGGTCCCTTTAGAAGCATACCAGGAGGAGCCTAATGATGCCCCCAATCAGCTTAATAGGAACCAGATATGCGAAGCAATAGAGGTGCAGTGTCAGACCAACGCTATAATAGAACTAAATTATGACATATCGTCATGATTACTTAGTGGTGACCCGCTCAGCAGCTCAGACCACTCGCATCTTGGGAGTACCATACCTCAGAATTCAGAACTATCGCCTTGGTCTCTATCCTTGGACGTCGTCCCATGGTTCCATTACAGTGCCCTTCGATAGCAGGATACCCCCCAATCGGAGTATAGGTAAATGCCCACGATCACCAGGAAATTACAAAGACCTCAGGCTTGTCGTACATGGTATGCCACCACATCTTTGCAAATCTGCCAACTTACATAGAGTCTTCGCGAACATATGTTTTGTTCGCAGCGTGAAGTTTAGGAGACATAATCTCAGTTTTGCACTGAAGACATATGCACCAAGATCAATTATACCTGAAATGACAAATTTTGCCATCCGCAAAAGAGTATATGGTTCGCACGAACTGCAAATCTGGCCACTTTGGGTTCATGTAGAAGCATCTCCACCAAGTCCAACGAGGGAAGAACAAGAAATGCAGACCATAATTAATGGTATTTGTAGTTACAACAGAAGCTTGTTCCTTTAATGTTGCACTGTTCCCTAACAATTGTCACTCGTACTGCAGATGGGAGCAACGTGGAAATCTGATACACACTGTACCCCCAACCCGAAGTTGGGGATGGTGGTCAGGACGGTGCGGGGACTTCTGGACAAGGAGGTGCACAAGGAGGATGTCATAGGCAATTAGGTATGGTACAACCATACTATGCATCGCCCCTACCTACATACTTGAGATATATCACAATCCAAATACTAAACTACCTCATGCGGATCCTAATGCAGGCTGGTTTAGTTCATCCTCCGACGAATCAATCTTAGTACCGGAGACACCGCCAGATGGCAGCACCCAAATCAATACCGAGACAGCACATGATGGCACCCAAGTCCGTAACCAGCCACCACTTGATGGCACCCAAATCCTCACTGAAGAAGGGTACATTTAGTTGAACTTCAATCCCTATCTATAGCACTGTCCAATTAAAATAATATAACTTGTCCAGCCGTCTCTTTGCTAACACAACTCCTTTGCAGCAAGAAACACTAATTCCAAAGATGAGGAGACACTGGAAGCGGCAAGCACTCAAGAAAGCGGTGCCATGCCAACTACTTGCTCATCCTTTGTGAACTTTGTCATGAACTTTGGTTGTCAATTCGCTGCGAGCTGCTTGGTTGTGAACTTCATTTGTGAACCTGTATGTTTCAGAACTTGTGGTTGTGAACTTGAGATCTGGTTGTGAACTTTGAGATGTATTTGTGATGAATGGTTATGATGTATGTGTTTGTGGGGACATATATGTGTTGTGATATATGTGTTTGTGGTGATATAAATGTGATGAATGGTTGTGATCAGTACTGGTTGTGATATATGTGCTTGTGGTTATATATATGTGGCTCTTCTGTCTGGGAACATGCTGCTCTCGGCTGTGTTCAAAAAATTAGGAATTTTAAGCCTTTGCCGAGAGTCAACCCAAGACTCTCGGCAAAGCTCCTACCGACTTTGCGAAAAAAATGTGAATATTAAACCTTTGCCGGGAGCCTAACGTCTGGCTCTCGGCAAAGGGTAATGGTGGGCTGCTACCGTCACCTAGACCATGTCTAACGAGGGTTCATTCTTAGGCTCTCGGCAAAGATATCATTTTCCGAGCGTTCCTCGCTACCGAGAACCTGGCCCTCGGTAAAATTGTATTTAACGAGAGCTTCCTTTGCTGAGAGCTGACTCTCGGGGAAACCAATATTTACCGAGAGCCCGACTTTCAGCCCTCGGCAGCGAAGCTTCCTACGGTAGTGCTTGTAACTGTTCTTGACGCTGATTTTGGAGCCAAAATGAGGATAGATAGATATGGGTACAAGCTAGGGACAGCTGTAAATTCATACATGAGTGGGCAATCAATTCATATGGCTAATCTTCGCAAAAAAAACTACATATATGTTTTAGAGAACATGATTAGATGTGTGTGTGTGTCTGTGTATAATAACAAAGCATGCTTAGATTTTCATATATGAAACTTGTGCCCACATGAGTTCGAATCTTTTTTTTTTTGCCAAGTTTGTTGGTTGATGGCTGACTGAGCTTGCCGCCACTCCCTCCATCTTGGAAAAAAAAATATCGCTATAGGATTCATACTGATTAAACTTTATTAAGTTTGGTTAGATTTATAGAAAATATTATCAACATTTGGGCTTAAAAATGGCCAAAAGGAAACTATATGGGCCCCGACCTAGGAGGTTCAGATCAGCAGGGTCACATGCATGTGTTGGAGGTACACCACAGCAGCCATCCAATGTGAGAACGTCGTCGGAGATGTGGGGGACTGGTTTCCTCCCGGGGAATCACATTCACATGCTTGCTGCTACACCTTCCATTTGGCTGGCAGGCCTCCCCGGTTCCAAACTTTAGGGTCATTTCCAGGGTCCCCAACTCGACAAGATAGGGTTGCATATGGCTCTTCCTTCTTTCGGCTCTTAGCTCCATGGACTATGCATGCATGCGTCCAACCCAACAAAATCTGCAGTGTAGGCAGCAGGGATATATATATATATATATATATATATATGTGTGTGTGTGTGTGTGTGTGTGTGTGTGTGTGTGTGTGTGTGTGTGTGTGTGCGCGTTATATTATCATCGACTATATCATGCAAGGAAATCTCGAGTCTCCCGGAAGGTAACATATATATTCTTTGTTTGGGTTGTGTGGTTCTGCACAGAGGGCAGAAGTAGTGGGTTCATGATTATTATATCAAGTTGAAAAAATATGGCCAAGCACAAAACTTAGTGTTGATCTGTATAATACTTATTGATTTTTTGTGTATTGTTGCTTTTGATTATGTTGAAACCACCTTAATTTGATGGCTGAAAAGAGTCGTTTATTAAGTGTGCGTGCGTGTTATGGACTTCTTTGTTGTACTGTGATCTAAAAAAATATTATTACTGTTTTGTATTTTGGACTAGAAATCATCATTTTTATTCTTTCATTTTTGGGTGAACTCCAACATCATTTTTCTATTGTTATGTACGTTTGCAGAACTTAGTAGAAATATTGTGATATTATAAAAGTACCCTTTTTCAAGAAAAATCTAGCTACACATAGCTATTTATTTTGTCATATTGCTGTTATGTTGACCATTCAAAATAAAGGTATTGTTGGGGGGGGGGGGGGGGGCAGTGTGAGCACAAGGTGATTCTTTCATTTCAATAGGAGGATCATTGATAGCTTTGCATATTTGGCTTTATTTGCTCCTTCACAAACTAGCAAACTAGTGCATGTATTTATATGCATTGTATATATGCACCGACATAGATAAGAAAGGGTAGAAGCAGGGTTTCACAAACAATTAAGTTAGAATATCTATCTTAGGGCATGTACATTGCTCATTGAGGCATCTCATGTATTGTCGCTATCATTGCCATGTAAGATTTTAGATGATGTTTGAGTGCAAGAGAAAAAGGTTGTTGTTTTGTGAAAAGGCTACATCATAGGATAACTTTAGCCACACACGGGGAGTCACATGCCATTGTACCCTATGCTGACGACATCAACATGTTTATTTTATTTTTAGAGAAACCCACTTAATTTTTGGGACTATAAGATGGCTATAGTAGTAAGGGAGGGCGTGCTAAGGATATACTTAGGAACACCAAACAATGTTTGGGGTTGAATGAACAAATGGCTAGCTGATGATAGTGGATGCATGTTTTACTTGAATATCCAATGTGTGGGTCGTTTTAAAGTGTTGAAACAAAGCTTGTTTCTTACAAAAGATTATCAAACACCCCTATGAGATTGCGAATGGGTATGTGGTCCAATGGTAGGACTGTCCAGTGGGACGCTACCCACCAGGGTTCAAATCCTGGTTGTTGCACCTTTCCTGAATTTATTCCAAGATTTAATGGCATTGTGCTTTTAGTGGTAGGCGAAGTTCCCGTCAACCGCGAGGCGCATGTGGTGACTTCGTTAATCTCGAGATCTGCCGGCGCAGTCTTTCGGAGGTGCTTATAGGGGTAGGGTTTACGTGCGTGTGTTTACAGGGGTGAATGTGCGTGCGTTATGAGCGTCTATGTCTGTACTGTGTAATTCGCAAAAAAAACACCCCTATGAGATTAATTGTTATAAAAGTTTGTTCTTTGATTGTTTTTGTCGAGGCACACTGAACTTGCGTGAAATTGGCCACTCAACACCACGCTATATCTCATATGAGTACCATTATGATTTTGTGGACCTTTGCTGACTGACACAACACGTAATAAAAGTAAGAATTTTGCAGCTAGGTAGATAAACCAATATGGATTGTCGTTTATGCTCATACCTCAATTCATCTCAAGCCTAATGGTTGGGGTCAAACGTGATAGCTATATAAAGGACCAAATTGACATATACATTATTGTCTCTGGGACACACTTCTTCCTCCTCCTTACTCCATTTATATTCACAATCTTCTCCCTTCTATAGAAACCCTAGGCCTAACATGCAAAGATACTTGCCGCATGTGTGGTTCAAAACATATAGGCCCTTGAGGTCATAGTCATTATTCCATAGTTTTGATACTTGCAGATTACCGCCACTGAGGAAGATCAAGATGAAGATAATATTGATGCAGTCCAACTGATGGTTCACCATAGACACTTGTGTACTTTTGTCAATCATTTTTTTTTCATATACAACCAGTACCACACAACATCACCACCACACCGAAAATATCTTCTCTGGTTTTTGGCTAACAGAAGCATTTTCTGGTGCCATTAATAAGGACATTATGTTTTGGCAAGATTAGCTGATTGAATATATGTATCTGTCCATTTTTTTGTTTGGTTTTGTATTTTATCTTTAGAGATTGCTAAATCTTGTGTTTGTTTGAACCTATGAGACTAGTACTAGACTGCAATAGAATATGAGACCAGTTCAACCCAAGTCGGACATGCCTTCTCAACCTATATACATTTAGTTTAGATATGGCTAACTTGAGTTGAACTTGGTAGTAGGCCTTCCCATTGGAAGACCTAAAACATCGACATTTTTATGTGTCTAGGAGCACATCCTATGTCATTATTACAAAGACTTTTTTCAACCCAAACATGTCTCAAAATTACAAACTGAATGTAAATGACCATTTCAGGGACTCAGACACTGCATAGCTGTGGAAAAAAAATACAACAGTTCATCCTTCAGGAGACAACGCTTTCGTTGATTTGTGTAACTTTATGTTAACGCAATTGGGATCCCATGTCTTGTGCTAGTGGAGTATGCATATCACATATCCAGGGATTGTCATAGTCTATTTATATTTCTTAAGGTGAGTTCGATATGCATTTCTCAAGCTGAGTTGGTTTACATTTCTTAAGCTAAGTCTTACCTGACCATATTCAGGGGCAGATCTATATACACTTTAGATGGTGCACGGTAATAGAATCGAGTTTTCACCATGTATATACACCCTGGTACCATAAATTCATGCATCGTCCATGTAGCTAGAGGAAGACAACTCTTGTAAGTTGGGTGTGGTTGGATAAATAAAAGTTGGATGATAGGCTAGATTGTTTGGGTTAGCTATATATAGCCTTTTTTAGCAGTTTATAAAAATTAAAAAACATGCCGAACTCTAAGAAAAAGCTGCATGCATGCATCATGCATGTTAAGGATAGAATAGAAACGGATGTATATGCAGCTAGCTAGCACGCACTTGGAATGAGAATCCGATCGATGCAAGTTGGCGTGGTACGTACGTGGTGGTACATGTAGCGCGAGCACGCGCCTGGTAGCGACGGGACGACAACGACAGGGCAAAATTGAAGGCAATCATGCACACATAAGTGGCCAACGCGTCCACGTGGCCTCTGCAACGGGACGGGCCCTGCATGAACAGCCAGCATCAGACGATGAGATCGTTGCATTGCATTGAGCTCCACCACCGCCGTGGCCGGCCTAGAAGCCATAGCTATCCAGACAAGTCGTCGTCGGCAGTCACAAAGTTACATTAGAAAATAGAGATGTGGTTTTATTTGCAGAAGCCAATAAACATGTACTACGCACGCAAGGGTGGTCGCTGTTTGCCGACATACAGTGAAACCACTCTCACACCCGGCTCGTTTTCCAAACACATATCCAAACATAAACAGGGTGGTGATAACTAGCTAACTAGAGTATTATATGGTAGTGTATACTCGCTTCGCCCAAAAAAGAATATCGTTTTAGAATTTCAGACATCTTATTTGATCATCTGGCTTATTCGAATTTTTTATAAATATTGTTATCTTGTTATAACTTATTTTATTATTAAAATACTTTAATAATAAATTATTTATTTTATAATTTATTCAAAAATTTTAAATAAAATGAACAGTTAAACACTATATCTTAAAGTAAAAAACGACTCTCTTTTTTGAGACGGGGAAGTGTGCAACTGTAGCCACTCTGTATTTAGGAGTATAGTGGATAACTGTGTCGTCACTGTGCTGCTTGAGCCTGCTAGCTAGCTTTTCTACACTGTCTTAATCCAAACCGGACTTTGGATACTTTATTCGCTCTTGTCAAGCTAGAGTCATTGATCGGAATGTATATGGATCGATCGACTCTGGTAGCTAGCTATAGCTAGACCTTTGGAAAGTTCAAACATGATGAGCAGCAGTGTAGACTGTGTTGCACCGGGCCATGAACGTTGTACTGTACGTACGTGCCGGTGCTCCAATCTCATCCCTCCATCGATATATCATCAGCTAGTAGTGACTAGTACTGGAGTACTCATGCATGATGAGCTGTGACGGTGAGGGAGCACGTGCGCAGACTGCGCAAGGGTCAACAATGGCAGTGCACCATGCATGCTGGCGGATCGATCGGAAGCACAGCTAGCAAGCTAGAGTAGCTAGAAATTAACCAGCACGACGAGGCCGGCCGGCGCGACGACGACGACGCAACCACACTACACGACGCTGGCCTGCATGCAACCACGAACTGAGACACCGGGTACCATACACTGGAAACGACGACGACGACGACGACGAGAGAGAGGCCGGCCGGCACCGGTAAAGTAAAATCCTCGAGGGTATGTGCTCTTATTACTGTAATAAGCTACTGGATTCGTATTGAGAAATGTGTACGCACACATCTTAATACGGGTTCGCATTGAGATGTGTGTTTGCACACTTCTCAATGTGAATCCAGTGGCCCATGTGTTGAGGGCACATGCCCTCGAGGGGAAAAAAAACATGTTCGGCCGGCACCGGCATGCATGCATACAGAGGACCGGACGGATCGCCGTCCAAGGTGCGCGCGGCGGCCGGGGACCGGGCCAGGGTGCAGTGCAGTGCAGGAACGAATCTCTCGATCGCTTGTGCAGGCCGGCGACCGGCGAGCGAATCATGCACCAGGTATGTACTGTGGTGTTGGCTAGTAGGCTCCATCAGGTTAGGTAATTGTGCATTAGTTCCTGTAGTCCATGCACGACACGTACGCATTGAGACTTGATTTTTCCCCCCTTTTTGCGAATGTTACGTAAAGAATTGAGATGGAAATCGATTAGGGAATTTGAAAGGGGTTTTGAATGGGATTCAAGATAATAAATATAGGAGAATTGATAAGAAAAAGGAAAAAAGGACTTTTCCTTTTATGCTTGTAGGAATTTGGAAGGGTTCAAAAGGATTTGAGAGGGGATTAAGAAGAGACTTTGAGGAAAATTATAAAAGGGATTTGGGAGGGACTCAACACGAGTTTGAGAGAGAGGAAAGGGTTTCTCCGGTTGCTATGATGAATTGAGAGGGAAGAAGGAGAAACTATACTTACTTTATGAATTTATTAGGATTTTGAATTAAGGAATAATTGGAGGGATATTCAAAGAAGGATCGAGGAGAATTACTATGGATTTGTGCACTTCAAACACCAACAAAGCACAAAGCCAAACCCAACTCCTCCTATGATCAAAGTCTATATTGACTGTAACGATTCGCTCGTAAACTCGCCTGCATTTGATCTAGCTATTGACTACATGCCTCACACATCCAGGCAAAAATTTTAAAAAGTTCTCATTTTTGGCTTGCTCCATAAACCTGAGATGTTACAATAGACCCAGGTAATCAGGCTTAATTAAGGCTCATGCAATCATGCAGCAGAGCGAACGGCACAAAGGGCCTCTTTGTTTTTCAGTTTTGGGCCAAAATAGTTTAACAATTAGGTCATAGTTTAATTTATTTTAAGTGATTATAATTTCCTATTTTATTTGAAATTTTGTTTAAGAATTCTAAGCACTATTAAAATAAGTAGCATTGTATTCATCTCCAAATTTAAGTTGCTTTTTCTTGGGCATTTAACTTAGTATCTTTAGTTTTCCCTTTTCTGACCATGTAATAAACTATGTGTCACCTACTTCCGTTGCATCACACAAGATTTTTTTGCTAATAATTGTTAATTGTTTTTGTGGCAACACTAATCAAATTTTGTGAGATTTGTAGTTTTGTCTGATGAGTTCTTTTATATCGGTACTTGAAAATTGCATATTGCACCTACAAAAATTTCAACAGACAAAACCTACAATTTTATTATAAAGTATATTTTTTATGAAGTTTATTATAAACTATAGTATGCAATAAACACTAAAATTAGGCACCTGAATTTTAGCAAACCCCTATTATACTCCATTAAGCATAATACTTGCATAGTAGAAGAGGTCGAGAGCAGATAATGGTAATTCTCCTTCTTGGCACTTTTGATGAGCCATGAGAATTGATCGGCCCGTGACCGTGAGCCACATCAGTTGCAGGCTGCCATCACGGCACGATTTTCCGAGGGCAACTTCATTCATGCATTCTGAACTTTCTGCTACCATTTCATTCAGATTCAGAGAAATAATCGTGTAGCTCTGCCCTTCTCTTCTCTTGCATCTGCATCTGCATGGATACATGCGGACGATGGCTACCACGAGGACTACTTTCAGGCAGGCCATATAGTACATTCCCTCCGTCGCAATAAAAGTGTCGTTTTTTTTACTTTTAGATATCATGTTTGGCCGTTCGTTTTATTAAAAAATTTATTCAAACTATAAAATAATAAATCATTACTGAAATATCTCTAATAAAAAAGGAGGTCATAACAAGATATATAATATCTATAATTTTTTTATTAGATGAATGGTTAAATAAGATGTCTGAAAATTCGAAAATGATATTTTTTTTAGACGGATGGAGTAGTCTATTCCTGATCGATGTCATGAGTGGGGCTTTTTCATCAATCTGCTTCTCAGTTGTCTCTTGTATGTACATGTACATACACACAGTGATAGGTTTGTGAAACAGGTGCAGACTGTAGTGGAGCAGCGGCTGAACGATGCACTTTGGGCAGCCGATAAACCTTGGGGACTGTACACATCAGATCAACAAATAAGTATTTCTCTCTCAGAACAAATCAAAGCTTATTTATAGCCACGAAATAGTATTTTTCGGTCAGAATAAATTAGGATCAGCTAAAATTAGCGCTTGTTTTCATTCTAAAAGAACAGGCCAAAAAAGAAGGAAGATGTCTCAACCTGTAATCTACACCCCGGTCCCAAAAAGAGTATCATTATAAATCTAAATCTAAATCTAAATGAAGTGCTTGTCCAAATACATAGCTAGAATGACTTTCCTTTTTTAGGATAAAGGGTGTAAGTATATACTAATAAAGTTTTGCGCATGCACCAACAAGTTCAATAAGAAAACCTAACTTGTAGAAAAAAATATAGACAACTTCATATATGCTTCAACATATCGGTGATTGAAACATCATTCCCGAGGTAAATATATATCACCATCATCCACAAAGTAGGGGCCATGTGAAATAATTGACCTTTTCAGACCACTCAGCAACTCTATCTTCTATAGTATACTCTGCTAGCTTTGTTACATCAAAAATCCTGCAAATAAGGGGGCGTATAGTTTTTTGAAAAAAAAAAAATCATTGGGATAGTTCCCGTACAACAATTGTGGGCATCTAACTTGGATTCACCACATCTATCCATACATGCATCTACGCGGGCACCATTGCTTAAATTTAGGTGGAATAGTTGGAAACAAAAACTACATCTCTCTCATTCTCTCATTTGGTAATAAGAGCATCTCCAAGATGTGTGGTAAATTTTTCTTCTAAAACTACATGTTTTCCAACTCCTAAAAAGATATTAGGAGAAAAAAAGAAAGGTCATCTCCAACAATACCTAATATTCCACTTCTAAAAAATCAAAAATGGGCCCATCCTTATTTTTTTTGCGGTTCTTTTTCCGTGCACGAAAGCCCTTGCGCGAGTTTTTCCCATCGCCGCCGCCCTCAACTGTTGGACGTCGCCGTACGTCAACATCGCAGCAGGGTTGCTGGCTCCTCCAAGTCCAAGCTAGTGGTGCCCTCCGCGAAAAAAGCAGACTGCAGCCCGCAGAAGCAGCCTCGAGGACAGACATCATGAGTAGTCAGCAGGATGACGACCACTTGATCTTTTCAGCGACCTCCCAACTTACTTCAAAGAGAATTGGATGATTCATCGTCAGAGGATGATGACTACTTTATCTTTTCAGCATCAGAAGTCGTGGAAACATATTCGAATCAAAAAGGAAAACACGGTGGTTCCATCCAAGGACATAAAGTTATTTATCGAGATAGAGAAGGCGAACATCAAAGGATGTTTCAAGATTACTTGGCCGATAATTCGACATATGGCCCAAATTTATTCCATCGGAGGTATGTGTGCATTTACTTGTGTTCTCTACATAGTAGAGTACGAAATTGTTATATGATTTTTTTGTTTTTATTTTAGGTACAGAATGAGTAGGGATCTTTTTCTACGCATAATGAATGTTGTGGAATCACACGATGATTACTTTTGTGCAAAAAAGAAATGCGGCCAATTTACTTGGACTAAGTTGCTTCCAGAAAGTCACAACAGCATTTCGTATGCTAACATATGGGGTTCCAGCTGATGCAACGGATGAGTATGTTCGCATTGGCGAAAGTACCGCAATTGAAAGCCTACGTAGGTTTGTTGCTGCAATTGTTGATATTTTTGAAGATGAATACCTACGATATCCTAATGAGGACTGACACGGCACGCTTGCTGGCACTCGGTGACAAAAAAGGTTTTCCTGATATGTTAGGGTCCATTGATTGTATGCATTGGGCGTGGAAGAATTGTCCTGTAGAATTGCAGGATCTTTACAAGGGGTATGTGGAGAAGCCCACTATTATTTTAGAGGCTGTTGCTTCGAATGATCTTTGGATATGGCATGCATTTTTTGGAATGCCTGGGTCTCATAATGATATCAATGTGCTTCACCGGTCTCCTTTATTTGCAAAACTGGCAGAGGACAAAGCTCCTGAGGTGAACTACATAATTAATGGTCACAATTATACGATGGGTTATTATCTAGCCGATGGTATATACCCATCATGGGCTACTTTAGTGAAGTCCATCTCTTGGCCTATGGGGAACAAGCACAAATATTTTGCCAAAGCACAGGAAGCAGCGAGGAAGGATGTCGAAAGAGCTTTCGGGGTTCTGCAATCTAGGTTCGCCATTGTTCGAGGACCAGCTCGCATGTGAGACACAGAGACACTTGGAGACATCATGAAAGCTTGTGTGATCATGCACTAATATGATTGTCGAGGATGAAGGAGTTATTGACCCTAATGAGCAATTCGATTATGGTGGCCAAAACCGTGGAACCTTCGCATGAGAATAATCGAACCCACTGTTTTTCATATAATGACAGACGCTTTTTTCTCTAGCTCAAATGATGCCATGAACCACTCTTCTTTCTTCTTCTCCTTCTCCATGTCGAATGCCTCCTTCTTAGCCCACATTTTGTCTAAAGTCTCCTATACAAGCTTCACCTCCTCCTTGCCTTAGAGCATCTTTTGCCTTCTTCTGTCCCTGTGGCCTCTTTCGGGCTTCGGACTCTACGGGTGTAATCTCAGTGACATCTTCAGTGATATTGACTTGTACATTCTGACTTGTACATTCGTGGGAGTGGACTCCGGGTGAACCTTCTGCTTCTTCTTGGTGGCTCGCTTAAGTTCTGTCAGTTCTGCTAGTTCCGTCCTCTTGGCCGCCCACTTGTCTTCTTCAAAATATTCTAGCAATGCATGAGAGTAAATGTCTTGTCACCGTTCGTACCTTTGAACATAGTCAATGCTTCAGAAACCTGCAAACATATATGCTTATTAAATATCAGCGTGTATGTGTGTTCTAAGATTAATGAAATATAAAAAAATATATTGACACTAACCTTGTCGTGAATGGTTTTTCCACTTTGATTTCTACGATCAATCGCATCAATGCAAGCACAATACTTGTTGACATTCTCCAAAATATACATCCATCTATGCATTAGTGAACTCTCTGTTCGGCTTGCAAATGACTTCCTGTGGGTCTTATAAAAATCATAAATTCTACGTCAAAAGGAGGCATGAGACTGATTAGCACCTTGCACAGGATCTTTGCTGACGTTCAACCA
The DNA here is from genome assembly GCA_038502445.1 of Eremochloa ophiuroides. Taxonomy (NCBI): domain Eukaryota; kingdom Viridiplantae; phylum Streptophyta; class Magnoliopsida; order Poales; family Poaceae; genus Eremochloa; species Eremochloa ophiuroides. The sequence continues at coordinate 2,406,813 of JAHLJS010000006.1, read as the reverse complement.
AGCCGAGATAATAATTTCATCCTCATCCGGAATGAATTTTTTTGCCTCTTGGCGTTTGGCCTTGGAACGCATGGGTGTTTATTACCACCAGCACTCGACTGCATTTCTACAGCTTCAGCACCTGCTGCTGCCGGGACTTCATCTTCTTCAACACCAGCTCCTAGATGCACGTCGTCATATGCATGCGTCTCCTGTGTCATGGAGAAGCTGAAGTCCTCCAAAGAACGAACACCCTCAACTCCCGTGACCAACTCAGTCCAATATCCACCACCGGACATTGCGACAAGCCTGCAAAAGTGCAAATATGGACAAACAAATCATTATCAAATGCCATGAATAAGGTTCACCGAACAAATCCATCAATACCAAATTCCATGAATAAGATAATCATGTTTACACCTTAAAAAAAATTAAACAGCAGCACTTGCACGCAGGTATTTGATCAACAAAAACTAGTAGTTGCACACTGTAAGTTTTGACTTCAGATTAGCCCAAAAGCATGGAAGCGGGTACCAGCAGCCGACCTCACCAACGAAACTAGGTACTAGCAGGTGGACATGGCCTTGCCCACACAGGCAGCAGCAGGCAAAAACGCTCTAGCGACGCCAACAATGCACGCAGCATGGCAAAGAGGATCCTATCGAAAGGTAGCGGGCACAGAGGAATCAACCGGCCCTGAAGATGTGACGCCCGCGCGCAGGGCAACCGGCGGCGGCCGGCAGATCGAGTAAGAGACGGCGGCGGACCACAGAATACTGGTAGATCGGAGCCGTACCTCGGTCCGCGGCGGCGTAGATCGTCTAAACGCAGACCCATGGAGAAGCGACGTCGCGCGATGACGTGGCGATGGAGGAGTTGTGCGATGAAATAGCGGCGTAGGAGCGCGGGAACGAGAGAGTCGCGGCAAAACTTGGCGCGCAGCGTCAGAACGGGAGGGAAAACTTGGCGGACACCGCACGGAAGAAGGATCCGCGCGAGTCACACGGCGCGTAACTTTAGGCGGAACTGGCTTAGATTTCCCAACTCCCCAAATTTTAGAGGAAAATATTAGTAGTTGTTGGAGAGAGATTTTTTTCTCATCTTTAAAAAAACAAGGATTAGGAGAAGATTTAGGAAACTCTTGGAGATGCTCTAAATATATGTGCATCGACACTTGTTATGAATCCATGGCAGGAGCCCATGACTGTTTTTTTTATGGAAGGGAGCCCATGACTGTTGCATATGGGACTGTCATTGCTACTGTTTTTTTTTAAAAAAAAATCCTAGAGATTTAGGCAGTTTAGAGGGAACAACTTTAGGATCTTTTTGATCCACTCTCCTCATTGTGCAAGTCAACTTGTCAGCTTGTTTTTTGTCCCTCCTCTGTGTTCACGCTAGGTTAGGAGCGTGAGGGAGGGGGTGTATTTCAAGGGTTGCTTAGGTCAATTTGGAGACCTCCATGGTTAAATTAGGAAGCATTTTTTTCTCTTGAGAGCGCATTCTCTTACACATGAAATCGTTGAATCTGCATTAAGATGTGCGCTTAAGTTTTTCGGTTAAAGGGATGGTCGAGGCAACTATTAGGCATTTGACTCATAGGGTGGGAGTCTGGAAAAGTGTGCTGGGGTGGCAGGTGAGAGGGCATTAGAGATCTACGATTGATTATTCATCCTACTCCCATTAGCAAAACACATGCTGAACGTGTCAGAAAGAATCTCAACTAATCCTAGTGCTCTTATTTCTTCCTCCCTCCCTCGTACCCACTGTGCTCCGCTCCATTACCCCATCCCCACTGCTAAGGACACTGCTAAGCATCCTTCGTTGTTGTTAGTCAGGGAGCTACGGGCCTACTAGATTTTAGGACTAATAAAAAAAACTTTTTGACACATTATAACACCATAACTATCATGCACGCAACATGAGACAACCATGGTCAATTGGAAGTATGCATGGGGTGGCTGTTCCATGGATTTAACCTGGAACTATCCACCGATCAAATCCTTTTGCGGGAATATCCATTGGATCGTGTGGTTCGACCCAGTCACAGCACAATGCTTTGTATGACAGAGGAGGTACAAGTAGAAGAGAAACAATGCAATGGACAGATCTCTTTGAGTCCTTCGACGAGTGTAGGGGGGGGGGGGGGTGGACCACGTCACCATCGAGGAGCAGGCGGACCGATTGTTCTACTATTGGCTCTTGGAGGACGATCGCAGGCTCGGCTACTCCACTGTCGGCTACGTATGGCATCGGTCTTCCTCTGGCTCAATGGCGGGCTCGGGCACCCGGCTGCAACTCCATCGGCTACGGTCAGTTGGAGTAAGACGAGCCCCACAGAACCATCATTAGCTGTCATTTGTCACCGTGGCCAAGAAGAGGCACACAAGGAAGCTTAGCGACGAGTTCGAATGTTCGATCTCATCGCTACAGAGCAACATCGATCCAGTGGAGAAGTAGAAGCTGAGTGCTGCGACGCTGGTGAGAACATTCCCGAGGAATTAGGCGAGAGAAAAATGGTAGAAGAATTAGTTGAAGCGGTGGCCAGACGCCGGCAAGAGAAAGAAGCAGCTTCACTCGTAATCTCGATGGCGGCGGTGGCTGCGACGGTGAAACCACATGATGCATTAATTAGCAAGCACTAGCAACAGTGTCGCCAGCGATGGGAGCAACGACACTAGCTCCGACACCGATGGCAGCATGGGGAAGCCGCACAAGGGTAGTGACCCCTCGCGATGGGCAGCTTCCGGCTGCTGCGGAAGGCTCGCATGCCGTGACATCATCGGCGGCTATGCAAGCATCTGAGCGATAGGTAGCGTCGTATGTATATCGCTAGACAGAGGTTCGAACCGCTGGATCTTTTTGTTTTCTGGTTTCTGATCCATCGATCCAAATCCTTTATGTGATGCCAGAATGGGGCCATATGGTTAGATTTTCGGTTCGATGAACCGCTCCACTAATCCGAACCACCCCAATCTTTAGTCGAAAGGGCTTCAACTATGAGTATGTGAAAACAACCATGCGGCTGAAGAGAAGAATAAGACTGGACCCAAAGTTTTTTTAAAAGTTTATAGGAAAGATCGAAGACATCGATATATATGAACAACTTGGTGATAACCTTTTTAGCTTTTGTCTCAACTCCATGCGCAATAGATTTTGTCATGTTTTTCATGGATTATTTGGTGCATCGATTTGGACCCTATGTCACGGTTGAATACGAAAATCCAAATTTTGGATTCGAAACGTTGTTGGAATAGTTCAATAGTATGCATCCCATTCACAAACTTTGAACTATTGAAGTATAGTTAAAATAAAGTGTGTATGCATAATAAGAAGAGAGATGGAAGAAGAAAAATAGGATCCAAGGTTTTCGTAATATTTTTGTTTTTATGATATGTTTTGGTCATTTGTTTAGAGGAGGCGATCCACGAAAATGAAAAGATGCATTGCCAATGACCAATGATAGGGGATAAGCTTATATGCATTTTTTTTATGACTTGAACCTTTGCTTACTCTGTTGGAGATGGCCCGGACGACCCACCGGGCACGGGCGGACCTCCTCACAATGTAGGCCTTGTATGGGTTGCGCTGCGTGGCCTACAGCCCATGAGCCCAGCCTTCAATTCATTCGACTTGGGCTTGGGCTGTTCATCTGGGCCGCATATGGAAGTAGCGAAACCTTCCCAGACACACACACACACACACACACAAAACTATCAAGCGAGTTTGACGTTTTAAAAATAAAAAGCGATTTTGATTTCAGACATTTTGATTGATCCTGGTCCTTGGATTTCAGAAATTTTAGAAAATAGGAACACGAGTAAAAATCTCGTTTAATTTCGGAACGCTCTGGCAGCCATCTCCTGCGGCTGGACGGCCACCGCCACCGGTGCCGCCTGCTTTCAGGCCCTTCTCCTGATCGGCGGCCGTGGCGCCATGCACGTGGGCCCCTGCTTCGGCTGCTGCCCCGTCGCCTCTCCTGTAGATGCAGTACAGCAGCAGCTGAAGCAGACCCATCGGAACGCCGATGAAGTTTGGCGACTGCATAGGATCAAGAACGTGCAAGCAAACGGAAGCGTCAGACAAGAGTCCGGTGCTTAACTGAGTGCAGTATGTATATGTTTTTATCGAAGAACATGAACTTGATCGGATCCAGATGATGTGCTAACCGCGACGAATAAGTCCCTCCCGAGGAACCCGTATATCATCCAGAGAGCGCTGGACAGGAAGGAGAAGAGCGACAGGTAGAACGGCATGAACTCCACGCTTCTCGTCGCTATGACTCGCTTCTGCAATAACAGATCCTTGCTTTAGAACACTTTGACTCCAGTAGAAAAATGTTGGTAAAGTAGAAAACTGAAGATTTGTAGTACGCCGTTGTCTTCATTAGTTTGATTTTCTTTCTGTATTAACAGTTGATGAAATCTGACCTTTTTACATGACAGGTCAGTCAGATTCAGAATCGAGCCTTAATTTTGTTAATTCATCACGACAGGGTTTCATTATGAGCTAGTTTCTGCTAGTAGTTATGTTGTCCAACACTGGACATTTGTTCTATGTTATTAATCAGTGTGAAGGCCGGTCGTGTATACCTGTATAGTACCACTACTATATACTTATGACTGATAAGTACTCACAGCTGCCACCATTGGAGCGGTGTACATGGATATGGAAGCCACCAGCCCAACACTGCCCACAAAAACCTTGCGCATGCGGTGCGTATGCTCCATAAAGGTCGACAAAGCCGCTGTCAAGCAAAACAACGCCAGCACGGAAAGCACAAGCTGCAAGGCAAACCTCTGCAAATCGAAGAGACCGTCAGAGATTCAGAATGAGATAGCCTGCTAACAAGTTTTAACAGCACTTAACAGTTCAGACTCGTCAGACAGTACGTGTGAATAAATAATAATGAATGAAAGCAAGCTTAATTATATAATTAATGCCTCGTCACGGCCACCACTTGCCTTCTTCTCTGCCGGTGCAAACCATACGTATATGCCGATGAACGTGATCTCGAGCGGGATGCCCAGGCCGTTGATGGTAGCCACGGGCAAGTTCTCCCATCCGGAGCTCACTACTGGGAGCCCGTACCAGGTGTACACGAGGCAGTTGAACAGCGCTCCTATGTATGGCACGCATGAGAATTCCTCCACTTTGCCCTTCTTTATGACCCTTCTGAACGTCAATCTGTGGAAGCAGAACATTTGTCGCAGAGATCATGTACAGGTGATAAGCATGATTTGTTGTGTGTGTTGTGATGTTAGCTAGTTTCAGATCATATATGAATAGTAATATAATTCAGCATATGATGCATACGTACATAGGGGCTGCGAAGAGGAGCATGGTGGCAGCATTTCCTGCAAGGGGTGACAGAGAGAGGGGCGTGGGCCTTTTCAGTTATTCAAGAAACAATATGATATGATTCGAACAGCATGTAGTACACGTAGTCGTAGATGTGAACTACTGACCTAGGAATCCTACTGCTACACGAACTGTATTTGAAACCATTCTTGATTGCTAGCTGTCGCTGCGAAGGTTTATTTCCACTCTTCAAACTGAGCGTGCAAGGGCTGAATGTGTCTATGGCTACCTGCAGAGTAGCATGTTTGCCTGAAGTGGAAGCTACCAATTTATACTGCCTAAGGCAGCTCGCATAACTGATCTCTCACTACACAATGAGTGGTTGTGGCACAAGAAGCAAAAGGCTGGCTGAATGGAACTCACCTGTGTGGCTCCGGTTAGCCTGAGGGAATGATGCGTATCGACTATCGTCAGTTCAGGTCATTTGCTCAGAAAGTGAAGATATAGATTCAGTGCAGCTGACTAAACAATTTTTTTACATTTTGTTTCTATGGGTACAATGTCCAAAAGTAAACTGATTATATATACAGCACTAGTAGAAAGAAATTAAGTGATTGTTGCGTGGATCACCAGCCGTGGAAACCAACTCTGCGGCCGATGAGTATTGCATTGGCTCGGGGATAAAGGTCTGACGAACTAGGTTGAACACATACATATGCTTACTCTGAATCTACATCGATCGGCTTTTTCTATAAAAAAAAATCTACATCGATCGGTCCACTTCTTCAGCGATGATGAGTCACCAAACAATTCCCAAAAGAAGTCGGTCTCTGTGGATTCAGGATGAGAATGTTTAGTCATCGGGATAAAGCCATGCAACACTAGAAGGCACATTGCTCCGTTGGTGTGCATTATGCAGCATTGTTTAGCCATTGCAGGCGCCAAGTGTACGCTGGTGCATGTCAGGCTCCGCTCTCTAAAGCTAATGAAAATTAATGGGCACGCGCACCATGAATTGTTAAAGAATACGATCGCATGTGGCTTGCACTACAAACTAATTAATATATGTAACTGTGGGCAGATTAGAGGACGAATTTGCTCCGGTTTGATCGATGCCTTTGTTTTGGTAATAATGGACCTCGCGTCAGCTGTGCTCTGCTTTCGAGTGTTGATCATTGGCATCCCTTGCTGATCGATATGTTCTCAACATTACACATCATCTCATCTCTGGAAGCATTGCTGCTCGCAGGAATAATGATACCACTGTTAACGGTATTGTTTTTTTTTTCCGATACGGGAGCTTCCCATTTCCATTTCAAGAACGGAAATACAGAGTTTCAGAAAGTATGAGATAAAGACAGCATATAGAAAGCGCACCCATGGTATGCACCCACCAGAAAGATAGAACGACATGCGTTTAACCACCCCACGCAAAAGGCAAACGTCCTGGTTTTACTAACAGAAACGAGGAGCCAAGACAAAAGAGCTAAAACAAAAAGATAACAGAACATGAAATGTATCATCTGATCTCTGGAAGCATTAACGGTATTGTTTTGTTCTCCATGAATCAGTCTTGTCGCAGAAGATGGAATGTATCATCTGATCTCTGGAAGCATTGCTGCTCGCAGGAATAATGATGCCACTATTAACGGTGTTGTTTTGTTCTCCATGAATCAATCTAGTCGCATAACCTGGAATGTTTTATCTTGGAATGTAAGGGTATCAATGCTTATAGTGGAAGTGGAATGCTATTCGTGATAAGATTCTGGACTTCTGGAAGCTACCTGTGATATTATCTGCCTGGAAGAAACAAAAAGAGATAGCTTTGATCTGCAGCAACGCTATTTTGCAGCTCAAAAATCACCGCGAGCAAAGCACACTTATCCTACAGACTTCAACGCCATCAGCAAGCAAAGATAATCTGAGGCGCAACAACTTTGCTCCCGTAAACACGTCTTCTGATGATTTAAGGTCACCAAGTCACCGACTCGATGTAGATTTCGTTTTGTCTTCTCTTGTAGACGATTTGATGGAAGCTGAAGAACTTGCTAGCAATAACAGATCGGTTATGTGCGGTTGCACCGTCGCGATGAACCAATCTCGAGAGGCCAAGAACCACGATGGCAATCGGCCTTCAGGCCGATGCAGCAGTGACAAACTAATTTGATATCTGACAGCAAGATACGGGTGCAAAATAGCCGAAACTCGTCCACAGCGGAGTCGCTAATTTTGTTGGCATGAGAAATTGATCCGCGTAACAACACGATAAATATCGTGCTTTCACGACGACATAAGACTAGTTTTTAGGACAAACTAGCAAAGGGTTCTTTGCTTTCGTGGAGGAGAGCGGACTATTTTTTAGCGCAAAACGGCAAAAATCACTAACCCCTGTTTTTTTCAAAAAAAAAAAAAGATCACTCATCCCTAATAGAGATTATGGTTCAACATAAACTACTGTCTTCAGAAGAAAGAAAAATATAACGATGAAAAATAAGAACTTCAATTGTCGATTTTAGGAAAATAGGATTCCAAACTAGACACTTGATGGTTTAGGATTGGGACGTCTAATCTTTATAAGGTGGAATAATTCGTACGTCCTTTGCTGTGGCCACCGCCATCACGCCCTGGATGTTTCCTGGATCTTGTGAGTGAACAATCCTTCTTATGGAATCGATCGATCACGCAACAAAATCCTAGGAATCGATTCCCATGATCTTCCTTTGATCGATTTCTCATGAGCCAAAGGGGGCCCTTAACCGGATATGGATTAATGGACGGCTACCATTTCACTCGCGTGTTGGTCGATGCAATTCGCCGCCGATGCGTACATGCGAAATTAATTAATTAATTAATTTGTCGTAGTCAGGTAATGCATCATGGCTGTTTGAACTTTGAACACAGCATATGTACATGCGCACGTACATGCATTATATTAAGATGATTATATTATTCACAAAGGAAATAAGAGGTGTATATTTATGTGATACGTACTAGTGTACGTGGATTCGTATTATTCTCACTTGTGCCTCACAGAGAAAACGCTCAGCTCCGGCGCTAGCTATCGCCGCCGCGGGCGGTGTTGCCGCTGCCATCGTCGGGGTTGATCATATAGAACGCCTCAGAAGTCCTTTACCCGACGACGCTTTCGATGCGGGATTATTTTAAGCATCTGAACTTTCTTAAATAGAAAAACCTTAAATTATAAAGTTATAGATTTTGTCGAGATAGTACAATTTTTATATAAAAATCATCTTCACCCAATGTAATCTGAAGTCATATACAAAGACGCCGGCTTGCCTCATCAAATTGGACATATCCAAAGCATTTGATTCGGTCTCATGGGAATTCCTAATTGAGCTGCTCGCAAGGAAAGGACTTCCCTGTAAGATGGCTTGACTGGCTAGCGATATTGTTCAGGACATCGTCCTCCTCCATATTGCTGAATGGCTGCCCAGGAAGGAGCATTATGCACAGAAGGGGTCTTAGGCAGGGTGACCCTCTTTCACCCTACCTGTTTATCTTGGCCATGGACGTGCTCAACAATATCTTCGATTATGCCACGCCGCAGGGCTACTTATCAACGCTAAAGGGCAGGTATGCAAAGCTCAGATTATCCATGTATGCCGATGATGCAGTAATTTTCACCAACCCGACGAGACAAGACATCACTTGCATCATGGACATCATGAGAGCTTTTGGAGAGGCCATAGGCCTGATGATCAACTTGCAGAAAAGCATGGTCGCGCCGATAAGATGTGCAGGAATCGACCTGGAGGATGCGCTGCAGGACTTCCCTGGACCCAGGGGCGGAACTGGGCCTGGGGCCGCTAGGGCCACGGCCCTAGGCGTGGGCAGTGGCGGAGCTCGTCAATTTTGACGCCTAGGGCCGCTATCAATTGACGAGTTCCATCACAGACTACCAAAGCATATATATACCGCCCGCACTAGGTTAAAATACCACCCATACCGGGACTAATATCAATAAGTGTCAAACCAAAGCTTATCGATGCATGAGTTTAAGTGATATTTTGATTTTATATTTAAATTCATGATGAAACATGAAAGCAGCTTAAAAAATACCTAATTAATTGTGGTGTGGTTCACCCTCGCCTCTCCTATCTTCATCAAGAGCTTCGTATGAACCAGAACCTGCACATGGATTTGGTGATTAAGAATTTTAGCAATGTAGTTCATAAATATAAGTAATCACTTGACAAAATGATAGTAATATAAGAAAGCAACGTACCACTTTCTCTAGTTTGAGGCAATGGAGGTAACTTTCTCAAATGAGTCTTTAGTTCTTGAAAATGATATAAAATGTCATCATCCTTGATGTTTGCAAAGACATCTCTCTCAATATAGCAAACCATCCTGTGATGCAATCATTCGCCTCCCATTTTATTTCTCAACTCATTCTTCACAAATTTCATAACTGAGAAGGCTCTCTCAACAGTGGCGGTGGCAACTGGCAAAGTCAAGGCTAACACAACAAGACGATAAACCAATTTAAAAACTGTGTGTCTCTCAGTTTGAACCATCTTAATAGCAAGATCTCCAAGGTCATGACAACCGGCAAAGGCAGGATCATTTCTCACTTCACCAATGAATAAGTCAAATTGGTCTCTAAGGAGAATAAGTTCATATGAGGAGAAATCATCTTTATAAATCTCAGCTAGCTCTAGTATTTTGGATCTGTCATAGTTGCCAAAAGAATTCTTTGGAACTAGACAAGCAATGCATCTTAATAGTTGAGTAGACCTTTCAGCAAAGCGATTATTCATTTCCACAATAATCTGATCATACACCACATTAAATATTTCATATTTGAAATGGTGATAGTAAGTCACTGTTTGCCCGCCTCGTCCCCTTGCACGACCCCTAACAGTTATGATTTCCTCCATATTTGGCATATTGATATGATGTAAAACACAAAAGGCCTTTACCTCATCAAATAGTTCTTCCCAACCATTCTCCCGCACCTCACTAACTTGTTGCAGTGTTGTTCCAATCAATCCTACTACACGAATAATATTTTGATCCTTCTTTTGCAAGCACTGTGACAAATCATTAGTTTTTCCCAATAATCTGATCATGAGAAACATAACAAGCACAAATTCAAAGGTCTCCATTTGTTTCAACAAACCTGAAGCCACATATCTCTTGTCTCCATTAGTGGTATCCTCAGCAATGTTCTCTAGTACCTCTAGAATAGCATTCCACATGAGATAAATACGACACAAGGTTTTATGATGTGAACCCCATCGAGTATCCCCTGGTCGTGCAAGGTTGGTTTCTTGGTTTTTTCCTCTCCCTGGAAAAATCTCTCCCGTCTCCAATTGATTCACAAGCTGATCATGGTGTGCTTGGGCTAATTGATCCCTTCTCTTACAAGAAGCGTTGACATTATTAACAATCAAAGTAGAGGTACCAAAGAAATCGAAGATGGAAGAGCAACACTTGGCAACTGAGACAACCACTAATTGCAATTGGTGTGCAAAACAGTGTATGTAAAAAGCATATGGATTTTCATCTAATATCCTTCTTTGCAACCCATGAAATTCTCCCCTCATATTTGATGCCCCATCATACCCTTGCCCATGTACTCTAGACATTGATAATCCATGAGAAGCAAACATACCATCCAAAGTATTTTTTAGAGATGACGATGAGGTGTCAGGAACTTCATGAATACCGAGAAATCTCTCAATCACTTCACCCCGTGCATTGACATACCTACAGCAGTCATGAAAGACAATAAGAATGACATTATTAGAATTTAGAAACAGCAAGAATGACATTGAAAATTAAATAAAAAACAGCAAGATGGACATTACACACTAACCTCAAAACAACGACCATTTGCTCCTTGATAGATGCATCTCGAGCCTCGTCAACAAGAATGGCAAAGGGTCTATCCCCGAGATCTGTAAGAATGGCTTTGGTGGTCAGCTCTGCACAAGCTCTACATATGTCCTTCTGAATTTGTGGTGAAGTCATTTGATTGTGGCAAAGCAAATTTGCTGCATTCTTATCCTTAGCTTTGTACCATTCTACCATCTCTAAGAAGTTCCCCTTATTGCTTGAGCTAGATGATTCATCATGTCCACGAAAGGCATGTGCTTGCAATAAAAGGAACCTTATAACTCCTAATATAATGAGCATCCGCCCTTTATATTCCTCCTCCTCTTTCTTACCACCACGGTTCATCACATGTGCCACATTTTGCCTTTGATTTTTAAAGTCTTCATAAGCCCTTCTAGACTTATTGTGATCTATGCCATTAGAATGGGCATCAATCAATGCACGCCCATCCTTCCATCCACGAAATCCATTAACCGTGAAAGCATCAACACCATAATTTTCAGCTCTAGGTTGTTTAAAGAGATAACAATAAAAACAATATGCTGCGTCTTTGGCAAAACTATACTCCAGCCATGCATGACTGAACCATGCATCTTGAAATGATCTATTACGATTGCATATCTTTCTTTTTGGATAAGCATGACCTGTTGGTTGGCACGGACCCTTTGAAATATAAGCTCTTCTAACTGCATCTCTTATGTTTGGATCCATTTCCTCAATGGGTATCCGAAGGCCAGGATCAGCAACAATATCATCAGCATTAGGAGTAAATTGGGGTTGTGCATTATTTTGCAAACCATTTGCATTGTCAGGCTTAGGTGGATCTTCTACTGCAGCTGCTGTAGCTGGTTCTTCTACTGATGCTGGTTGTATAATTGGTGCAGGGGCAGGTGAAAAAAATGATCTAAGTGTTTTTGTCCTCTTCATTGTGCAACTCTACAGACTAGAAAAATTGACAATCAATTATCAATCAACAATCATGGTTCATGTCTTCATGGAATCCTAGATCGTAACAATTGATTAGAGAATTGGAAATTACCGGTGCTGGTGCTGCATGCCTGAATATCTGATGGTAATGGCGATCAGTCCTGAACTCCTGAATCTTGATGGCGATGCAACATTGCAACCTGCAGGCTGCGCCGCTGCAGCATAGCGGCACAACGTCCTGACGAGACCGTGATGCTGCGGCGCTTTGCCGCTGTCTGTACGGCGGCGCCCAGTTCCCGTGCAGGGTGCAGCCGACGGCCGTGCCTAGTGGCCGTGGTGGAGTGGAGCAGCGAGAGCACGACCTGGGGATTTGCCGATTTGGCAACGGCCGACGCCCGACGGCAACGCCGCGTGCTGGCGAGGCCGGCAGGCCGCAACGGCAAGTCGGAGTCGGAGAAGATCAGGAGAACCCGCCTGGCCGCCTGGACTCGCTAGGGTTCGACACTTCGACTTCGGAATTCCAATCGTCACTCGTCGTGGGAAAATTTTGCCGCCGTCTCGCGCTGTCTTCCTGCGTACGCCGAGCGGCGAGCTCTCGTCTCGTTTTCCTGGACCAAAGCTGTAGAGGATTTGGCCCAACGACTAGGGCCAGACTGAAAAGCTACCTATACTATAAAGAAAATTTTGGCCCACCGCCACTGTTGAGAGAGCCTTCTCAGTTATGAAATTTGTGAAGAATGAGTTGAGAAATAAAATGGGAGGCGAATGATTGCATCACAGGATGGTTTGCTATATTGAGAGAGATGTCTTTGCAAACATCAAGGATGATGACATTTTATATCATTTTCAAGAACTAAAGACTCGTTTGAGAAAGTTACCTCTATTGCCTCAAACTAGAGAAAGTGGTACGTTGCTTTCTTATATTACTATCATTTTGTCAAGTGATTACTTATATTTATGGACTGCATTGCTAATATTCTTAATCACCAAATCCATGTGCAGGTTCTGGTTCATACGAAGCTCTTGATGAAGATAGGAGAGGCGAGGGTGAACCAAACCACAATTAATTAGGTATTTTTTAAGCTGCTTTCATGTTTCATCATGAATTTAAATATAAAATCAAAATATCACTTAAACTCATGCATCGATAAGCTTTGGTTTGATACTTATTGATATTAGTCCCGGTATGGGTGGTATTTTAACCTAGTGCGGGCGGTATATATATGCTTTGGTAGTTTGTGATGGAACTCGTCAATTGATAGCGGCCCTAGCCGTCAAAATTGACGAGCTCCGCCACTGCCTGGACCAAGAGTCACCTTTCCTCTGCAGTACCTAGGACTACCTTTGACGCTTGGAAGGCTGAAATTGGTCCATTTGCAGTATATGCAAGACAGGGCTAAAGCCAAGGTTGCAGGATGGCAAGGACGACTTCTGACTGTTGCTGGCCGGAGAGAACTTGTCCGCTCGATGCTTAGCTCCCTGTCGGTGTACTTGCTCACTGTGGTGAAGGCGCCAAAAAAGTTCCACAAAGAAATTGATAAACTCAGGAGACGGCTCCTTTGGGCAGGAGACAAGGAGCTCACGAGGAGGAAATGCAAAGTTTTCTGGGCGAAGATCTGTGCACCGATTGATAATGGTGGCTTTGGGATACTGGAGCTCGAAAAATTCAGCAGAGCGCTCCGGTTACGCTGGCTGTGGTATGCTTGGGAAGATAAAGAAAGACCTTGGAAAGGCATGGAGCTGCCTGTGGACAGTATTGATTTGGCGCTCTTTAACGCTGCAACAAGAATCACTATTGGAAATGGTGAAAAGGCTGCATTCTGGACATCCTGCTGGGTGGATGGACAGGCCCCGGCAACACTGTTACCTGCGCTTTACAGGCATAGCAGAAGAAAAAATAGGACGATCAAGGAGGCGATGACGGATAATAATTGGGTGAGGGATGTGGATTACAACATGTCAATGAGCCTTATACAGGAGTTCGTGACCCTCTGGGGATGCGCCCAAGACATCACCCTAGTGCCAACTCAGGAAGACAAAATTGTTTGGCTGCACACTCCAGACGGCCGATACGTACACAGCGAGCTCGGCGTACAAGCTTCAGTTCATTGGTACGACTACCTCCCTGACAGCGCAGACCACCTGGAAGACGAAGGCACCGCCAAAATGCCGTTTCTTCACCTGGCTCATGCTACAAAATAGGATTTGGACAGTGGCGCGCCTACAGGTCAGAGGTTGGCCAAACCCCTACTTCTGCCAGTTGTGCGTTCGTAACCTTGAGACAGTCGCGCACCTCTTCTTAGATTGTGCCTACTCGAGAATCATTTGGGAAAAGGTGAGCTCTTGGGTTGGGATAACCCAATTGAGCCCGGCAACCTGGATGGGTTATGATGCACATGTGAATCAGTGGTACGTTGACATGGCCAGCTGTGTCCAAGGTGCCACAAGGGACGGGGTACGCTCGATTATCTTGCTGATAATTTGGGAGCTATGGAAGGAAAGGAACGCCCGTTTTTTCAGCAGCCGCAGCAGATCCTTCGATCAACTTTTCTGCTCTATCCGTGAAGAAGCTTGGACGTGGGTTCGAGCGGGGAATAGAGCCTTGAAGGACAGTGTTGCCAGCGTCCAGGCTGCTGCTTACTTAGAGAGTTAATTGACTTTCCATGTTGCTTTTACAATCATTGTAAGGTGTTGATTGAACTATAGGGTTGGCTTGGCTTCCAATCTACGTGAAGCCTTGCTTCTCGGCGCCCCTGGCGCCAACATGTACATACCTGCTTCCTCTTATATATTCAATGAAAGCCGGCAACGGATCTTTCGAAAAAAAATATATATATTTTTTGGTCTTGCCCGAAGGGCTAAAAATCTAAGTGAAATTTGTTTTGGGGCTAAATAACAAAGTTCGTTAAAAATAGAGCTAATAAACAAAGTTGAACTTTTTTTTCATGACCAAAGAAATAATTTCCTTCAATAAAATCTCTGTAGGGTCTTTGGCCCCCTCCAGTTCCATCAAAAACAAAAACCTGTGTTGTTTTGTTGAGGGACAAAAGTAAGTCACGTTGTTGCTCTGGAGACGGAGAGAAGGGCTTCGGCGGCCCAAGGGATCCCACAAAAAATGGTCCGGCACTGCAGCCAACGCCCCAGATGGGCCAGCTATTTAAAAAAAAAAAAAACTGTCATGGATTTGCCGTTAAGCTCAGTCGTTGCCGGAACTTCCCGATTCCTTGTCTGACAATGACGAGTTATCGTTTCGTAGTCGGCTTGCCGCCGTCTTCAAATACCCACGGCTTTCGCAAACAAAGAAGCAGTACTAGTTTACCCGCCCACAACAAAATACCCACGGCCAGCGGTGCATCCAAGCCAATGATGTCCGTCGCGTTGATCACGTCACCGGCACTGACGCCGACGCCGAGCCCCGGTGCCGGAACGTCGTCGGCGGCGCTGAGGGAGAGCCTGCTGCAGCGCCCGCCGTCGTCTGCCGGGACGCCGCCGCCGCCGCCGCGCCGCGAGGCCATCCGGCTGCTGCGAGAGCGCGCGGACGCGCTGCGGCGGGAGCTGGGCGCGGTGGTGGACGGCACGGAGGGAGCCGAGGCGGCCACGCGGGAGGCCGAGAGGCGCGAGCGCGAGGCGGTGGCCGAGATCCACGCCGCGGCGAGGACCGGCGAGGCGCAGTGCGCCAAGCTGCGGGAGCTGGAGCAGGAGCTCAGGGACAAGGACGGGCGCATCAAGATGCTGGCGGCCATCGTCGACACCATCCTGGCCAGGGGGAGGAAGTGATCCCAAGACCTGCCCTTCCTTCCCTTCGTGTGCTTTCCGGCCGGGGCAATCCATGCATGCATGCATGCATGTGTTCTTTCCCTTAATTGTTATGGCCTTCTGTGTACACGTACGTGTGTTAAACGCACGTACGTACTCCGATATACGTACGTTGTCGGTTGTTTGCGTTACTCTTTTGATTCAATATAGTCTCTTCATACCCCTGCTATGCTGATGATTTGTAACAAGAAATACATGTAACTAGTCTTTGAGGAAGAGTGATTTCTAACAATAAATAACCGTAATCAGTGTTGCTATGCTCATAAGCACATGGGCAGATAGATCCAGGCCCCGCACTAGGGGGCTGCAGACCGGGGCGCGTAGACCAAGCAGATCTTCTGCAGCCCATACAAATTCCTAACATTTAGCCTAACATAATATAATCCTTTCGGGAGCCTGTCCAAGCAACTCTTTACTAATTAACCCTCCCGGATGGTGTTTTTAGATCCGCCCCTGCATAAGCACACCTGAATCACAATGAGAAAAATACTTATGCTCCACCTACTTAAAATTCCATTGGAGGAAATTGACTAGCAGCATACAACAAATAAATACTTGTCCCTGAGGGTGGAGAGGTACAGTGGAAGAATTATCAAAGGGTGTTACAACATAGAGCTATGTAGTTTTTCCATGCCAAAGATCTTTGCTTTTCTTGTAGTTTTTTTTTTTTTAGAAAAGTGGAGGGGTCGTAGACCCTACTTATATCCCTTTGTACCTGCATACAAGAAGGCCAGAAGTCCATATCACAAACCGTAGCTCCAAGCTCGTCTTGATCTAGGAGTATATCAATCTTATCATTGAAGATCAATCCATTCTTAGCATTCCATAGGCACCACATGCATGAGGGGAGCAACATTGTTTCCAGGCGAACAGAGGGGGCGAGTTGATGCCCTCCTTGATAAAATTGGGTTGTCATTGGTCAATGGGCGACAGTTGGATATTAAGATAGCCCGGCCCCAGACTCTCCAAGTGTGGGTGCATATGACGAAGATGTGATCCTCGACCTCCAGAGTTCTTGAGTAGCCAAAATGTTTTTAGACGATTATTAGTATAGTATAGTAATAAGGAAATGACTTTGATGCCTCTACCATCACTGGACATTACTTTGTTACAACTCATATGAGCATGGCTCGTGCGTTCAGGTCATATACAGGACACGAAGACACGAGGTTTCTTTTATAATAAGTAAAAAAATGGATAGAAGAATCATTTCACTTTTTGATATTAGGTTGATATAAATATAGAGGTATGTATAGATATAGAATAAATTGGATACAGATTAGATACGGATATAGATGTCAACGAAATAGAATCATGTTGCTCTTTAATCTACGTAGATATAGATATAGATATAGAGAGAGATATAGATGTTGGTGTAGATATAAAGGTAATATAAATATAGTTATATAGAATATAAAATAGATATAGATAGAGGTGTAGATATTGATTTCCTTACAATTATTCTCCAGCCTTCCATATAAACCTCCACTAGGTTCAGTGCTAGTAGGGCACAGAGCTCTCTAACTGAACTCGATCTTCGTCATCAAACTAAAAGAAGATCGACAATCCAGCAAGATGGCCTTCAGTGCGGAGAAGGTGATCGACGAGTTCGAGCGGCTGACGCGCGACGCCACCGCCGTCCAGCGGGAGACGCTGCGGCGGATCCTCGCCGACAACGCCGCCGCCGAGTACCTCCGAGGGCTGGGCCTCGCCGGGCGCACCGACCCGGACAGCTTCCGGGCCTGCGTGCCGCTCGTCACGCACGCGGACTTGGAGCCCTACTTTGCGCGCATCGCCGACGAGGGCAACACCTCCCACCTCCTCACCGCCACGCCCGTCACCTCCATCTCCCTCAGGTTATATATATATATATATATATATATATATATATATATATATATATATATATATATATATATATATATATATATATATATATATATATATATATATATATATAGTCGCCATTATCGATGATGTGAATATATGCTGCTGCTGAAGTGCTGAGCTCGTCGTCAGCTTGACGATGCCCTTATTGTGTCCATGCATGCATGCAGCTCCGGCACGACGCAGGGGAAGCGCAAGCACCTGCTGTTCAATGACGACCTCTTCAAGTGCGCGATGCAGACATCCCAGACTAGCTTCGCTTTCAGGAACAGGTACCGTACCAAGGTCGATGTGCTAGAACGACCTTGCTAGTAGAGCTGGTTTTTTAAAACATCCGGATATGATTCAAAAATAGATTTTGCTCTAGCTAGGGAAATGGACAAATATCCAAATTAAAGATGCAACAGAATTCCCATAACACATTCTAATTGTTATGTAAACATGCATGTTTTGAAAATTTTCACAACGAAAGGCCATAACACACAAATAGCATGAATGTGTACCTTGAATGCACTCAACAATATATAGTATGATGCATTCATGTTGGTTCCATCTCATATTTATGCCATCCAAAGTTTTTAAAAACATGGTTATAAATCGATTATACTGTTTTAAGGTTTTTTTATATTTTCACATAGAGGTAAACCTAATGTTTGAAATTTTTAAAGATGTTTTCACAAGCCTCTAAATATTTTATTTAGGTTTGTCATATTCCAATCTATCTTTATAATTTTTTGTAATTTTCATAATCTTAGAGATATTATTTTGGTTTACAAACCATAACAATTTTTAACTAAAAAAAGCTGAAAGCACCTTGAAAATCACTCCAAACCATAACATGCATGGAGACACTTTGAACAGTTTTAGAGGTTAAGATGTCTAGTTTTTGTAGTTATAAGGAGTAAAATCGAACTACGACTCTAGTTTTGAGACATAGAATGGGCTTTTTCTCATTCCAAGTCTAGAGTACTCAACAATGTCGGGCTTTTTTTAGTTTGAGCCTTCAAAACCTATGTTGAGCTTTTTTTAATTTGTCTTTTAAAACCTAGTTAGTACTGTTTTTGCCATGCAAATTTTTTAAAACATGTTTAATTAGATATCGATTATAACTTTTTAATTAGATATCGATTAAAACCTAATCAGTATTTTTTTTGGAATTTTTAAAATCTTAGATATATTATTTTGGTTTTTAAAACCTGAGCAAGTATTTACAATAAAATCGAACTATATTGTGGGAGATTCATTTTAGAACATTTAAACGCTATGGGCCTATGGTAAATCGATATGTCTACAAGACCGCAAAAATAAGATAACGTATTGAGTCTTAATTTTATTTCATTACAATACCACCCGATCCGATTTATCACCCTTGCAAACTGACAAATAAAAAATAATGGCCTAAGTCGATTCATAATGACCCTGAACCCTAACCCTAGCCCTGACGGCCCCTACCCATTGGCGGCACTGGCGTCGGTGCCCTCGTCCTCCTTCCCCTCCCCCTCATCTCCCCACTGCACCCCCTCCACCCCAGGGCGGCGGCGGCGCCGCCGATCTAGATCCCGGCGCCGGTGATCCTCGCCCCCACCTTCGATCCAGGCCGCCACTATCCGAATGCAGGCAAGGAGGCCGATGTCATGGTAACTCACGGCGAGGCCACGTGGCTGTCGCCTCCGCCCGTTGAGCCATCGTCGTTCGTAACTGAGCCTGAGGTGTTGTGGCCATATGTGTTCCCAAGGCGCGCTCTGAGGGTTGACATAACCATCACCACTAGTATCCCCTGGTCCCCTCAGCCACTGGGGGCTGTCGATGTCGCCACAGCCAGATCTGGCTCGTATACACCCCCTCCGTCGCCAAGGCCGATCGATGTCGTCGTCACCGAGAGCGTGGGAGCCGGAGCTGTGGCGAGCTCTTCTCCTTCCATAACCATCCTTAGCATGCCAACTGCCTCTCAAGCTACACCACCGGTGGCCTCTCATTCACCCATCCGCCCCTGGCCCAAGCCCATCGTCCACCCATTCTGCCCTCGCCGCCCCCTTGCACATCGAGAGGAACACCCACCCTCCGCCCGCTTTCTAGCAGAACTATGTAGAAAGTGCTTCAACTATCTCTCGCCCACGCACCGGTGGTGACCTGCAGACTACCTCCGCGCTGCCTTTGTTGCAGGGCATTCCGACACCTCGCGCGCAATTGCAAGCGAGGTCGGTGGGCGACTACTACAGCTGCTGGCTCCGGCAGCTGGCCATGATAGCTTGCTCGGAACCGTGTATTATGTCTTTTACATAATACACAAATCTTCTTAATACAACTCTTCTTTAATACATAACACACAAATCTTTTACGTATTTTAGAAAAAAAAATAGCCATGTATTACGCCTGTCCGAAAAAAGATGCAACTCTTTCTATCTTTGCCAAACCTGTATTGCAGGGCTTTCCCCGTGGAGGACGGCAAGTCGCTGCAGTTCATTTACGCCAGCCAGCAATTCATGACCAAGGGCGGGCTGACGGCGACGACGGCGACCAGCAACGTGTTCCGCCACAAGGACTTCAAGGCCAACACGCGTCACACCCAGTCAGAGTCCTGTAGCCCCGACGAGGTGCTCTTCTCCCCGGACTTCGCCGAGTCCCTCTACTGCCACCTCCTCTGCGGCCTGCTCCTCGCCGGCGACGTCCGCACGGTGTCCGCCACCTTCGCCCACAGCGTCGTGCTCGCCTTCCAGACGTTCGAGAAGCTGTGGGAGGAGCTGTGCGCCGACATCCGCCACGGCTCCCCGTCGCCAGGCGCGGGTCACGAGCCCGGCCGTCCGGCACGCCGTGTCGGCCCTCCTCCCTGCGCCGAACCCCGCTCTCGCCGACGAGGTGGCGCGCCGGTGCGCCGGGCTCGTCGACGTCGACTGGTACGGCGTGATCCCGGCGCTGTGGCCCAAGACGAGGTACGTGAGCAGCATCGTCACGGGGTCCATGGAGCACTACGTGAAGAAGCTTCGGCACTACGCCGGCGAGCTGCCGCTGGTCTCCCTGGACTACGGCGCGACGGAGGGGATGATCGCGGCCAACGTGGAGCCCCTGGTGCCGCCGGAGTCCACCACGTTCGCCGTGCTCCCCAACATCGCCTACTTCGAATTCATCCCTCTCAGTCGTCTCAGGGGACGCGACGGCGCCGGCGGCGACGACGCGTGCTACACGGAGGAGGCGGATCCCATCGGCCTGACAGACGTCGCCGTCGGCGAGCATTATGAGGTTGTCTTGACCACCTTCGCAGGGCTGTACCGGTACCGTCTGGGCGACGTGGTGAAGGTGGCCGGCTTCTTCAACTCGACGCCCAAGCTCAAGGTGGTGTGCCGGCGGAACCTCATGCTGTCCATCAACATCGACAAGAACAGCGAGCACGACCTCCAGCTCGCCGTCGACAGCGCCGCCAAGATCCTGGCCGCGGAGAAGAAGAAGCTAGAGGTCGTCGACTACACCAGCCACGCCGACGTGTCGCGCGATCCCGGGGCACTACGTCGTGTTCTGGGAGCTGAACGCCGAGCCCGACGACGACATCGACGGCCACGTGCTGCAGAGCTGCTGCGACGAGCTGGACGGCGCGTTCGAGGACCCCGGGTATGTGGGGTCCCGGAAGGCGCGCGCCATTGGCCCGCTGGAGCTGCGGGTGCTGCGGAGAGGGACCTTCGAGAAGGTGCTGTGGCACTACCTCTCCCTTGGATCACCCGTGAACCAATTCAAGCTGCCGCGGTGCGTCGCGCCGTCCAGCTCCGCCGCCGTCGGGAGTTCTCGAGATCCTCGCCGCCAACGCCGTGAAGGCCTTCTTCAGCACTGCCTACGACTCCTGAATTGAAGCTAACGGCACGGTGGGCACGGTGATGGGATGGCTGTTCCTGTTATCAGTTGCAGCTTGCAAAGCTTACGTTGCTCTTGGTGTTCACCGTGTTCTCTGTATCGTGCTCTTGTGTGTCTACAGTTTCTCTTTCATGCATCTATCAACTGTCGTTCTGAACATGTATGTGTTAGTAGTTTTCTGTCTGAAGGAGTGAAGGTTGAATGTGAGGTTACATTTTACAAGGACATGAAAGTCAAAAAGAAAAAGAATTTCTACATATATTTGAGATGTCTGACTTTTTAGAATTTTGAGACAACAATCTACAAACAATAGTCTAATAGTTAAAAATACAGTTCATAGACGGGCCCCCGCGTCGCTCTCACGGAAGGGCGACTCGGGCGGCGCCAACGTCGCGGCCGTCGGGCGCCCACCTCCCCAGCACCACGGCCTTGCCGCTGCCGGAGCGGGCTGCCGAAGATTCGTGCGGCCGCGAGGATGGCGGCGGCGGGGCTGTCCCTTCCCTTTCCCTTCCCTCCGAGTCTGGAGGTAGCCATGGCGAGGCGATGGCCGGCGGCCGGCGGTGGCTCGTCCCCGGCGCCCTCCGTCGATTCCTGTTCCCCCGCTGCTGGATCTGGCGACCTCGACGGTGGATCTACTGGGGCAGGTGGTGATGGGGACGGCGGCGTGGGGCACGGCTTCCTGGGTGATGGCGGCACCTTGGGCTCTCGTCTGGGGCGGCATGGACGGCGCGGACGCCGCCGCCTTCAGCTGGGACCTCGGGGTGGCGGCTTGCAGTCGACGAAGACTGCAGCAGGCGGCGCGTGGTGGTGCTCGGCGACGCGGATCCGGCTTCGCGGTAGATGGATCCGGCGTTGCCGCGCCCGGATCTGGCGCCCCATGCCAGGAGCTCCAACTTCGTCGTGGTGGTGGTCCTCTCCTTCGGCGGCTATTCCGGCAGGGCGATGGCCGGATCCCGTTGCCCGGAGGCCGGATCATCGTTGGGCACGATGGCGGAGGGGAGGTCCTGAGTGGCTCCGTTCGCAGGCATGCCCGTTCATGCGCGTGTGAGCACCGGCCTGGTCCAGGGCCGGACCTGCGGCGACGGCGGCGGCTCCGCCCAAGGGTGCCCGCCAGCTCCCTTGTGCGGTGCGGTGCTCGGCGGCCTTGGCGACTTGGCGCGGCTGCAGCGCACCGGCGGTGCTCAGTTGCCGGGACGACACTGCGGCTACGGCGGATTTGGTGTGCGTGCACTACCTGGCCGTCTGAGGAGGCTACGGCTCCCCTTCCTCCGGATCCGGCCATTCCGTGGCTACAGCTGCAGCTGCTGCCATCCCGGCCGAAGCTCGCCGGTGCGGGCGGTGATACCGTCGTTACTGCGAGGGGCGGCGATGGAGGGTAGGGGCGACGTGACTTCAAGGCTTCCTGTTCCGTTCGTGCTGGATGTGGGCAAGCATCGGCGAAAGCCATGTCGGATCTGCCGGCAAGACGACGGCGACGCCTTCGGGTGTCGTCTTCCTCCTTGGAGGCGTTGTCATGATGTGATCATACTCCGGCCGGCTGTATGCCGTGGTGGCATGGGCGACAGTGGCTTGCTTGACTAAGTACCAGTGACACGAAGGTGGTGTGGCTGGCAGTTGCCAAGCAGAGGAGCCAGTGGCGCCATGGTGGCGTGGCTAGAGGAACCTGGCTGCTTCTTGAAGGCGAAGAGGTCGTGGCTCGGCACTGCGCGAGGAAGGTGGCAAGGGGTCGCAGGGGTGGTCGTATGGTGGCATCGAGTGGGCAGCGCGGCGTGGTGTTGGCAGCGCGGCGGTGGCATGGCAGCAGGGTGTGGGAGAGCTTGATGGGGGTTGCGGCGCTCTTGCGGAGGTGATCGCAGTTGTGGCGGCGGCCAGGGGTTGTCGCACGAGTGACGGTTTGGCTGCTTCTGCTTGGCAGCTGTCAGTGCGGTGCAGCACTACGTCGAAAGACGGGCGCTTGTGGCAACGACAACATAGGGCGACTAGCCTTGCAGCGGACTGTGGCGGGTGGCTTAGCTCTGCTGGAGCTATTTCGGTACAGTGCATCGTCGTTAGACGGCGCAAGCGACATACTTAGAGTCGCTATCACGGCGACAGTAACCATGCACAAGGGTTCAGCAACGAGAAGAGGTCGGCCTACAAGCGGTGACTTGGCAATTTGGCAGGGATATTGGGAAGCAGGGCGACTGTGCCCACTATTCTAATGGCAACAAAAGAAACAGATCCGTGACATAGAGTTCGAGGCGATGAGAGTGAGATGGAGTCCAACGGCGGATGTGGCAAGGCCCCCGCGCTGTTGTGTTGTCCTGGTATTGAGTGCAAGTGCAGCCTGCGAGAGGTCCGGAGCTGGTGGTTTCACTCTGTCAGGGTGGTGAGTGGAGTTTGCAGCGGCACTACGGCGTTGGGTCCCGCATGGCGGTGGTTTTTTTGGTGCGGTGCCGTCTGCTCTTCTCGGTTCTTGTTGATGCGGAGTCACGCGTGGAGATTTCGACGACTACATGGGCTTGACTGTTGGTAGATGCTGCGAGACACGTTTTTCTGCTCCCGAAGAGTAGTGTGGCCTAAGTTGATGCCCAATCCAACCGGCCAAATTTTGAGTTGTGTGCTCACCCGCGTTGACGTCCCAATCCTGTCAGGCGAGTCTTTTCTTTCTTTTATTTTCTACGGTTATGTTGTTTTGTCAATTCGTTGTACCACCCAATCTGGTTTCTTCTTTTTAATATAATCGGCAGCTTTCTCCTGATTTGTTTTAAAAAAAACAGTTCATAAGAGATGCTTTATATATTGTTTTCATAAAATTCACATGATAAAAGACAGTAAAATCTTTGCAGACAGTTCCTGAGTTCCACGGTTGTAAATTAAAATTAAAGGAAATGCGGAAAAATAAAAGAGAAATTATCTCACGGGCCGTCAGTATTTACGGGCTTTAGTTTTACATGTGAGTTTTGGGCTTTTGGCCCACTTATATATATTTCCATAAACCGAATCGATACGGCGGCAAGCACCAGAAGTAGCGTCCAACTCCGTACGTGCACAGCAGCTCCGATCCGACTGGATCACGCGCGATGTCGTCCTCCGCATCGAGTTGGGCGTCGACGACCACGCCGGCACCGGACCATACGCCGCCGAGCACCCCGGGCGGCGTGCCGTCGCCGGTGCAATCTCGGGGCCAGGCCCAGGCGGCGGCATCGGAGCGCGAGACGACGACCACCATCCAGATCCAGCAGCTGAGGGATCGCGCAGACGCGCTGTGTCTGGAGCTCGACGCGGTGGCGGAACGCGACCGAGGCGGCCAAGATGGCCACGAGGCACACGCGGAGGCGGCGGCGGAGCTCCGCCGTCTCGTCGTGGCGACGGCGAGCGGATCAACGCGGGCCGGGACGAAGCTGCGGGAGCTGGACGAGAAGCTCAGGGACAAGGACGCACGGATCAAGCTGCTCGAGGCCATCGTCGCCACCCTCGCCAACAAGTGAATTCATGTTTTCCATGTTTGGACCCGTGTCGTGTGAGTGTGGCCGCCACATGCAGACGACACGAGGGCCATGCGTGATATGGCATCTATGGCCCTGTTTGAAAGCACCAACTAAACTTTAGTTAGCTAATTTTAGTTATGATGTATCTAAACACCTCATAGCTAAACCTAACTAAAGTTTAGCTGGAGGCCAAAATGTACACAATCCAATTAGCTGTTTCAACCTAGCTAAAAGGTCTAAATGACCAAACTATCTCCAACTAAAGTTTAGTTAGAGCATCTAAATACATTCAGTTAAAGTTTAGCTATCTAAACAATAGTATTAATGAGAGGTAGCATGGTCAAGATTTTGAATTAGCTAGAGCATCCAAACACCCTAGCTAAAGTTATCTTTAGCTAACTAAACTTTATCTCTATCAATTAGTTAGTTAAATTTTACTTAGGATGCTTCCAAACAGGCCCTATATGTTCTTTTGGGAATTATTAGACGTACGAGTTTCTGTGTGTTAACATGCAAGAAAGGATGGAAGAATTCCAGGCAATAATGATTGCACTCCATTGACTAGAGCCCATTTGAATGGACTATATATTATTAGCTGTTAATAAATTAAAAAGAAGTAAATATAGATTTTTTTGACTAATATAAATCTTGAGTCTCTGAATGTTAGCCTATGTGAAGCCCACGCATTAACATCAAATTTACTGGTAACAAAATATTTACGTTTATAGCATAATTGTCTCATCAACTTTTCTAATGGTCCGTAGCATTCTCAATATCATCCGGATGATATAGAAGTAACTGTATATGACGTACGTAACGTAAGGACGGAGCACAAGACTTGGTCATTTCTTTTCTTGACCTAAGGATGGATCATGGAGCACAAGACTTCAACTGCCGGCATGAGCATGTTTATGACCTGAGTTTGGTCTAGTCCTCTTGTTTTATCTTTCACGCATGGAGGGCGCAAACAACTAACGCTACGCTAATCGCTAGCTAGCTAGGGTTCGACGCGTCAAGCGTACTCGAATGTACCCGGTCTTGATGATGAACTTCTTCTCTGCTCCGTCGTCCTTTTTATAAATCCATGTCAGGGTGTGTCCCAACTTTTCTACCCAAAAGAATTCTCTTTGAACTTTGAAGCGGCAAGATGTCGTCGGGGAAGAAGAAGAAGAAGGCCAGCGAGTTCAGCGCCGAAGAGGAGGAGGAGGTGATCGCCGAGTTCGAACGGCTGACGCGGGACGCCGCCGCTGTCCAGCGGGAGACGCTGCGGCGGATCCTCGACGAGAACGCCGCCGTCGAGTACCTCCAGTGGCATGGCCTCGCCGGCCGCACCGACCCGGACAGCTTCCGGGCCTGCGTCCCGGTCGCCACGCACGACGACCTCGAGCCCTACATCGCGCGCGTCGCCGACGGCGACACCTCCGCCGTGCTCACCGCCAAGCCCATCACCTCCATCTCCCTCAGGTAATTCGTGTCCCTCACCAGTTTATTTCAGTATGTCGCTGCTGCTGCTAGTGCTTGGCCTTGCCATCGTCCCTGTCGATCGTGGTGTAGTTCCGGCACGACGCTGGGGAAGCGCAAGTACCTGCCCTTCAACGACGAGCTATTCAAGCTGACGATGCATGTCTACCGAACCTCCTTCGCTTTCAGAAACAGGTACGTATCATGGTTTTAAATCGCCGGCTAAGCCGTTTTAGCGGGCAGGGTTACGTGTTTAGCGGGCTATAGCTACAAGTGTACAACACGTAGGAATGACACGCACGCCGGAGGATGGCCGCCGGCACAATCGTGATCTCTCTCTGATTGACGCTCCAACGACCGACCGGCGGCATCCTTTCCGGCCCATCATGCATCATCTCTCTTTCTTCTTTTGGCTCTGGTCTAATCCAGTAGAGCAGTACTAGTTCGTGGTGTTCGCTGCACGACATGTGCTCGCCTGTAGCTATATAGCTGTAGCTATGCACTTCATCTCTCAACGTCGTCGTGCCAGGGCGTTCCCCGTCGAGGGCGGCGGCGGCAAGGCGCTGCAGTTCGTCTACGGCAGCCGGCAGTTCACCACCAAGGGCGGGCTGACGGCGGCCACGGCCACCACCCACCTGTACCGCCACGAGGGGTACACGGCCGCGGTGCGCGACATCCAGCTGCCGTGCTGCAGCCCCGGCGAGGTGGTCCTCGCTGGCGCCGCGGACTTCGAGGAGTCGCTCTACTGCCACCTCCTCTGCGGCCTGCTCTTCGCCGGCGAGGTCCGCGCCGTGTTCGCCATGTTCGGCCACAGCCTCGTGCTCGCGCTGCAGACGCTGGAGAGGGCGTGGGAGGAGCTGTGCCACGACATCCGCCACGGCGCCCTGTCGCCGGCGCGGGTCACCGAGCCGGCGCTCCGGCGGGCCGTGTCCGCGCTCCTCGCGCCGCCGAACCCCGCGCTGGCCGACGAGGTGGCGCGCCGGTGCGCCGACGCCGAGCGCCGCGGCTGGCGCGGGGTGGTCCCGGCGCTCTGGCCCAACGCCAGGTACGTGCACACCATCGTGACCGGGTCCATGGAGCACTATGTCAGGAAGCTCCGGAACTACGCCGGCGGCCTGCCGCTCGTCGCCATGGACTACGGCGCGTCAGAGGGGATGGTCGGTGCCAACGTCGAGCCGGAGGCGCCACCGGAGTCGGCAACGTTCGCCGTGATCCCCAACATCGCCTACTTCGAGTTCATCCCTCTCAAGATCAACGACGGCGGCGGCGGCGGCGGAGCGGCCTGTACTGATACCGGCGGCACGAGCTGCAACACTGTGGTGGATCATCCCGTCGGCCTGACGGAGGTCACCGTCGGCGAGCACTACGAGGTCGTGATGACCACCTTCGCAGGCTTGTACCGGTACCGTCTGGGCGACGTGGTGAAGGTGGCCGGCTTCCACAACTCGACGCCCAAGCTCAAGTTCGTGAGCCGGGGATCGATGGGCCCCACGCTGTGCATCAACGTCGACAAGAACACCGAGCAGGACGTGCAGCTCGCCGTCGATGGCGCGGCCGAGATACTGAGCTCGAGCAGCAGGTCGTCGTTGGAGGTGGTGGACTACACCAGCCACGCGGACGTGTCGTCCGACCCGGGCCACTACGTCGTCTTCTGGGAGTTCAGCGGCGAGGCCGCCGCCGCCGACGACGACGACGTGCTGCAGCGATGCTGCGACGAGCTGGACCGGCGCTTCGTCGACGCTGGCTACGTGAGCTCCAGAAAGACGCGCGGCATCGGGCCCCTGGAGCTGCGGGTGCTGCGGCGGGGCACGTTCCAGAAGGTGCTGCACCACTGCCTCTCCCTCGGCGCTCCGGCGAACCAGTTCAAGTTGCCGAGGTGCGTCGCCCGGTCCAACTCCGGCGTCCTCCAGATCCTCTCTGACAACGCCGTCAAGCTCTTATTCAGCACAGCGTACGACTGAAGATATATGCCAGACGGTGGCGTGGCGAGCCGGGACAACTCAGGGTTTGTGAGTGTGAGAATTTGGAGTGACTGTTTTTTTTTTTTTTTTACAAGTTGCACACTTGCACTCCCCTGCATCTTTTTTGTTTGCCAATTTTTAATCATGTGGCCAGTTGTAAGGCTATAATGGATATCACAAAATGTAATAGACTTTTTATGACAAATTCTCGGTTAAAATATTAAATCATAAATTGTTTGACTTTTTTATCTTATAAGTTTGATCACTCGTCTTATTTTAAAAAATACGAACGTAGTTAAATTTAATTTAATTTTGAAAAAAAATTTTATTAATAAAGCAAGCCATAATAAAAGAAGTGATATTTTGCACGAATTTTTAAAATAAGACGAGTGGTCAAACTTAAGAAAAAAAGTCAAATGATTTATAATTTATATTGGAGGAAATAATAAACTTTGTTGATCTTCAAATACACACTAAAAACCAGGAAAAAATTGAGTGGGGGATAACCACACTTGTTCCGATGGCGTTTAAGGATGGCAACGGGGTGGGTTCTGGGCGGGTGGAGGCTCCGCGGATCCGCCCCCGAAACCTGCCAACAAAACCCGCCCCGAACCAGAACCCCGATTCGGGTGAAAATCTGCCCCCGGTCCCGAGCCTGACGGGGACCCGAAACCCGACGGGAACCCGAGACCCGAGTTTTGGAAAAAAAAAATACTTGATAAGGAGCCCACTAAAATAAATACAAACAGTCACTGTTTACTGAAGAAATCGTCAGCAACAACTCCATAGTTCATATAATACATAATTACACATATTTACACAAAGACAATAAAGGGGCAGAAAGAATCACGGGAAGTCACCAGGCAAGCAGTAAGCAACACTACAGCTCCAGGCCTCCAGCGGCGGCAAGCAGCACTCCAGCCAACAAGCAGCACTCCAGCGGCAGCAAGCAGCTAACAGCGAGCAGCCACTAGCGAGCAGCCAGCAAGGTACGGCAGAAAGCAACAACCACAAGCCTCACAGTCACTGCCCATGCGCCGCGCGTTGCAAGCAGGACTCGATGATGCGGCCGCGCGCTGAAGCAGGACGAGGATGCGGCTGCGCGCTGCAAGCAGGACGAGGCGGCATCGGTGTCTGGCTCTGGCCAGCCGAGTAGGAGACTGGGTGGCGGCGGGCCGGCGGCTGCTGGTGGGAGCCTGGGAGGACGGAGGAGTGGAGTGCGTGGAGGACTGGAGCGGAGGTGGAGCGGCGGCCGCTCAGGCTGTCCGCACTGGGTTCGGTAAGCCATCCTGGAGGAGGGGATACCGGAGAGAAGCCCCGCAACGCGGTCCGCCACGAGGTCCGCGACGCACCCGGATCCCCCATTCCCAGCGACATACAGGCGCGCCGCTAAAGCGCGTGGGGCCCAGGCGGAACGGCCAACGAGGGAGAGAGAGAGAGAGGACGGCTGCCGAGCTCGCGAGCCTGGCTTCAAGCACGAGCAGAGGAAGGGTCGAGCCGCCGCCGGATCTCCATGCCCGAGCTCGAGCCGCTGCCGCCGGATCCGAGGGAGGGCGAGGAGAAGGCCGGCGAGGAGCTGCCGCCGTCGAGGGAGGGCGAGGAGCCGTCACGCGGGCCTCCGCCTCCGCCGAGCGAGCGAGGGAGAGAGAGAGAGAGAGGGAGAGGGAGACGGAGAGGGAGAGGAGCCGCCGCCGTCGAGGGCAGGCGAGGAGCCGCCGCGCGGGCCTCCGCCTCCGCCGAGCGAGCGAGTGAGAGAGAGAATGAGGGAGGCCGTCGGGGGAGAGAGAGGGTGGGGGAGAGAGAGAGTAGAGGGGAGGGATGTTAAAAAAGAGAAGGTGGGTCCCACTGGAGATGTAGAGGATGATATAGAGGATGGATGAGTGCGGGAGAAAATGGTATAGAGGAGAAAATCTTGATGACTAGGACAAAATATTCCTTTTAGAGGATGAATTTAGAGTACCACGAGTGCAGATAGCCTCAGGAGTCAGGACGGGCGGACGACTGGGTAGAGTTAAGCTTAGTTGGGATGCAACTTGGGAAAATTTTAAACCCGCTCCCAACCCGACTCGTTTTGGGTCTCTTAACCCACAGACCCGCGGGGGTAAAATGAGACCTGCCCCCGCCCCCGCCGTGGCCTTCGCCTCACACCCACCGCTCGACTCAGATACACCGCTCGTGTCAAGGTGGCATGGACTCGATATGTCAGAATCATGGCCTGATCAATTACTAGCTGTTTGATGTATATTAACAAATTTTTCTTTGGTTCACGCACATAGGCGTCAGAGATGCACTGCGTTGGAGTAGTACCCAGGCAAATCGGACCTGGTGTAGCGTTTGCATGTGCTTTAGTACAACATAACTGCAGCAACCTTGGTAGGATCTGTGATACCCCAGACTCACTGATGATATGGCCCAAATACGCAATGGATCGCTGGGCCAAGATGCACTTAGAGAACTTAAGCTCCCAGCTGTCATGTGATAGCCACTGAGATACCAGCCATAGATGCTCAATGTGATCACAAGGAACGACTGTAAATAAGTATATCGAAGACAGGCGAACTAAATCGCGAACGTTCACTGACAACGAATTGAGCGAACGATCCGACACCTCCTGCATCTTTCCTCTTTAGGTAAAAAAAATAATTCCCACAGTTTTCCTTTTAGTGCTGATCTTATAACATCCTTGGTGTTACGATAACTAAAACCTGCCATGTCATCATGATTGCATGCAAAAACATCCCGCATAAACTCATTTTCTCTATGCAATAACCAAAGTAAAAAAAATTTCTTGCATATGATTGTGTGTAGGTATTTTAGAGTGATCTGGTTATGTTAATGTTGGTGTATGAATGTGGGATAAAAATAAAATTGAAGAAATTTAAAAGAAATCATTTATAAACCCCACGTCGGACCTAAAACCCTAATTTAAAAATTAAAAGGAATTAGGTGTTGGGTCTTAAACAAAAGCTGTAAACTCTTAAAAGTTGAGCAACTTCCATTTGGGGCAATTTTGAAGTTATTAAAAAGAATTTCAAATAAAACCTTAATCTATGTTTTAAAGTTTAAACTTGAAATACAAATTCAAAAACTAAAAGGAATCTGATGAAAATGATTTAATAAATATTATATATCTTTTAAAATGGGACAACTTTCATTTTTGGAGATTTTGAAGTTTACCAGTGGAAATTTAAATTAAACCCCAATTAGAGTTTGTTTATTCAAATTTAAAATGCCCTTACAAAAACTATCATGGATTTGGGCAAACTACTTTGATGAAAGTTGTGAGGATTTTCATGTTGAACAATTTTTGTATTTGGGGATTTTGAAGTTATATATTAGAAATGTAAATTAACCTCAAAACAGTGTTTTAAAATTTAAATTTGGAATGCTATTTCAAAAACTATGAAGAATTTGACAAAACCCATTTACTGAAAGTTATAGGACTTGTCAAATATAACAACTTTTATTTTTTAAAAATTTCAAGTTGTTGAAAAAAGTTTTGAGAATTTAAATGAATTGTAAATGAATTTCAAATCAAGCTTTTACCCCCTTTTAAATTATTCAAAAATTATTCAAAATTTGGATGAGGTACAAAAACCAAAGATGCTCAGTATAAAATTTTCTACAACTTTATGTTGGTGATTTTGCAACTTGATACACAAAATAAAAAGTAATTTTGCCAAAAAATCAAAAGGGGCTGGTTGCTACAGTGCTAGGGGGGTCCGGCTCTGCCCCTGCTCGGGTGCAGGCCCGCGTGCGCGCACTGGCCGCCGGCGATGCGCGGCGCCGGCTGGCCACGTGTCACCGACGCAGCCAGGCCCGTGGGGGTCCTCTCTGCGTAATATGTCCATCCTCTCCTGCTATATAAGTCGACGGCCGTCTCCTTTCTCCTTCTCCATTTTCCCTCGCTGCCGATGACCCCTCGGTTAAGGGGTGAAATTTGTCATCGTCGTGCTAGCACAGCCATTTCCATCTCACAGGTAACAACGCAACTTCATTGTGCGCCGTTTGAGCCCTGTCGTGTCCCTGTTCGTTGTCGGTATCGGCTGCATGACCCGGTTTCTTCCCCGCGACCGGCAGAGCGCCGCCGTGCTCGGCTTCGTCGCGACCATTGCGTCCCTGTGAGTTGATCCCCTCTTGTCTTTCGTTTCATGTCCCACTTAATCCCAGGAATCTCCTGGTTCAAGTCGTTTCCCCTTTGGTGCACCAGCGTAGCCGTAACGTCGTCTCGTCACTGGTTCATGCCGCCACAGCCACCGTCGACGTCACCAGCATCCTCGGGGTCATCTCCGCTTCAACCAACGTGCGCAACGCGTCTAGGTGAGTTCCGTGCAGCTCGGGGGGTTAGTTTTTTTTGGTTCGTTGGGGGCTTGCGCTGCTGGATCGAGCAGCGCCGCCGGTCATCGTCCTGGCCAAGCCGCCATGGCGTTGGTCAAGCATCCGCGAAACCCTAGACCGGCCAACCAAACCCATAGCTAGGTCCGCCGTGGTCTGGGGAGCACACCGATGGGGATTGCCCTCGTCGGAGAACCACCGGCGGCGAGCTACCGCGGCCGGAGCCGCCGCACGCGCGCGGTTGGCGCCCGAGAGAGGGGAGGAAGAAGGTAAGAGACGGGGTGGTCGGCCTGTTTGCTGGGTTGGGCCGGCCCAGTGGTGGAGAGCAGCTAGGGAAGTGTGGGAGCGCGTGGGTCGGCCTGCCGAGTTGGGCCGGTTCGGGCCGAAATTAGGTTTTGCATTTTTTCGCGAATTAATATGCATTTTCTGATTTTCTGATGAAGTGAATAGTAAGGCACTTTGTAAATTTTGTATGAATAATTTTGTGACACCAAAAATGATGAAATTAATTGTAGAGACTCTCTGTGAAATATGGAACACACTAAAAATATGAAATAATGATTTCCAGCACTTTCTGCAGGAAATACAAATGTGCCTTATAATTAGTAAATGGAACTTCCATGATTTTTCTAGGCAAAAATATATATCTAAAAATCAAGAAATTTAAATTGGCACTATTTTAAGCTGATATCTAACTGTAGAAACAGTATGAGCTGTTTTGGAGATAATTTATGTATTATTATTTTATGCCCTATAAATGAATAATAAAAATAAATAGAAAACTCTAATAACTTGGGTTTGTTGTGACTTTTAGATTATGGGTTGACCCTGGATCATCGTCCTACAAGTGACCCTTGGCACTTTAAGTTATGCTTGAGCTCATATTTAAATTGCTAATTAGGGTTATTAATAATAGTTCATGCAATCAATATCTGTCGCTAGCAATTAATGACTTGTTCAGTAGTAATTGAAGTAAGTTAATGTTGCTTTCAATAACTGTTAAAATGATCAATAAAACAACAGGACAGTTTTGTTGGCTTGCAACTTTATTGTGAAGGAAAATTGTGCTCAACCTTTTAAATTAAGATTACTTTTTAATTAGGACATCTCATGCATCGTAGCATACATATCATCATATTAAGTACTGTATTATTATTATTTCGTGTAGTGAACACGCGGTAATTATTTCCGGAAGTAAGTCCCAAGCAAGGTCTTCACTCGGTGGACGTGGATATTCTCGGTGATTGACATCAGGGTATTATCTACTCTAAGCAACAGGCAAGGCCCGGTACATCCAGCCCCTTCCTTTTGATTTACAAAATGTTTATAACTTGAGTTAATCTACTGCATTAGATTTATAGGAGTTGATTGATAACCCAATTGATGCATTACCAGCCTTGACCACTAAAATACCTTGAAACCATTTTAAAATAAAATGTTTAAAAAATGCTTAGCCCTGTTAAATTAATTCAGTTTTGCACAAAATGCTATTTTTGAACGATTGTGATATATTAATGATTAATTCATGAAAAAGGGTTATGGTTATGTTCTCGTTCGGTGGATGTGCACCAGATCAGTACATCGTCACCGACGGGGAGGGATTTTCCGTTCGGTGGGCCATATGATTGGGTTAGAGTCCCAACTTATCGTCGCCAACGAAAAATGGATGTGAAAACCGGGTGGTCACCAGTGTACTTGGGTTAGAGTCCCAATGCATGGTTCCCAACGGAAAAGAATTAGGAACCATTCGTTGTCGGCCTGCTGTGATCGAGACTTTTTGCAACTAGCCACATACTTCGGGAAGCCCTATTTCCGGTGGCTCTATTGCTTGAACCGACAACCACGCACTGGGAGTGGAGAGATGGCGAGAGTAGCGTGTACTCTCGTGGCCGTCGTGCCTGAAGATGAGAGGAGTACTGTGCACTCGGGTGGCGCAGGACCGGTTCAGGTATAGAAAAGCCGTGGTAGACGGGGTTGGCATATGCAAGCTTAGGTGCTACATATGCAGTGTGGATAGGGATCTCCAGCTGGGTACTAATCGATTCGAATCGTCATGTTCCTCGGTTATGGAGACTTGATCCTCACACCTATATTGAAAAGTAGTTCGGAACTAGGATGTTTTTGAGATTAAATAAGTAATTGGAATTGAAGAATATACGTGAAAGAATTAAGAACTATTGATATTGATTATAATGATGTTGACTAAAATACTGAAAGTAGGATAAGTATTGCTTCTCCGTAAAATACTTTGACTCTTGCTAAAGCCTTACCTTGACTCCCCTCAGCCTGCATTCCTGAGTCTCATTTCTTTTTCTTAGTCGGGTAAGTCTTACGGAGTACCCCAGTACTCAGGGTTTGTTAACCCCTATTGCAGGTGAATTAAGTATACAGTTCTGCGTGGGATCGTGCCAGTCAACGGATCGTGCATGGACGGAGGTGTATATGCTACAAACCCTTGGGCAGGGTGTCTAGTTGTATACAGCTATTCCACTACGAAACTCTGGTTGGGAATAATGTAATCTAATTTTGTAAACGTACATTAATGTAATACTTTCGCACCCTTTACTCCGATTCATTTTATTTATGTAAACCATTGTAATACTGCAATGCTTACAATGAGATCCTCGGAAAGTTCGGGTTTCCTAGGGAACCCGGCAGGCCACTTAGGTCAAAGGGAACTGGTGCAGACTTATCACAGGTCCTTAGGAACGATGACGGTGCACGTGGGCCCTATGATTAAGGCGGTTCTGTCACAGATCTCTAGCGTTCGCCACCCGTTAACAGTTCCTCCATCTAGTACTGGGTGTGCTCATTCTCTTTGCGCTCGCGCTAGCAAACCACTGCATGCACTTATTTGCAACTCTGCGAAGTCATGCTGACGCATATAAGAAAAAAGCTCAATATTTTATTTAAATTACTATAACTTCTGAACGGTGTATCTATTTTTAATTTCGTTTGCACCCGTGTGTTCCACATGACGAGGCGAACAAAAGTAGATCCCACTTACATATGTTTGAAAGAATTTTATTCAATAATAAATTATATGTACTAACTTATAATATATAACTTATGTCAAAACATGTAAACAAAGTTGTGAAATACAATGCACATAATTTATTAAACACAAAGTAAAAAAAAATTAACTTATAACTTATGCCAAAATTTAGAAACAAAATTATTAAACAGAAAGGGGAGCAAATTAACTTATATCTTATAAAAGTACGAGAAAAACAAGTTATATATCAAATATATCAAACATAACTTGTGTACATAAGTTATTCTGTATAACTTGTCAATACAGCTAAAAAACATGGAACTATGCATTCTTGTGCGTGTAGTTATGCAGCGAAACTAAACTGATCTATATGCACGGAGTATATTCGCAATGGTAGAAAAAAAGGAAAAGAAAAAGAAACGTGTGGCAGGTGTACGCATGCAGTGGAACGAAACCAGTCTACATCCACAATATATTCGCAATAGTAGAAAAAGGTACCCAAAAAAAAAAAAGAAAACGCACGCATGCAAGCCAACCAGCATGCACGGAAAATAAGCCGCAGCCACAAACCTCATGACGTTAGCGCAAGTACGGGCGTGGGACTCAGAACCAATAGACGTTAGTTATCGGATCGTTCGCTCAAGTGGAAACGAGTGAACACTCGTGGAATTGAATTTGTGTATTGAAGAAGACGATAAAAAAATTTGCGCAAACCAGAAGCCAAGGTTATGTTCATTGCATTTTGAAATGTCCCAGGTGCCCTAGTTAATCCAAATGCCATAACACATAACTCATATTGACCCAAATGGGGTTGGAATGCAGTCTTTGGTTCTTCTCTTGGTTGCAACAGTTCATCCATCAATTGATCGATCATTGGAAACTTAGCTTTCTTGGTGATGGTATCAATTTGGCGGAAGTCGACGCAGAAACCAAACAACTTGTCCTTCTTCCAAACCAACAGAACTGGAGACGAAAAGGGACTCACGCTGAGTTTGAATGATTCCTTGCTCAAGCATATCACGGACCCGACGATCAATCTTGTCCTTAAGAGCTGAAGTGTAGTGGTAAGACCTGAGAGAAACCGGTGAAGCCTCGAGCGCCATAGGAATCTCATGATCGAATGCTCGAGATGGTGGTAAGGAAGACAAAGCCTTAGATAGCTGGGGATAAGAGTCAAGTAGCTCACGAACAGACTATGGTAGGTCTGTAGTGTCGATAAGTACTGTCGATAGACAATGAAGACTGATGCTCCTGTTCAAATATATGCAGAAGAAACTGAGTAGGTTCAAAGGCGCCTGAGCCATTGTTGACAGTTACTAACGCTGTCAAAAGAGTGTAGCCAAATCTATCCTCTAGCAATGGTAACAATACTTCTCAATGCAATCACTGGGGTTGTCAATCCCTATGCTCAAAGTATGTGGTTGTTGACACTTCTAACGTTGCTACTAGGAATAAAGTTATTTCTAGCAACTGCGCCAAAAATGCTATGGGTAGCTCTATACGATAGGTGATGGGATTCTGTAAACGCACAGAACTATCGTGTAGCACTTTACCTGGGAGTACCAGGTGTCGAATTTATATTTTCCCAAAGGAAGGCGGGGTTTGATATTCCTAAGATCTGATAGTCAAGGATCTAAATATGGATAAATAACCTTAGTGGGGATAAATCAATGAAGTATAACTAAGGTGGAAACACACTAGGATAAATTGAGGTAGCTCTGGAGTTTATGGAAGAACTCTAATTCGGTAAAAGATCAGATGATTGTTATACCAAAGAGATTGCTATACTCGGGACACGCAAAGTCCTAAACTCGCCGGGGTTCGACTGATTAGGCACCGTACGTCCACAAGTCCTACGCTGATAAAACCGGACCGAACATGGTGGAATCCAGAGGATTCTAGGGCTGTCACCACCTAGAACCTACCACTACTATCCGTGGGTCTAGCCGCACTCAAGGGTAAGATTATAGCCTAAGCACCTCGTTTAATCTATAAAGCTTACTACTCTAACTCTGGCCAAGGAATTAGAGCGCTCTAACCAAGCAATGAGACAAGTATGCAACTGCTTAAAGTATGACAATAAATAGATGAAGCAGGGGATCTTTATTACCGATAAGAGTGAAGAACACTACAGAGGAGGTCACCGACAAGCCCGGCTCCTCCACAGACTTCCTCCTTCTCCCGACTTCTCTCTCTACTCTAGCTAGCACTATTCCTAAGAGCAGAGCTTCGCTACAGAGAGAAAGAGAGAGAGAGAGAGAGAGAGAGCAGGAACTACTTCTGACTTATAGAATGAGCTGCATCTCTAGTGGTTTCTAGTGATCCTCTCGTAGTTTCTGTTTACAAGTGAGGATTCAAGTCCTATTTATAGTAGAGGAGTGCTCCAGTGGTACTTATAGGGGTCCTAGAGGTCGGTGGCGCGAAGTGGCAGGGCGGGCGCCCTCCTAGGGGGGCGGGCGCCCCCTTGGATGCACAGCCTTACATCCTACGGCCCTCCTTCACCCTCAAGGGCAGTTGCCAGGTCGGTTGGAGCTCAGGATTGGCGATTTGCAACCCCGGGGATGACATGTGCGTCCTTCGATCCATGGCACGTCTCTTGATCACCGTTGGATGAAAACCGACTTCATTTGATGGCTTGGATGACTCTTGGACACCTTCCCTCGGATTATGGACGTGGCACCCAGTTTGGACAGGGCGGGCGCCCTGTTGGTAGGGCCACCGGATCCTTGTGTCTCGTTTCTGAGCCGTTGATGTTATTTCAACGTGCCATAAGCCATTTGGGAGGATGGCACACGGATCCGTGAGGTGGCATGCCAATTTGGCACATTCATCGAGTGGGCGCCCTATGTAGGGGGCGGGAGCCCCCCCTCTGGCTCCCGTGTGGCAGCTGAGGTGCTAAGGTGTCATGGTATGCTTCGGTTTTGCCTATTTTCTCCATTTTTTCCTACATACACAAGATTTCTCTGAGGACATGTGGAACTAGATAAGTTTCAAGGTGAGTTCTTTACATTTCACGTGGTTTTACCTTGATTATGGGTGAAATATTGACGGTAAAATAGGATATTAGCGACCGTCAACAGCCGTGTAGCACCATAGGGCCACCCTGGTAGTGAAGTGATAACTATTTCTCCTTCCAGTGAATGGACATAAGGCTAAAGGATTCTAGCTAGTCGACAACATTGAATGCTAAAAGGGGTAACACTCTAAAATCTCTCTCAAAGGTACAAGAACCGACCGACTATGGTAACTAAGGATGGTAACGGGGCGGGTTCGGGACGGGTGGAGCTTATGAACAATGACTTCACTGATAAAGGATGAAGAGCTTCCAGAATCCAACAAAATGAGCACCCGAATGGTCCTGAATTATCCCCCTTAGAATGACATTGTCAAAGAAACAGTAGTGCCCGAAAGTAGGAGCCTTGGATAGCACCGGAAGCCCAGAAGC
This sequence comes from Eremochloa ophiuroides, assembly GCA_038502445.1. Lineage (NCBI taxonomy): Eukaryota > Viridiplantae > Streptophyta > Magnoliopsida > Poales > Poaceae > Eremochloa > Eremochloa ophiuroides. The sequence goes on along the minus strand of JAHLJS010000006.1, from coordinate 2,367,537 downwards.
AAATGCTCAGGTGAATCATCAAAGTGAGAAACTAAGTTGTCTTCATCAGCAGAAAAGGAACCCCCAATGTGCTTCCACCGCTAACAGAATTTCCTGGGAACACTTGTGATGCTTACTCCACTTGGCGTTGCATTTGTAACACAGACCCATCGTACAAAAGTACATCTTAATTGCTGATATCAAAAGTAGGCATCAAAGTGGATGTAGGCCACTATTGTCGGAGTGGAGCGATCAGTACGTGGAGGAGGTGGTGGTAGAAGGGAGCAAAGGCTTCAAAGCTGGAAGTGCCATGTACAGAGGACACCAATCACCACCTCATGAGTTCCTAGCAGATGTAGGCGTGTCGTCCTTTTCCCGCAACATGGCAACAGAGCAAGCAATATCGAAACTGGAAGGACACTACGAGAGCACAGTCGCTTTGATATCATGGCGTAATCCATCAATAAAACGCATGGTGAAGTACATTAGGTTCAGCACGACTAGAATAGGCAAGTGAGGTTGTCCATAAGTTCATAGAAACAAGTGACATAGTGAGATACTGTGGACAGCTAACAGATGTTAAAGAGCTGGCACAGGAGGAATTCATGTTGATCATGATCAAACCGATCATGCAACAACTGACAGAAATTGTTCTAGGAAGAGAATTGAAGTTGTGTCACCAGAGATCGAAACCAATGAGCAGCTGGACCTTCCATGTGTGTATCTCCGCGACACTAATCCGAAGTGAATATACCTCATACACGGCGGAAGGAGAGGGGACCGTGTTTGGGAGGGAAATCTGAGCACGTACCCTTGGCTAGGGCATGTGTCCACGTCGTGGCGACGTCAAACTCAAGTTCCTGTGTAGTTTGGATGATTGAGTCCCCGTCAGGCTATAGGGGGATATTAGCGGGTGGGTGTCCATAATACATATCATTTATGGACTTTAAATCCTGGTATTACCCACAACGAAACAAATCCAGTCCGATATATAATCCACAAAGAAAAAGACAATTAAACTTTGGAGAATCCAAGCCCAGTTCCAGGTCTAGTTCCCGCCCGTATCTCTTTAATTTGAATGCCGAAATCCATTTAGGGTCCATGAGACGAGACTACTCCACTGCTCTATGAACCACACCCGACCGGTACACTCTTCACTCAAATCAGACCTTATCCGCAAGTGCCGCCGTGCAAGTGGCTGTGCATATAGATGGCCATGCAGCCCGAAGCCCGGTAGCCCGGCACGAAGCCCTTTTTTTAGCCCGGCACGAGCACGGCACGGCCCGATGCTTAGGGCCATTGCCTGGGCCGCTCTCCAGGCACGACGGGCGGCACGGCACGGCCCGCAAAAATAGTTTAGGCCCGATAAAGGCCCTTCATAGTCATGTATAAATATAGTTGCTTGATTTCCTAACCCTAGTTTGCACATCTCAATCCTCTGCCCGCCGCCTTAGCTGCTTCCGAAATCCAAGTCCATTCCCTCCCCAGATTTCTCTCGCACTCGCGCATACAGGTGTTCCCTCACCCTCGGACCCTCGCGCTCACGCATGCCGGCATGCGCTGCGTTCCCTCGCGCTCACGCGATGCGACATGCGAAGCCTTTTCCCTGCGGTCTGTGCCTCTGTGACGGACGCCACCGCCTCCTCGACGGCGGCTCTCCTCGAGTAGTGCTTTCTGTCTCTCCTCTGCCCTCTCGCACGAAGCTCGTCCACTACGGCAGTCGGCTTCGATCCTCCTCCACGCCTCACCTAGCGAGACCACACGAACGGCGGCGGCGAGCTAGGCACCGTCGGATGCGAGCGCACCGTCGACCTCCCTTCCCCCCTCTCTTAGTGGGCCTCGGGCTGGCCCGGCATGCTGGAGGTGTCCGTGCTTTTCGGGCCAGCCCGACCAGAAAATCGGCCCGAGGGGCCGTGCCTGGGCCGATGGCCAGGCATGAGCACGATCTTGGCACGGCCCGGAGGCCTGTCGTGCCCTATGTGGCCCGGCCCGGTCGGGCCATGCCAAGCCTGGCCCGGGCCAGGCCCGAGAATGGCCATCTATAGCTGTGCACTGTATGCAGGTCCAGTGCATGGCAACAACACATGGTCTATATAGCTAGCACTGCTGTAATAAACGCCTGTCCCTCTAGGCTCTAGCATTCACGTACGTCCCTGACTACGGGCCGGGGCATGCAGGAGCAGGACAGACGAGAAAGAGGCAAGAACACGTGCCACTGCGTGCAACCGGTCGATCACTGATCTGATCGAGAGCAGCTCGGTCAGCCAGGCGTACCAGCAGCAAGTGCATTGCATAAGCTGCCAGGAGTAGCGCGCGCTAGTGCATGTCTCTGTGCAGTGCAGCCGAGATGGATCGAGCCGGCCATGCATGTGACTGCAAATTCGGTGTGCTCGCTCAGCTGCAGGCAGAAAGGAGGCCCGGCCTTGTCCCTTCCGGTCTGCAGGTTGCACTTGCACCCTCACTTCCTGTCTGTCCTGTCCTGTCCACCAGACGACGTGCACTGTGCAGTGCACCTTGTGCTTTTCGTCACATGGCATGCAGATGCAGCTATCCAAACCGTTGCCTGCCGTCTTTTCCTTTGCTTGCTTCTTGTTGTTGCTGCTGCTGCTGCACAAACGACGACGACGAAGACGACGACATTGGTCGGTCACCCAACTGCCCCGGATGGATAAACATTCAGAGCTACTCCTAGCTCAGACAGAGCCTCAGGCTCATAGAAACGATCCATCTTGGAGAAGATACCATAACAAGGGTATATTAACAGGTTTATTTCACTCGATTTAACGACGAGACTACTACTACTTGCAAACAGGCAGGCCACATGCGCGATGCAATTCCATTGCAATGCATGGCTTATCACAAGCACCCTGAATCTGCTAGCTCTACATGAACCACCATGCTGCACACACCAGAGCACAGCTGCAAGTCTACAACTTAACTACCTGATGGTCTGTCAATGCCCGCGCGCAGTGCATATGCGCGCTCGATCGTCTTCTACCTCCTTCAATTCTTCCGTCTTCCTCATATGATCGTCAGTCGTAGGCAGCGCTGAAGAAGGCCTTGACGACGTTGGCGGAGAGGATCTGGAGGACGCCGGAGTTGTTGTTCCGTCCGACGCAGCGCGGCGACTTGAACTGGCTGACGGGGGCGCCGAGGGAGAGGTAATGGCGGAGCACCTTCTGGAACGTGCCCCGCTGCAGCAGCCGGAGCTCCAGGGGCCCGATGCCGCCGGTCTTCCGTGACCCGACGTAGCCGGGGTCCGTGAACGCGCGGTCCAGCTCGTCGCAGCAGCTCTGCAGCACCTCGTCGACGTGGGCGGCGCCGCCGCCGTCGGCGTTGAGCTCCCAGAACACGACGTAGTGCCCCGGGTCGCGCGACACCTCCACGTGGCTGCTGTAGTCCACCACCTCCAGCTTCTCCGCCGCCAGGATCTTCGCCGCGCTGTCCACGGCCAGCTGCAGGTCGTGCTCGCTGTTCTTGTCGATGTTGATGCTCAGCATCAGGTTCCGCCGGCACACGAACTTGAGCTTCGGCGTCGAGTTGTAGAACCCGGCCACCTTCACCACGTCCCCTAGACGGTACCGGTACAGCCCTGCATGCATGCCAAAATCAACATATATATAGTTTAGTGACATTATTCAAAAAACATATTATAGTTTAGTTGAAATGGCCTGGCCTGGGTTGACTCCTTCGAATTTGAGAATTAATTGCATTCCAAATTGTTTTTTTAGTAGAATCTATTCCACATTCTATAATATTGAATATTGAAAGAGCAACAATGATTCACAACGCGAGCGTTTCCTGAACTTGGAAGCAAATCGATCTTATCCGTTCATCAGACAAGGTCACAAGGACAACTATCATATGCCCGGTGCCCATACATACCCATCCATGGAAGAGTCATTCAGTCAGAGTTCAGGCACTGGGTGGAAGTAAAGTCTCCAGGCTACTGCATGCAGGTGCAGCAAAGTCTGCGAACTAGTAGGCGATGAAAAAACATACAAAATCCTCACAGCCACAAACAAGCCCACAAGAAACCACAAAGGTGAGGAAGAAAGCGAAAGGTTCTTTCTTTAATTTGTCTAGTAGCTGCTTGGACGACTAGTAAGACACAGACAGACAGACAGCCTGAAAATTCAGCTGCTTCATTAGTTCTGAATAAGAATCATTCAACCAAGAAGCCAGTGTTTGACAGTTGCAACAAGCAGCTGTTGCAGTCATTTGTGAACGCATGCGACCCTGCTGGTCAGATTCAGTTAGACTATGGCTTGGGTCGTTGGATCCCAGGCTGCAGAACGGCCAAGAACAATGAACGCCCGGCAAACCGACAAACCACCATGGAAGCAGCTCTTTTGTATTTAGCATTTTATTCATGGCCGATCCACCAGCTCCACACCTAATCCTTATTTTACAGACAAATATATATAATATTTACTAGGCCGGAGTAGATTCTACCAGTAGTACTTAAATCTACAAGTCTAGTCTTTGGTCCAATCAGTGCCTTATTTTTCTCTCTCTTTTAATTTGGAGACCAAAACAAAACAATACGGCATCTCACTCACATCAAATGAGTAATTTCCATTCAGACTACGATTGCTGAATATGTCATCTTTGCAGTTGCATCACCCGTGTCACTTGCCATTGAGTCAAGTTCAATAATCAGGCAGCAGGCATCAGTACTGTATGTAGGTTCCAAGAAAAAGACGACGACTACTACTACTACTAGTTGCATATCATCAGGCGTAAGAAGTTATCTTGCGAGTTGTGACACTGTGACAGTAACACTGCAACCGATGATATATGGATGTGCATGGGAAAAGTATTCTATTCATTTTAAAAACTGCGTTATTATCATATATGTCTTTTTTTTTCCTCGATCGGGGTTATACCCGTATGTCATTAAGAGGAAAGGAGTTACAAAAGTTACAAAAGGCGTAGCCGGGGTGGCGAGAGGCCAACAGCATTACACCAAGGCGCCTAAGCTACTGGATACAATAGATTGTCAGGCCACAAAGAGTGCATTGGTCGACCAAAAATGAAGATAATGGATACACGTTTGGAACTCGATCTGCGCAACTCACGTGCGTAGAAAATGGATACACTTTTGGATTAGAATCTCTTTTTTTTATAAAAAAAAAACTTTTGGATTAGTTTGTGCACTCATGTTTCTTGCTGATTGTTTTGTTCATAGCCTACCGACTCTGACACTCACTGTTACCGAATCCAGATCTCCAAGATCGTCCATGCATGCATCTCCTGTTCTTGATCGATGACCTACCAGACGACATATATGCAAATGCACGCACAAAAGTGCAGATAGATCGTCGGTCGCCAAACAGAACAACTAACGTTTTTTTCGAAAGGAGAACAACTAACGTCGGTTTCAGACTTCTGTCTTCCTGACAGTTTTTATTCAACCGGAATATAATCCATCCTGCGAGTACGACGGTCGCAGCTCACCAAAGAGCCATCTGCTTTCACTGAAAGTGAGATCCCCCTCCCGTGCAATGTTCGAGAAAAGCCCAAGGGTTCCGACAGCTGCTGAACAACGGCGACCGCCGGCCGGACCGCCGGAGTCAATTCCTCAATCGATCCTTCGGCGGTCGTCGTCGTCAGAGGCGATCCAAGTCAACAAAGAGGAAAGTGTGAGGCGAAACCGGAACTGTGTGTGTCCACAGGTTAAGATTAGTAGTACGTCCACTGTCCACGACACAAAGCAAAAGTTTGGTCTCGATCTGGAGTGATTAGGTAGCTGCTGGCATGAAAGCAACAGGCTTCTAGGGCTGTGTACGTTTTTCCCCGCTGTACAAGCAACAGCAGCTCGTACTTCGTACCATCCTAAATCCAATCAACATATCTAGGTTTGGTAGACTTCTCTAAGTGTTTTTAATCTAATAATAAAACACTGCTACTAGTTATATTATGTGAAAATCTTAGTAGGAGCCGTTTAGTAGAGAAATTTATACTAAATATCGAATGGCAAAACACTAGGAGGGGCCAGTTATTAGAAGAAGTCTTGGTTGTGAACGTGGGCCCAACGACAGTACTTTTCGTTGCTACTTGAAACCGGCCGGGCGGCATTACATTGTTCAATGCAAGCACAGGTGGAATGGAATGGTTAAGAAATGAGTACTTGATCTAGTGCGATCGATATGCGGTAGGTCAGAATTTGGAAGCCTGTTCCGGTGATGATTGATAAACAAACATACAAAACAGTGGTAAGCACCATGCGTCATCGTCGTCGTACATGAATGAAAACCAAGGAGGATGTCATGCATGTGTGTAATGTATAGTGTTACTGTTACCTGCGAAGGTGGTGACGACAAGCTCGTAGTGCTCGCCGACGGTGACCTCGGTGAGGCCGACGGGCTCGGCCTCGGCGTAGCAGCAGGTGCCGTCGTCGCCGCCGCCACCGGTGGTGGTGGACTTGAGCGGGATGAACTCGAAGTAGGCGATGTTGGGGAGCACGGCGAAGGTGGCGGACTCCGGCGGCGTCTCGGGCTCGACGTTGGCGCCGATCCATCCCTCGGACGCGCCGTACTCGGCGGCGACGAGCGGCAGGCCGCCGGCGTAGTGTCGGAGCTTCTTGACGTAGTGCTCCATGGAGCCCGTCATGATGGCGTGCACGTACCTGGCGTTGGGGAAGATCGCCGGGATGACGCCGTACCAGTTGCTGAGCCCGGCGCACCTCCGCGCGACCTCGTCGGCGCGCGCCGGGTCGGGGCCCCGGCACCGGAGCAGCGCCTCGACGGCCCTGCGGACGGCGGGGGCGGTGACCCTCGCCGGCGACAGCGCGCCGGCGCGGACGTCGGCGCAGAGCTCCTCCCACAGCTTCTCGAAGGTCTGGAAGGCGAGGACGAGGCTGTGCGCGAAGGTGGCGGAGACGATGCGGACCTCGTCGGCGTGCAGCAGGCCGCAGAGGAGGTGGCAGTAGAGCGCCTGCGCGAAGTCGGCGGCGAAGACGACGCCCTCCGGGCTGCACGCCTGCGACTGGATGGCGCGCATGGTGGGCACGAACTCGTCGCTCCGGTACACGTTGGTGGTGGCCGTGGTCGCCGTCAGCCCGCCGCTGGTGGTGAACTGCCGGCTGCCGTAGATGAACTGCAGCGCCTTGCCGGCGTCCTCCACGGGGAACGCCCGGTTCCGGAAGGCGTAGGAGGTCCGGTAGATCTGCATGGTGGACTTGACCAGCTCCTGGTTGAACGGCAGGTACTTGCGCTTCCCCTGCGTCGTGCCGGAGCTGAGGGAGATGGAGGTGATGGGCTTGGCGGTGAGGATCGGGGACGTGTCGCCGTCGGCGATCCGCGCAATGTAGGGCTCGATGTCGGCGTGCGTGGCGAGGGGGACGCACGCGCGGAAGCTGGCCGCGTCGGTGCGCCCCGCCAGGCCATGGCGGCGGAGGTACTCGGCGCCCGCGTTTTCGCACAGGATCCGCCGCAGCGTGTCCCGCTGCACCGCCGCGGCGTCCCGCGTCAGGGCCTCGAACTCCGCGATCACCTCCTCGCCGCAGAACGCCGCCGCCGCGGCCTGCTGCTGCTGCGTCGTCGTCTTCTTCTCCGGCATGGCGATGGCGTCGGCGTCTCCCGGCCGCCTCCTTGTGCAGCGCCCTGCTCCTCCTCTACCGCAACGACCAGCGGCGGCACCTGCACCTGCACCTGCGAGGCGAGAGAGAAGGAGAGGCACCCGGACAAGGAGTAAGGACGTCACGCCCAGGGACTCGCGCCTCATCGGTGGCGGTGGCGCTGCGTCGTGTTGCGCTGCGTTGCCTTGGGTTGTGTTGTGCGCTGCGCACGGTCTGTGTCTGTCGACGGCACGCGCGCAGAGCTGAGCTGTGCTGCAACTCCACGACGGCCGTTCGTGCAGCGTGCAGCGCGCGTTCGTTGGTTGGTTTTGGAGTAGTGCACGCCCCACTTGGCACCAATTTGCAGCGAGCGAACGAGAGCGAGTGGGATAAAAAAAGAAAGAAAGTGGAGAGGAGGACACCCGAGACAGCCGGAGAGGACAAGGACACGAAACGAGAGGCGCGGCCGGGCGCGGCGGCGGCGAAAACGGATCGGGCCCTGCAGGCCCCGTGGCGTCTGCGCCTCCCGTGAGGATCGGAGATGGAGACGGAGACGGAGACGGAGCTGAGCTCCGCACGCAGGACCCATGAATGACTGGACCAGCAGATGAGTGGCCGCAGCAGGACGACACGGCGGCACAGCGCGGCGGCAGCCGGTGATCTCGAGAGAAGGGGCGGCGCCGGCCGGGGAAGCGGACAGCCGCAAAGCGAGAGCGAGGAGGAGGAGGACAGAGGTAGCGCACCTGCGGGCGGACGTCGCGGGGCCGGACACACGTACGGGCGGCGGCGTTCCCCTTGCTCTGCTCCGGCTCCGGCTCCGGCGAGCCCGAAACGGCACTGCTGGTGGTGGCGGTGTGGACTGCCCGCGCCTGCGCTGAGCCGCACGAGACCTGCCTGCACTGCATATATACACGCGGGCCGGGGCCGGGGCGCTGGCAGCAGCAGGAGCAGCAGGCAGCACGCCGTCCCGGTCCGTGCGTCGGCCCCACCTGTCTGTCAGACAACTGTGTGCTGTGCTTTTGCGTGGTAAGAATTAATAGTAACAAAGTCCACCCCGGCCCAGCCGCTGATTAACTTAAAGGCAAATGTGGGGTGAAAAAAAGGGGATAATAAGTACCTAATTACTGCTCCAGTCCCTCCTGCCTTGCTGGGCAGCTAATGGAGATATGCTAGTGATGACGCTTGCAAGGAGGAGGAGTCATCGGCAACTGTAACTAGTGGTGGTGTGGTGACAGCAACGCCCAGCTGACAGCGACGCCATCAATGTTTGTGCTGATCGAGTGAGGATAAGGCCAGCCTGCTGACAACTACGTCGCCATTTGCTACTCTTGATGTATATGTGTTTAATATATCCATGATGATCTTCAACAACGCCCGCGCGCCTTCTTTAGGGCAGTCATAACGCAAGACAGTCATAACGCAAGAAACCATGATAGTTTCTATAGCATAGGAGAATGTACCAAGAAACTACTACTTAACGATGCAATATTTTATACTAGAGTCCAGATAAAAATTTGTCCAATCATCCACCATGTTCCTGTATCTCATCTTTAGTTCTTCTACGCAGCCGTGTTTGTATCGGTGATAAACAGATGCAGATGTCGTCTGACGATACGTATCAGGTATGTGATGCCGCTCTACACCCACAAGGCTTTTGGCTCACATAGTTCGACAGGAGCCGTTTGACTTGTGGGATTTGATTGTTTCTGATGGCTCACATAGTTCGACAGGAGCCGTTTGACTTGTGGGATTTGATTGTTTCTAAGATGGAGGACTTGATTGCAGAGGGATTCAGGGGAGCAGGCATATGCCATATGGTCACTTGATCTACCAGTTGATTATTAGAGCTGTTGCACAGATTGCGCCAGACGTTCGAGCTGAACTTGACGACACTATTTACTGTTACCCTGCTTACAACAACACTCAGTTGGTTCGACGAGAGAGACCTCTAGCAGCACGACATGCCCCTCACACTCTACTGAGATAGACTCGCAGTACAGGCACCGTGACTGAGACAGAGGAGGAGCAGGACAAGGCCATCAGGGCCCTGGCAGAGGCAGATGAGGCTCAGGCTGAGAGAGTTGCACTTGAGGGTGGTGTGGACGACGACTTTCCATCCGACAGCACTGATGAGGACTACGATCCCATCCCCGAGTACGTTGCTCCTCACGACCACGAGGCTGGTACTTCTAGTTCCGCTCTAGCTTCACACCAGAGCGACCCAGCGCTGCTTGCTATTCTTCAGAGTTTACAGCAGACATAGCAGCAGCAGGCTCAGGAGCAGGCTAGGTTTGCCAGGGAGCAGGCCGCCGTACTTGCACAGGTTCGGGCTCACCAGGACGAGTTCCAGAGGCAGCTACAGCAACAGGCAGCCCTCCAGCAGTAGCAGGCAGCAGTCCAGCAGCAGCAGCAGCTTCTCCCGCAACAGCAGATGCAGCAGCAGCAGTTCATGCTTGAGGCACTGGCCAGGCTTACAGGACTTCCACCTCCACCTACTCAGCAGCCTGGCCCGTCTACAGTTTTTGCTCCAGTGACTACTCCAGCATTTCAGCCCAGTGGGTTCCAGAGTCAGTCATAGGCAGCTACTTCAGTAGAGGTCACACCTCCTCCTCAGGCTCCTCAGTGGGAGATTGCACAGGAGTCTCTGATCATCACAGGTTTCACTCCCTTGTCAGCCACGCAGTCTTTGCTTACACCGTCCACTAGCAGGGGCTTGACGTTTTCTTACAGTGAGCTTACCGGGATAGAGACCTCGCAGCCTTAGCCCCAGCTTCCAGTCACGACTGCAGCTCCTATCACAGGCACAACTACAGAGACATTCTCGTCGTCTGTCGCTTCTTCAGAGCCTGCTACTCACGACACGACAGCGACGGAGACCGTGCTAGAGCCTTCAGCTGACCCGTAGCCTGATGTTCCTCCCGCAGACTCTCACGGACAGCAGGTGCAGCTTGAGCAGCTAGTAGAGCTACAGGCAGAGCAGCAGACAGTTGAGGATCCTCCGACCCAGAACGCTTCACCTCCAGTTCAGCCGACAGAGGTCAGGAGGCCTCCAGCCCAGACTCAGAGTCAGATGCTTGCAGCTTTCTAGATTTCTCACCGTGACCCGACTGCACCCCCAGACTCGTAGGTTTTGGTGCTTGACGCCAAAGGGGGAGAGAGAGCCATAGATTTAGGGGGAGCGCGTGAGATTTTGGGATTTGGCTCTTATTTTGATGTGATATATACTCATGCATCATGTTTATCGTTTTTATGCGTTGTGTGATATACTTGTGTGTGACATGACTTGTGAGACATGTATGCTTAATTTCATATCTATATCATGTCTCTTGCTTTGTGTAGCTCACTTGTGTTGCTTTCGTGTTTTTACTCTGATTCTTGTGAGCTATACTTGTTGGTTCTTGTGCATAATTCTTATATACTTGTGTACCTTGTGTCTTGGTTCGTATAAGCATGCCTAACTCCTTTGCTCTTATTGTCTCATGCTTATATGAATCAAGATTTGAAAACCTCACTCTTTCTAAATCTATTTGAGGTTGTTGTCATTAATCACCAAAAAGGGGGAGATTGAAGCATCTAGACCCTAGTGGTTTCGGTGATTAATGACAACACGGAGGTTATTATGACTAACGTGTGTTTTGCAGGATAACCTGGAAGTTAGGTCATAATAACATGTAGGTTCAAGCCCCTAGCGATGGAAATCGATTTGGTTTTCAAAGGTCGGAAGACAAGACGGAGATAGGGTAATTCCAAGTGTCGTTTGGAGTTGAGAGACACTTGGAGTAGTTTAGGTCTTGTTTTTGACTTTGGCCGTACTATTAAGGGGGTTTGAATGGGTAGCTTGAGCTAGACTTAGCTAGGAGATGGTAGCGTGGTGCACATTTGTCAAACCTAGGTCTAGTGAGTGCAGAGAGGTCTGATGAACTATTTAGAACAAATTTCGTCTTGGAAAGTTTTCGATTCGGCGAAGTTTTGGGACAAATAGGAGAACCGGACGCTGCACCGGACGCGGGTTAGAGCGTCCGGTGTAGTGACCAGAGAGCGTCGAACGCGCGTTTGTCATCACCGGACGCGCAGTAGCGCAGGCTTCGGCGTCCGATGTTATGACCAAGATTTAGGGTTGTCCACCGGACGCTGCACCGGACGATCCGGGAGCGTCCGGTGTCCATCCAGAGAGGTTCCAGAGAGCTCCCATCTGCATCAGACGCGTCCGGTGCCAGTCCACCAGATGCTGCGAGCGTCCGGTGTGTTCAAATCAGAGTTGATACAGCTACCGTTGGAGGGGGCACCGGACGCGTCCGGTGTGAACTTGACAGTGTCCGGTGCACCCGAAAACAGAGGGTTTTGTACCTAACGGCCATGGGCTTGTGTTGGGGGTATTTATACCCCTTGTGCTCGTCCATGGGAGGTCTCTTGCCACTTCAAGCAGCTGAACACACCTTGAGACCTTATGAGATTGCAAGAGCCCTAGGGAGGTTGAGTGAATTGCGAATTCGAGTGAGCTTCTTCCCTAGAGTTGATCAAGAGTGACTTTTGTACATCTATCCATCTCTTTGGCCTTGTTTGGGACAAGTGAGAGTTCGAGCTTGTTACTCTTGGTGATCAGCATCACCTAGACGGCTTGGTGGCGATCGGAGGCTTGGTGACCGCTTGGAGAGCTTGTGGGCGGCCCAAGCCCAGCTTGTGAGCGGTTGTGGGTGATCCACCGCGCCGGAGAGGCAAAGGATTAGCCTGTTGAGAGCACTTGGTCTTTGCGAAGATCAAGGGGAAGCTACACCCTTGCGCAGGTGCTCCAACGAGGACTAGTGGAGAGTGCCGACTCTCCGATACCTCGGGAAAAACCGGCTTTATCTTTCCATCTCATTTACATTCCCGCATTTACTTTGTGTTCTCTACTTTCCTAGAGTAGTATACTTATGATAGGATCCGGCTCTAGGTTGCATAACTTGTTTTAGCCTTAGATCAACACAAGCACTTGTGGGGTGAGATTGGGCAAATGGCGATAGATTGAATTTGATTTGCGAAAAATTTACTAGTTGCCCAATTCACCCCCCTCTTGGGCATCCTCGATCCTTTCAATTGGTATCGGAGCCTTGTGCTCATTAATTTGGCTTAACCGCCATGAGAAGGATGTCCGGTGGTCACGATGGACCCCCTCCCGTCTTTGACGGTAACGATTTTCGTTATTGGAAAATTCGTATAGAGGCATACCTTGAGGCGGTGGACCTTGGTGTTTACAAAGTCGCCACACAAGGGTACCCTACTCCTAAAGCCGGTGCTACCCTCACACCCGTTGAGGAAGAGCACGAAAAGTGGAATGCTAAGGCTCGCAACATCATCTTTAGAGGCCTTCGCAAAGAGGTGTTCAACCGTGTGAGGAACTGCAAAAACGCCCATGCACTATGGTCAGATATTTGTGCGCTCCATGAGGGAATTAAGAATGAGCGTGAGAAATGATATTACCTTATCATTGACAAGCTCAATTCTTTCAAGATGTTTCCTAATGAAAATGCTAATGACATGTATTCTCGATTGAATATCATTGTAGCGAAAGTCAATGGCCTTGGGCTCACTCAAATTACCCCGGGCGAAGTTATAAGGAGGATCCTCAATGCTCTCCCTATTGACAAGTATGGTCACATTGTGACCGTGCTTCATCAAAGGAATCTCTCAAATGCAACTCCCACTCAAATCTTAGGAAAAGTCAATGCTCATGAGATGTACATGAAGATCACTCCCTAAGATGGTTCATCATCCAAGAAAGAAGAGAAGAAGGACTTGGCACTTAAGTCAAGTACACTTATCTTGATTCCACAAGTGACGACGACGATGATGATGTGGAGATTGCTCTCATGGTGAGGAAGACCACCAAGATGCTCAACAACAAGGGAATCAAGTTTGATTCCAACAAGAAGAAGTTCTTTACAAGTAGCAAAAGAAAGCCCATCTCCAAGATGGATTGCTACAATTGTGGAGAGCTTGGGCATCTTGCTCATCAATGCCCGAAGCCCAAGAAAGACAAGTTCAAGAACAAGAACAAGAGCAAAAGGCAAGACTCAAGTGATGAGAGTGATGATGAGAAGAAGAAGGCCAAGCCATTCAAGAAGAAAGAATTCAAGAAAAAACAATTTCACAATAATAAGAAGAATGGCAAGGCTTACATTGTTGGTGATTGGCTCACCGACATTGAATCTTCAAGTGGCTCTTCAGGAGAAGATAGTGATGATGAGAAAGAAAAGGTGGCCGCTCTTGTGATTGGCACTTCACTTCCTCCACCGCCATCACCGCCCTCATTTCCAACACACCTTTGCCTCATGGCTAAGGACAAGAAGGTACTAAGTGATGATAAGAGTAGTGATAGTGACAATGAGTATGATTCACCCACCTATGATGAACTTGCTAGCTTGCTAAATGATTACACCAAAGTGATTAGAAAGCTAACAAGTAAAAATGAAAAGCTAAAACTTGAGAATGGTAACCTCTTAGCTAAGAATGAACAATTCACTAAAGCTAGTGATGAGCTTGGAGAGGAAAACCTAAATGTGTCATCCAAGCTCAAGGAGCTCAAATCCAACATAAAGGAGCTCAAAGAAAAACATGATAAACTTGAGAGGATGCACATTGAGCTCACCAGCAGCTACAACAAGCTAAAAGAGGACTATACTCAAGTAAAAGTGAATCATGACAACCTTGCTATGGTTTATGACTTGCTTTCCAATGAAACACATGATGCTCCTAACCTTATTGTTAAGTGTGACATAGCTACATCATGTGATGACTTGATTGATGAGATCATTAAGCAAGGTGCTAGTAGCAAAGGCAATGAAGTGATGGTGGCCGATTGCTATGATGACTATTTGAAGCTCAAGATTGAGAATGAGAAATTGAAGAAAGAGCTTGAAAAGCAATCAACTACCAAGACCATTGTCATTGAGTCATTGAGACGGTGCAAGAAGATGATGAAGTTGAAGTGCTAAGAGAAGAAAACAAGATTCTCAAGAGTGAGAAGTGTCAACTTGCATCTTTGTTGGAAGAGAATAAGAAATTGAAGCAAGAGAAGAGTCACCTCACCGTGGGATTGCAAAGATTCACAACAGACCAATATCTTCAAAGTGATCTCCTCATGAACACCGTGATGAAGTTTGATAGAAGTGGAATTGGCTATATGGGTGAGAAATTGCAAAATATTAGAGCCCAAAATCGTCTCAACAAAGTAAAGAACAGACCAAGCCCAAGCCAAAGAGATGCTTTGAATGTGGACAAGAAGGTCATTTTGTTCATGAGTGCAAGATACCACCACCACCATAACCTTTGCCCAAGCATGCTAGGCCCTTTGCATTTGATTCTCACTACATGCTTAGAAAGGATTATAAGGGCAAGGTCAAAGTGATGTTCCTAGGTCCCCCTAACAAGAATAGGCCTAGGCAATTGTGGGTGGCAAAAGCTTTGGTTGAGAAAGTTCGGAACCCTTATCAAGTATGGGTTCCTAAACATCAAGCTTGTTTTGTTGTGTGTAGGTGAACTATGAGACCGGTGGCTCTCATTGGGTAATTGATAGTGGATGCACTTAATATATGACCGGTGATGCTCGTATGTTCACCTCACTTGAAGCGAATGTAGAAGACCAAGGAAAGATAACATTTGGTGATAATTCCAAGAGCAAAGTGCAAGGGCTTGGCAAAGTGGCTATCTCTAATGATCACTCTATCTCGAATATGCTTCTAGTTGCTTCCTTGAGTTTCAACTTGCTATCCATTGGTCAATTGTGTGATCTTGGCTTCCAATGCCTATTTACAAGTGAAGAAGTGATTGTTTCCAAGAAAGATGACAATGAAGTGATATTCAATCGATACAATCATCTCTATCTAGTGGACTTCAACTCGGAAGATGCAAATTTGAAGACTTGTCTATTCACCAAACAATCTCTTGGGTGGCTTTGGCATAGAAGGCTTGCACATGTTGGGATGAGCACACTCAAGAAGCTATTGAAAAAGGAGATGGTGAGAGGATTGAAAGATGTTGTATTTGAGAAGAACAAATTATGTAGTGCTTGTCAAGCCGGCAAGCAAGTGGCAAATACACATCCATTCAAGTCATTTGTGTCAACTTCAAGACCTTTAGAGCTACTTCACATGGATTTATTTGGGCCAACAACTTATGCAAGTATTGGTGGCAAGCTCTATTGCCTTGTGATCGTTGATGATTTTTCAAGATACACTTGGGTATTCTTTCTTCATGACTAGACCGAAGTTGTCGCATATTTCAAGAAGTTTGCCAAGAGAACACAAAATAAATTTGAAGTGAAGATTAAGAAGATTAGAAGTGACAATGGAAAAGAGTTTGACAACACAAACATTGAAGTCTATTGTGATGAAGTTGGGATCAAGCATAAAGTATCATCCACATATACCCCTCAACAAAATGGAGTTGTTGAAAAAAGAACCGGACATTGATCACCCTTGCAAGGACAATGCTTGATGAGTACAACACACCGGAGAGGTTTTGGGCGGAGGCAATCAACACCGCATGTTATGCATCCAACCGCCTTTTTCCTCACCGGTTGCTAAAGAAGACCCCCCGTTGAGCTTATCAATGGCAAGAAGCCCGATGTCTCCTACTTCCGGGTGTTTGGTTGCAAATGCTACATCTATAAGAAGCGGCAACACTTAGGAAAGTTCCAAAGACGTTGTGATATTGGTTTTCTTGTTGGTTACTCATTGAAGTCCAAAGCATATAGAGTATTCAACAATGCCACCGGCCTTGTTGAAGAAACATATGATGTGGAGTTCGATGAATCTAATGGCTCTCAAGGAGAGCATGAGAATCTTGATGATGTAGGTGATGAACCATTGAGGAAGGCTATGAAGAACATATCAACCGGAGACATTAAGCCTAAAGATGATGAAGATGATGGTGATGATGTGCAAGTGATCAATCAACCATCTTCATCAAATGTGCCTCAAGATGATGAAGACAAGGATGGGGTGGATCCACATGAAGACACCCACATCACACATGAAGATATTGAGACACAAGCACAAGCTGTTGATGCTCTACAACCTCCTCCTCAAGTGGTTGATAGAAGAACTACTCCACTCCTACAACCTCATCCTCAAGATATCATAATAGGGAGCCTTCAAGGGGGTAATGACTCGCTCACAAAGGCATGCTCAATTCATTGAACATCACTTTTTTGTCTCTTGCATCAAGCCTACTAGCATAGAAGAAGCTCTTCAAGATCCGGATTGGGTGAATGCCATGCACGAAGAACTCAACAACTTCACCCGCAATCAAGTGTGGACACTTGAAGAGAAGCCAAAAGGAGCAAGAGTCATAGGCACCAAGTGGGTGTTCCGCAATAAGCCAGATGACAAGGGCAACATTGTGAGAAACAAGGCAAGACTCGTGGCAAAACAGTTCTCCCAAGTTGAAGGCTTGGATTTTGGGGAGACTTTTGCCCCGGTTGCAAGATTGGAAGCCATCCGTATCCTAATTGCATATGCATCTAATCAGAACCTAAAACTCTTTCAAATGGATGTGAAAAATGCATTTTTAAATGGCTTCATAAATGAACTTGTCTATGTTTCGCAACCACCGGATTTTGAAGACCCTAGATATCCAAACTATGTTTATAGGTTGTCCAAGGCGCTATATGGCCTGAAGCAAGCCCCACGAGATTGGTATGAGCGCCTCCGCGTCTTCCTCCTCAACAAGAGCTTCAAAATTAGCTTGGTGGATACCACACTATTCACCAAGAAGCATAAAGGGCATATCTTCATTTGTCAAGTTTATGTTGATGATATTATCTTTGGTTCGACTAATGAAGATTTTTGCAAGGAATTTGGTGATATGATGTCCAAAGAGTTTGAGATGTCCATGATCGGTGAGCTCACATTCTTCCTCGGCTTTCAAGTCAAGCAATTGAGGGTGGGGACGTTCGTGTCGCAAGGGAAGTACACGAAGGACCTCCTCAAGCGCTTCAAGATGGAAGAATGCAAGCCCATCAAGACCCCCATGCCTACCAATGGACATCTCGACCTTGATGAGGGAGGTAAATTGGTTGACCAAACTCTCTATCGTTCTATGATCGGTAGTTTGTTGTACTTGACCGCATCTAGATCCGACATCATGTTTAGTGTGTGTATGTGTGGGCACTTTCAAGCTAACCCTAAGGAACCACACTTAGTTGCGGTGAAAAGAATCCTTAGGTACCTAAAGCACACCCCAAGCATTGGCCTTTGGTATCCCAAAGGAGCTAACTTTACTCTTATCGGCTATTCCTATTCGGATTATGCCGGTTGCAAGATTGATCGGAAAAATACATCCGGAGGGTGCCATTTTCTTGGAAGATCACTAGTTTCTTGGTCCTCCAAGAAACAAAATAGCATTGCCTTGTCAACAACCAAACCGAAATACATTGCCGCGGTGCTTGTTGTGCACAAATTCTTTACATGAAACAAACCCTACCTGATTATGGAATTAACTTAAAAATGGTGCCTTTTGTAATACCCCGGGTATTACGGCTAATTAATTATGCCATGTCATCATGTTTATTATTATTAAGCATCTGCATATGATTGTGATTAGGAACTTTAGAGTGCCTTATTATGAATGTTATTGATGTTGCAATTGGATTCCAAGTTGGGGAATTTGAAAATGAATCAAAAGAGAAATCCAAATAAGCCCTAATCGGACCCAAAACCCTAAATCAAAATCAACTTAGAATCTGCTGATGGTGCCTTAATAAAAATTGTAGATCTTTTAAAATGGAACAACTTTTATTTTGGGTGTTATTGAAGTCCCTTAATAGAAATTTAAATTAAACCCTAATTTCTACTTTGAAATTCAAATTTAAAATGCTAATTTGAAAAATATCAATAATCTGAACAAACTTATTTAATGAAAGTTGTGAAGCTCCACAAATAGAACAACTTCTATTTTTGAACATTTTGAAGTTATTAAGAAAAATCCAGAGAATTTAATAGGATTAGATATGGATTTCAAATAGTGGTTTTACCCCCTTTTAAATAGTTTCAAAATTATTCAAAATTTGGATTTGGTCCCAAAACCAATGTTGTTCAGAATTTGAAATCCTACAACTTTGGTATTTGCATTTTTTCGAGTTGGTGCATAAAATCTTGAGGAAATGGTCAAAAACCGAGAGGTGGGGGGTTAATGGGCTACAGTGTCCTGCCCCTCTCCCCTGTTCGCGAGCAGAGCCGGCAGCTGCCCGTGCCGAGCGCGCGGCGCCGCCCGTGCCGGCCGGCCGTGTGCCCCTCCTCGCCGTAGCTAAGCTAGTGGGGGGACCTCGCGCCGCTCCTAATCGTCGCTGCCCCCTCCTCGTTCGCTTTAAGAGCGCCTTGCCGTCCCTCTGTCACCCTTCCTCCACTCGGTCGCCGCCCCGGTCATCTCCCCGCGCCCGACCAATTCGTCACCACCGAGCCACCTCTACCCAATTTCACTCGCCACACCTTTGCGCCCCTGTATAACCCATTGGAGCCAGTGACCGGTCGCCGGAGTCGCAAGAACACCACCTTCTTCCTCATCACCGGTCGGAGCGCCGCCGCGTTCGGCTCGTCATGTCCAGCTCGTTCGGGTAGGCTACCCTCCTATTTACACTTGCGTTCTCGACTCCCCATGTTCTTATGAAGCTCACCATCTAGGCGGTTTGGTGAAAGGTGCACGGGAGTCGTCGGAACAGCGTCATCGCCGTCGGAGCCCGTCGTCATCTTCTCGGCTTCCCTCAACGCCCGTCTCTGGTCATCCTTGTCCTCAACCGACTCGTGAATGGAACTCCGGTGAGCACCCTGACTGCGCAGCACTCTCTGATTTGACCTCTACCGCCCTATTTGCCCGGAGCGTGGCCGTGCCGGTCGCCGCCGGTCCGCCATGGCTTCGGTGGGGAGCAGGTCGGGCCCTACTCTACACTGTTCGTTAGCTAGGAGGGTGCGGTAGGTCTGGAGTGCGCTCGGGTGTCCTCGGCATTGCCGGGAACTCGCCGGCGGTGAGCCGCCGCGGCTGGGGCCGTCGCGCGCGCGCGGCCGTCTTCCCCGTGTGAGCGGGAGTCGACTGGGCCGTGCTCGGCCGTGGGCCGGCCCAGGGACCCGTGGGAGGGAGCGGGAAGGCGGCGCTGGGCGCTCGGCCACGCGTGGGCCGTGTAGGCCGGCCCGGTTTTCCCGGGTTTAACGATTTAGTAAATTTTTCCAATATGAATAGTGCACTATTTTATGAATTTTGTATGAATTAAATTGCTGCACCAAAAATCATGAAAATAATTGTGTATGCTCTCTGAAGTATGTAGTATTTTATAAAAATATTAAATATCAGATTTGGACACTTTCTGTGGGGGCTAAAAATCAGCATATTAATTAACAAATGCAACTTTGGGCAATTTTAATAAATTCCAGATTAATCCAAAAATCATGAAAATTTATGTGGCACTGTTTTAGGGAAGAACCTATCTGTTAGGTAAGTTTGGGCTCAATTGGAAACTGGTAGGTCACTTGTTAATTAAATATGGGGTTTATTGGATAATAGAATAGATTTAAACAAATATTTCCTGTTATTTGGTGTGATTTTGGATTGATTGGGTTCATGGATCTTTCACTATAGTGATCCTTGACAAAAGTAATGAAATCGCTTGTTGGTTGTAGTAAAGCTGTGCAGCGGCTTTCTAGGACCATTAAAATGGTCAATAAAACAAAAGTATGAAAGCACTGTTTTACTTTCCGTAAAACGTTTACAAATTTACCGTGAAGGAAAGTTGTACTCAAGGTCTAAATGGTTTACTTTTGAGCATTTCATTCATTATCCTCATACCATGCTAAGCATGCATCATTGCATACGTGTAGTGCCCGTCACCGAGGAGGTCCAAGTCGAGGCCACTACCGAGGAGGTCACTCCGGAAGTCGTCCAGGGATTCGATATCTGCGTAACCGAACCCGACCCGACGCTGTACGTAATCCAAGGCAAGCCCCGGTGCATTCAGCCCCGTCTCGTGCTTTATAAAATATTTATAACTTGAGTTTATTATTGCATTAGGTTGTTAGAAGTTGTTTGTTACCTATATTGTTGCATTACCTTCCTTGATATATAATAGCCATGAAACCTGTTTAAAAATTAAAAATGTTCAAAAATTCTTAGTCCTGCTTAACCAATTTAGATTTGAATAAAAATGCTATTTTTGACCTATGTGAATGTGATAACTATGAAACATGAGAAAGGAAGAAGGGACATGAGTCCGTGCGGGAATTGTATACTTGGGTAGCAGCCCCAATGCATCGTAACCGTTGGAAAGGGATTTTTCCGTTCGTTGGTTGTGAATTTGGGTTAGAGTCCCAATGCTTGACCATCGGTGGGAAAGGGATTTGAAAACTGTTGGGACACTTGTATTTGGGTTAGAGTCTCAATGCAATGTCGCCGGCGGAAAAGAATTAGGGACCGTTCATTGTAGGCCTGCTGTGATCGAGACTTTGCAACTAGCCACATACTACGAAAAGCTCTGACTCCGGTGGCTCTACTACTTGAACCGACAACCACGCACTGGGAGTGGAGAGATGGCGAGAGCAGCGTGTACCCTCGTGGCCGGCGTGCCTGGAGAGGAGAGGAGTACTGTGTTCTCGGGTGGCGCAGGACCGGTTCAGGGGTAGAAAAGCCGTGGTAGCCGGAGTTAGTATATGCAAGATTAAGTGCTACATATGCAGTGTAGATGGGGATCCCCAGCTGGGTACTGATCGATTCGAATCATCGTTGCTCCTCGGATATGGAGACTTGATCATTTGACCTACAACTGAAAAGTGGTTCGGAACTAGGTGTTTTGAGAATGGTTAAAGAATTTTGAAAGTATGATGATATATGAGAATGAATTTGGAATTATGGATTATAAATAAATAAAATTGAGTAAAATATTGAAATATGATAGTAATGCTTTTCTGCAAAACCTTTGACTCTTGCTCAAGCCTTACCTTGACTCCCTCAGCCTGCATTCCTGAGTCTCATTCCTTTTTCTTAGTCGGGTAAGTCTTGCGGAGTACCCCAGTACTCAGGGTTTGTTAACCCCATGTTACAGGGATACAGCAGTCGGAAGTTTGCCTCGCCCCCTGCTGTGTGACAGTGGTTCAGGAGGGTAGTGAGGAGGAGTAAGGTTGAACCCATGGGCAGGGTTCTTATCATTAAATACTTATTTATGTTGTATCGTCATTCCACCGCTATTTATTTTAATTGTGGTCTGTAATATTTGCACTTTAATCTTATTTGGACAAACGGTTTGTAATCTAAGTACCTTATAATCTTTTCACGCTTTTACTCTGATGTAATTTGTTATGAAATGTTGTAATTCTGTAATGGCTTCGCAATGGGATCCTGTTGGAGGAAATTGGGCGCTAATGTAGCCCGGCAGGACCTTCTAGATCATTTGGGACATGGGCCCGGCTGTCAGAGGTCATTTATGACAATGACAGGTGCCTGTGGGCCATGTGATTTAGGCGGTTCTGTCATAGCTGGTATCAGAGACGTTCCATTGCTAAATCATTACGGTATTACTTTGCAAAACTTCAAAAGGTTTTGGATCATAAACTTTAAATTGCTATTTTGGTCCAAATTGCTTACACTTGTCTTAATCTGTATTATAGATATGGTAGTCAGTGGAATAGCGCTATTATTAGCCCTATGTGAAAATTAAATATGCAGTTACTCATTTTGCATTGATTTCGAAATTTCGTAAGTACGGTTCATGCATCATGATTAATTCACATGATAAATAACTTCCTCCTTAAAATGGGTTATGGGTTAGGATCTATCAAACCTATTCTTGCTAGCCTATATTATATCCTCACTAATTCCAACTTATCTTCTCCAGCATGGCACGCTGGAAGCAGACCGCGCGCAAGATGACGGGACCCAGGGGTGTTCTGCGTCACCAGCTGGCGCCGCGCGACGGGGAGGCCTCTGGCAGTCGTCGCCCCCGCCGCAGCCGCGCTGAGTTGCAGGAGGAGATAGAGAGGATGAGGGAGGAGATGAGGAGGATGATTGAGGACTTTGCCGCCGCTCGTCGGGAGCACTACCAGGACGTGGCGACGATCGACCGACTGCGGACTTCTGTGGCTCGTCTGATCAAGCAGAGGGACGCCACCTGGGCACGTGAGGATGTGACCAGGGCGAGGCTACATGAGCTGGAGATCTACAAGGAGCAGATCGAGGACTACAACGACACATTGCACGAGGAGGTGCATAGGCTCAACAACGAGCTTAACCCGATCCTGCAGCCACGTGTTGAGGACACCGAGGATGGGGTGGTTGTTGGTCCTGAGGATCAGGACATGGAGAACGTTGACGAGGAGATTGAGCCGCTCCAGGTGATCGTCGAGGAGGACGTCGATGAGGGCGTCGAGGAGCACATGGCGGAGGTTGACGAGGACGGTGTCGTCTCTGACGGGACCGTGGGAGACGACGTCTAGACTAGTAGTAGGACTAGCGATGTCAGTATTCGCACTCTTTAGGGTATTGTAATGTCAGTGTTGCCATGAAAACCTTAGTTATGGTTTGAGAACTATATCGAGTGTTGGTTATGTACCCTGGTTATTGTACTGTATGGTGTGTACTGTATTAAGACTTGATTAAGTAATATAAGACTCAGTTTGGCTTAATTATGCACAGATGCCTGTTAACACCCGCTCGACTGGTGCTGGTACTTCTGAGGACAGGGCCATTCCGCAAGCACCGCCGATTCCACCGACCTTGGCAGATGCCATTGCTGCCTTAGCCAATGCTACGGCATTGCTTGCTCAAAACCGGGATGACCGTGGTGGGCGCCGTGGCCGCCACCATGATGAGGAAACAACTTATGTGGACTTCACAGACACCCGTCCACCGGTGTTTACCAAAGCGGATGAGCCGCTGGAAGCAGATGACAGGCTCCGTATCATGAAGCAGAAATTTGGATTGATTCGCTGCACAAGAACCCAGAAGTCGTTGTTTGCAGCACAGCAACTCCGAGGCCCTGCGAGCGCTTGGTTTGCAAACCTCCAGTCAGCACAGCCGGTAGGGCACCAACTTAATTGGGCGGAGTTTCACGAGGCTTTTCATGCACATTACATCCCTGCGGGGGTGATAAAGATGAAGTTGGATCAATTCTTGACTCTGCAACAAAAGGAATCCACAGTCATGCAGTATGTCAGCCAGTTCAACCACATGTCGCAGTATGCCCCTGAGCATACCAACACCGATCAGAAAAAGAAGGACTGCTTTGTCAGGGGTTTGAACTTCAAGATTCAACAAAGTCTGTCCAACAATCTCAACTGCACTTATCATGAGGCTGTCAACGGTGCCGTTGCTTTTGAAGAAAGTGATCGCAAGCATCAAGAAGAGAAGAAAAAAAGAAGCCTGGGTCAGCTGGATCTTCGGGCCATCAAAAGCGCCAGAAAATCATATACCATCCCACTCACCACTCACATCCCCAGTATCCCCATCAGCAGGTCATAGTTCGAACTGCTGCTACCTCTCACACTTCCAACCAACAAAGCGCCACCCAGCCGAATGCCCCTGGCGTTCGCGTAACCACTCCTCAAGCAACCTACAACCAACCCTGCTACAATTGTGGCAAGATGGGACATTGGTCCCGCAACTGCCCATTCCCCAAACAATACAATCAGAATGCGCAGAGGGCTCCTGGTGGATAGCAGCAGCAGACTCAGCACCGTGGCCACCACCAGCAGGCCCAGAAGGGAAAAGTTGTGAGAAAAGCAGGACAGGTCTACTATACACAAGTTGGAGACATTCCTGAAGGTGAACCCGTCATGCTGGGTAGGTTCCCTGTTGCAAGTCATCCTACTATCATGCTTTTCAATTCTGGTGCATCGTATTCATTCATCAATCGTACATTTGTTGTCAAATATGAAATTCTGATCGGGCAAATAGAGGAAAATTTTCTTATACAGTCGCCCGGAGGGCGCATTAGTACTAAAGAGATAGTACATCGGGTGCCCATAGAACTTGGCGGGCATATATTCCCGACCTCAATGATAGTGCTGAAGGATCAGGATATAGATGTGATATTAGGCATGAATTAGATGTATCAGCACAGAGCTCTCATAGATGTGCTGAATAGAACCATCAGGGTAAACTTGCCTAATAGTCAAACTCAACTTCTTATCCAACTTCCAATACCTCAAAGAGCAGTTGGTAGGGTATGTGCAACCGCAGTTAAAGAGGTGCGGAACATTCCGGTAGTCTATGAATTCCCGGATGTATTCCCTGACGAATTGCCTGGCTTACCCCCTGACCATGATGTAGAATTTGCCATTGAGCTAAAGCCAGGAACAGCACCTATTTCCCGTAGAGCATATAGAATGCCACCCAAGGAATTGGCAGAATTGAAGGTTTAGTTGCAGGATCTGTTGGATAAGGGTTTCATCAGACCTAGTTCATCCCCCAGGGGTTGTCCTGCTATTTTTGTTAAAATAAAGGACAGTTTCCTCAGACTCTGTGTTGATTACCGTCCCCTCAATGAGGTCACTATCAAAAATAAGTACCCTTTGCCTCGAATAGATCTCCTTTTTGACCAACTTGCTGGGGCCAAGGTGTTCTCAAAAATTGACCTCAGATCTGGGTACCACCAAATAAAAATCTGTCCAGAGGATATTCTCAAAACAGCCTTCACTACCAGATATGGTCTCTACGAGTACCTGGTTATGTCTTTCGGCCTAACCAATGCCCCTGCCTACTTCATGTACCTCATGAATTCCGTCTTCATGCCCGAGATCGACAAGTTTGTGGTCGTGTTCATCGATGATATCCTTGTCTATTCCAAAAACCCAGAAGAACATGCCAAACATCTTCGGGTAGTCCTAACTCGTTTGAGAGAACATCAACTATATGCCAAGTTCAGCAAGTGCGAGTTTTGGTTGGACAGAGTTTCGTTTCTTGGACATATCCTATTGGCCGAAGGTGTATCGGCTGACTCAAGAAAGGTGGAAGAGATCTTGAATTGGAAACCACCGACCACAGTGCATCAAGTCCATAGTTTTATGGGAATGGCGGGATATTACAGTCGTTTTATTCCGGACTTTTCCAAAATATCCAAGCCTATTACTAGCCCATTAAAGAACGAGGTCAAGTTCGTCTGGTCACCTGAGTGTGAGCAAGCATTTCAGACCTTGAAGAAATTGTTAACCACTGCTCCAGTCCTAGCTCAACCGGACATTGAAAAGCCATTCGACGTGTACTGCGACGCTTCTAGAACCGGTCTGGGTTGTGTCTTGATGCAAGAAGGCCGAGTCATTGCTCATGCATCGCGACAACTTAAGCGCCATGAAGAGAATTATCCCACTCATGATCTAGAATTGGCCGCTGTTGTCCATGCACTGAAAATTTGGCGTCATTATTTGCTTGGCAGTACTTGCAAGATTTACACCGATCACAAGAGCCTAAAGTATATATTTACCCAAGAAGAGTTGAACATGAGACAACGAAGATGGCTCGAGTTGATCAAGGATTATGACATTGAAGTGCATTATCACCCCGGTAAAGCAAATGTGGTTGCCGATGCGCTCAGTCGGAAGATTCATTGCAGTTGTTTGACAGTGAAGCCCCGAGACCTTTCTTTATGCTATGAACTAGAGAAGATGGGGGTAGAAATAGTTGAACAGGGCAGTCTGAACCACATTAGTATTGAGACCACCATCCATGATGAGATCATCGCAGCTCAAAAAGGAAGCAAAGGAATCAAGCATATCAAGGAGAAACTCCAAGCTGGTACTGCGGATTGTTTCAGGATTGACGACGAAGATGTCGTATGGTTCAAGAATCGGCTAGTAGTTCCAAAGGTACCCGAGTTGCGACAAAAGATTTTGGATGAAGCACATTTGACTAGATTCTCCATCCACCCTGGGAGCAATAAAATGTACCAGGATTTGAGGCAAAAGTTCTGGTGGACCAAAATGAAAATAGAGATCGCTCGATATGTAGCAAAGTGTGACACCTGTCAGAAAGTAAAAGTTGTACACATGAAGCCTGGTGGAGAACTGCAACCACTGCATATTCCTGCATGGAAATGGGAGGACATTAGCATGGATTTCATCGTGGGTCTGCCGAAAACACCCAGGGGTTTTGACTCAGCCTGGGTTGTGGTTGATCGCCTTACTAAGCAAGCTCACTTCATCCCCGTCAAGACTATTTACACTGCAGTGAACTATGCGAAGCTGTATATCCAGAATTTGATGAAACTTCATGGTGTGCCCAAGACCATTGTCTCAGATCGAGGTTCTCAATTCATTTCAAACTTTTGGAGGGCTTTCCATAAGTCATTAGGAACAAAACTTCTACATAGCACTGCATACCATCCACAGACTGACGGACAGACTAAGAGAGTCAACCAGGTGTTGGAGGACATGTTGAGGGCATGTGCACTCAATTACATAGAATCTTGGGATCAGTGTTTGGCACTGGCGGAATTTTCGTATAATAACAGTTATCAAGAAAGCATCAAAATGTCACCGTTCGAGGCGGTGTATGGTCGCAGGTGTCGAACACCCCTAAATTGGTCTGAGCCTGCGGAAAGATGGTTCTTCGGAGTCGACTTGGTGGAAGAAACTGAAGAAAAGGTCCGGCAGATACCAAACAATCTGAAGGTTGCACAATCACGACAGAAAAGCTACGCGGATCAAAGGCATCGTCCCTTGGTGTTCAGGACAGGAGATTATGTCTACCTCAAAGTCTCACCCATGAAGGGAATTAGTCGATTTGGAGTTAATGGCAAGTTAGCTCCTCGATACATTGGACCATTTCAGATCATAGCTCGTCATGGGAAAGTAGCTTATAAGTTGAGGTTGCCAGATCATCTCTCAGCCGTACACAACGTATTTCATGTATCACAACTCAAAAAGTGTCTTCGGGTGCCAGATCAAGTCATTGATGTTGAGGAAATAGAACTCCAACCCGACCTAACATACTCTGAGTATCCCATCCGGGTTTTGGATCGGAAAGATCGCGTCACTCGGAGAACCACTACAAGATGGTACAACATTCAATGGAGCGAACATTCAGAGGATGAAGCCACCTGGGAATCTGAAGACTATCTCGCCGAAAACTTCCCTGAATTCTTCGCTACACTGTGAATGTAAAGTTTCTGGTTATAGCATGTATAAACTCCCTTATTATTCTATGGTAGAAACTAGGGTAGGTTTACTTGAGACATTTTCTTTTCCATTACTTAGCCTTAAGGTTTTGTCGTCTATCAAATCTCGGGGCGAGATTTCTTTAAGGGGGAAGGGCTGTAATATCCCGGGTATTACGGCTAATTAATTGAGACATTTTCTTTTACATTACTTAGCCTTAAGGTTTTGTCGTCTATCAAATCTCGGGGCGAGATTTCTTTAAGGGGGAAGGGCTGTAATACCCCGGGTATTACGGCTAATTAATTATGCCATGTTATCATGTTTATTATTATTAAGCATCCGCATATGATTGTGCTTAGGAACTTTAGAGTGACTTATTATGAATGTTATTGATGTTGCAATTGGATTCCAAGTTGGCGAATTTGAAAATGAATCAAAAGAGAAATCCAAATAAGCCCTAATCGGACCTAAAACCCTAAATCAAAATCAACTTGGAATCTGCTAATGGTGCCTTAATAAAAATTGTAGATCTTTTAAAATGGAACAACTTTTATTTTGGGTGTTTTTGAAGTCCCTTAATAGAAATTTAAATTAAACCCTAATTACTACTTTGAAATTCAAATTTGAAATGCTAATTTGAAAAATATCAAGAATCTGAACAAACTTCTTTAATGAAAGTTGTGAAGCTCCACAAATAGAACAACTTCTATTTTTGAATATTTTGAAGTTATTAAGAAAAATCCAGAGAATTTAATAGGATTATAAATGGATTTCAAATAGTGGTTTTACCCCCTTTTAAATATTTTTAAAATTATTCAAAATTTGGATTTGGTCCCAAAACCAATGTTGTTCAGAATTTGAAATCCTACAACTTTGGTACTTGCATTTTTTCGAGTTTGTGCATAAAATCATGAGGAAATGGTCAAAAACCGAGAGGTGGGGGGTTAATGGGCTACAGTGTCCTGCCCCTCTCCCCTGTTCGCGAGCAGAGCCGGCAGCCGCCCGTGCCAGCCGGCCATGTGCCCCTCCTCGCCGTAGCTGAGCTTGTGGGGGACCTCACCCCGCTCCTAATCGTCGCTGCCCCCTCCTTGTTCGCTTTAAGAGCGCCCTGCCGTCCCTCTGTCACCCTTCCTCCACTCGGTCACCGCCCCGGTCATCTCCCCGCGCCTGACCAATTCATCACCACCGAGCCACCTCTACCCAATTCCACTCGCCACACCTTTGCGCCCCTGTATAACCCATTGGAGCCAGTGACCGGTCGCCAGAGTCGCGAGAACACCACCTTCTTCCATCACCGGTCGGAGCGCCGCCGCGTTCGGCTCGTCGTGTCCAGCTCGTTCGGGTAGGCTACCCTCCCATTTACACTTACGTTCTGGAATCCCGAGCGTAGCGCCCAACTCTACTTGAACCTTGCTAGACGCGTAAACTAATGAACTTGAAGAACTAGAGCTCTACTTCAAATCTCTGAAAACCCTAACTTCTGTCAACTCTCGACAAATGAAGCAGGAGGAATGAATTGTTGCTCTAGGAGGGGGTCTGCCCCTTTATTTATAGCCCGGTGGGGTGAACGTGCGCCGTTGGATCAAACCGACTTAACATAGGGTTAAGATGACTCCTCGGAGGCGGTGGAAGAAGACTCCAGAAGGCAGCGGAAAAACCCTAGGGGGCGCCGCCCGGCCCCCCTTGGGGCCGGGCGGTGTTGACGGTCGTTAAACTCTAAATATAACCATCAACTATTGCATAAAAAGACCTAAAATAAATCACAAACAATAGTTGCAGGGTTTGATACTAACGAGTTCCACGAGTTTTACAGTTCTCCTCAATTTTGCAGGTATATTTAATTTTGCACCAAATAAAAGTATCTCAAAAGGTGAAACGGAGCACACCATTGCGAAGGTCTTGTCGCGTTGGTTGAAACGGATCTATCACTTGCTATATTTGGACTCCGAGAGCAAAAGATATAAATTAGAGAAGAAATGCACTTCACCACGTGAGTCCCACACGCACAGCGCCATGTAGCCAATCTCATCGCGACACGTGGCAGTGCAGCAGTGGAGAGCACGCGCACACGCGTAGGCATGCTCGTGCGGGAGAGCAAGTGACCCTGGCAGCCAACCAGATGCAGCCATGTGGCGCGGCGCTGACCACACGCGGGGCATGCGCGCGCGCGCTCGCGCGCGGGAGTCGGGCGGCTCGATCCCGGAGGACAGGTGGCGGCTGCTGATTTGCTCCTGATGACGGTGGCGTGGTCCAGTCAGCCTGGGAGCAATCAAACCGCAGAAACCGGCCGGTTCAGATGGCCGGAAGACTCTAGAATTCTCCAGAAACGCTGCAGATGCGCGGTTCAACAGGTTTAGCTCCGGTTCGAGCACTTAGAGGCCGATTCTTGCCCGGTTTTCTGTGCAGGTCGGTTGGGAGATTAATTGGCGACCAAGTAACATCCTCCACCGCCCAATATAGGTCAGTTTGTTTAGACGGTGCATGTAAAATGTGACGTGGAACGATGATGTGGCAATTCCTTGCCCCCTACTCCACCTCGGCCTATATAAGGATGCCCCAGGCCCTCTCTAGAAGGCATTCTACATCCCGGTGCTTCATATTATCTACATAAATTAGGACTAGTAGGGTCCCTCTAGTTGATCTAGTTCTAGTTCATCTACTTCTAGTTCATCTACTTCTAGTTCTAGTTCTAGTTCTAGTTTTTCTAGTTGTAATTTAGAAGAGGGAGAAAGAAGAGGAGAGGGCGGAGGAGGAGCTGGGTCTGTCGGATCTTCCTCAACATTGTACTTTTGCAGTATCTGGTTCATCTTTCAGCAATCTCCAGGTTCTTTAATTCTTAATTCCAGAGTTTTTTTATTTACTTTCAGTATTTACTTTTAAGCTATTTATTAGTTTCCCGCTTGCATCAAGTGCTCTAGTCTTTGCAACGCTAGAGTAGTAATTAATAGATTGGGCGTGGTGCTTAGTCTTGCGATTACCTGAAATTACACCAAACCCTACGTATAGTTGTGGTAGCCCCAGGTGGTGACAGCCCTGATGGCCGACGTATTCCACCACGTTCGGGTTAGAGTTTGTAGAACCGTAGTCAGAACATCCTAGTCCCCCTCTCATCTCAATCTGAGGCTAGTGTTTTGATGTCCCGAAATAGATACACTTATAGTAACCTTGATTCATAGATCATCTAGAGGGCTTAGGAAATCTTTCTCTCTCTCCCTACAAAAATATATATATTTATCCTTGGGCAAGCTTTAGACCTAATTAGTACACTTCGCGTGTCCCGTGGAAATTAATACCCTGGAATACTTTTGGGTGAAAGCTAAAGCGGTATCCGTGCGCTTGCGGATTAATCTGTTTGCGTTAGGAAATGTCAACAAGTTTTCTGCCACCGTTGCCGGGGAACGGTAGCTATGCTAGTTAAAAACCAAGTTCGTCCTTTTGGTTTTTTTTACCACCAATTTTTATCTTACCACCATGGATTCAACTCCTATATATAAATTTTTCGCTCCAAAGGGCGAGTTGTTGGAGCCTCCACCATCATCACATCCTATACTCATAGATGGCTATGAGCTTCGCCCTGCTTTCATAGCCATGGTTCGGGAGCAAACTTTCTCTGGAGAAGATGGTGAAAATCCATACATCCACCTACAGGAATTTGAGCAACTGTGTTCGTGCTTGAATATTCCAGGCATGACACATGAGACCCCAAAATGGAAATTATTTCCGTTCTCTCTTTCTGAGAGGGCAAAAAAGTGGTATGCTCATACCGTTAGAAGTGTAGATGAAAAATGGGATGAACTTCGAGACAAATTTTGTCTTGCTTTCTTCCCTATTTCTAGGATTATCACTCTTCGTTTAGAAATTCTTTCTTTTCAACAAAAAGAGAAGGAAACTTTAGGAGCAGCCTGGGCATGATTTTCAAGTTTGATCACTTCTGGCCCAGATTTGTCTATGCATGACCATGTTCTTTTACAACACTTTCATTATGGCCTTAGCAAAGAAGCTGCCCTTTTTCTCGCTATCTCTTCTGGAGGATCATTCTCTCATAAGACCGTTAGTGAAGGAAAAGCCATCCTTGATAAAATCCTTGAAAACACTCCCTACACTGGCGTCTATGATGAATTCCCTGAAGAAGAAGTCGAGCCAAGCCCCAAACCAAAAGAGGGGGAACACGCAACCGAATTAGAAACTCCAATTGGTTCATCTCATGATTTGGTTATTGAAAAACCTCCCAATAAGGGAACACTAAACAAACTAGAGGATGATGAACCATCTCATTTAGAGTTTCCCTTTGAATTCGAGGAAGATATATTTGAAGATTATGAAAATACCTCGAATTTTCCTGTCCAAACAAGACCTCTGGCACAGATCACACCACCTGACCAAGATGAAGAATCAGTCCACATAGAACACATCAAAAGCCTATCATCAGTCATGAGTTATGAATGGCGAAGGGAAGCAGAGTTATCTCCTGAGGTAGCTCGAATCATCTCCCCTTCAACCATTCTTCAGTGCCAAGTTAAAAGGTCCACTAGGAACATCCATTATAATTCATCCGTCGGGATAAACTTCATTTCAAAGGCTTTAGCCAATACTCTTTTCCCTGATGCTTCCTTAACACCATCGAGAAAACTTCTACAGAGTCCATCAGGATTCATTCTTGAAAGCCAGGGGGTCTTAAGGATTGTTCCTATCACTATCAAGAACTCTAGGATAAATTTAGATTTTCATATCTTTGACATCTCAGAGATTCCTCTCTTGATTGGCTTACCAATCATGAGACTGCTACAAGAAAAACCACTACGAGGTCATTTAGACTTCAAGGTTGGGAATTCCACTTTTGACATTCCTCTTGCCTGATCCATAAACACAATTGTGGAACCCAGACCTGAACAAGACCCCATGGAGGAGGTTATGATGGCGTCACTAGAAGAATTGGCTCAACCTACCTTCGATGATGAACACTTTGTTCAAGAAGAGGACGAGTTAGCAGAGCCCATTGAGCTCGACAAAAATAAGGAGTCATCACCTCCTTCAATCGAGCTCAAACCTCTCCCACTTGGCCTAAAATATGTTTTTCTCCATAACAATCGGATACCCTGGTGATCATTAGTGACAAGCTATCCAATGATGAAACCCAACAGCTGGTGACCATCTTAGAAAAACATAGGTCTGCCATAGGCTACTCACTTGAAGACCTCAAGGGCATCAGCCCTGCTCTCTGCACACATCACATCCCTATCAAGCAAGATTGCACACCTTCAAGGGAACCACAACGGAGACTTAACAACGCTATGAAATTCATTTAAACAGAAATTCTTCTCTAGATTGAAATTCATTAGTCCACCTTTCAAACTTATTCTTATTCTTTTCAACCATGGGGCTTTTAAACTAAATCTTAGGCAATTGAAAGATAGAATAATTAAGCAAGCACTATGTCTTTCATCCTTTGTTTCAACCATTGCTCTAGAGTTATATATAATTTTTATTTAGAAAATAATGAGAGTCTACTAATAAGATTACAGAGGACTACTAAGCTATACATCATGACAGAATGTGCGAGTGTGATAAAATTTTATTTTCAGGCTCCTATGCATTATCCTATCTTTTCTGTCTTTCTAAAAAGTGTGGCCTATCTCCCCAGCGGATACTTTTTGTACCTTTTTTTCTCTCAGACGGGTGTCTGTGCACCCATTGTTTTACTCTCTATTTTTTTTGGCACATACCCTTTTTGATATGATATCTTTCAGGCTCATACTTCTTTGGTATGACATCTTTTAATTTTATAACCCACACTTTTTTTAGGACTTCTAAGAGAGAGACTTTGTGCATAGAGCAAAAATTTTTGTGCATGTGAACTCAATCATGAATGCATAACAGAATAGTCTACTTAAATCATATTAGCAGAACAAATTATTATATTTATTTTGATTTTGACTTTTGGAATGTATGGAGCTTAGGTATCACTCAGAATGAAATAAATAACAACTCAAATCTTCTTATATCACATCCGTCAATTACTTAGATTTAAGATTCATGCTACTCACAGATATCAAGTTTCAGAATAAATTTTCATGGTAGATAAACTTCATGCAATTCATTGGAGAATTTAAATTTAAATACTAAGCATTTGCAGGAAATTATATTTAAGCAATTTAATCATCTTTTTTTTATTTTTTCTAGCTTTAAGTTTTACTTACTCTAAAGACAAACTTAATGCAGAATTTAAAGAAAACTTATTTATATATTCTTTTTTTTATTTTCATTTTTATCAAGCAAGAAATTAATGCAGTAACTAAAGAAAGCAGTAAATAAATTTTTATTTAGTTTTCTTGTTGTTTTTAGCAATATTAAAATTGACAGAATTAAAGACTGAAATAAATAGTAGAATATATATAAAGGTGAGGGGTGCTCACCTAGTGGGGATCTCCCCCAAGCTGAATGTTGCCGTGCTCAGTACTGTGGTGGAGGTGGCAGCGGATATCCCATCTGATGTATCAAATACTCCCGTCCGCTCTGTGTCTACTGCTGTCCTTGGTATAACTGATCAAGTCGTTGGTCTGTGTGATGCTGCCACTGCTCATGCTGGTAGAACCTGTCATCGACCTGATGCTGCCACTGCTCGTGCTGGTGCAGTGTGTCTTTTATCGCGTTCTGTCCCTGCTCAATGTTAGTGAGGTACATAGATAAAGCCAGAAAAACATTAGCGGTAGCCGAAAAATACTGCTCGGGTGGCTGGTAGTAGCCATCTTCTGGTGGTGCGTGGAACGGATACGGCCCACCAGTGGTGAAGTCCGTATTCCCGCGCACAGAAAAGGATGTTCGGCCTCTCTGAAAGTCAGTTGCCGTGTTGTCTGGTGCCTCTGTGGGAAATGCTTCCCACCCTGCTGCAGCTGCACAACAAGACTCTCCTTGCTGAAATGTGGCCTGGTCCTCCCATCCTGCATGGGCAGTCCACTGCTGACGTGACTCCTGCGCCGATCCCTGCTCACCAAAATTAACAAAGTGGAAATGAGCTGGCCCAAATGGTGTCGGGTCAGCTCTAGTGAAATCAGCTCTTGGCGCCCTGCTGATGCGTGCAGACGGACACCTGCCAACATTAGCTCCACTAGCTGAAAAAACAAAGTTCTGAACAGAATAAATTTCTAACTCCCTACCCGGCAGTTCGTGCTCGTTTGCATAGTTTTTATAAATTATGATTATTTTATTGTTTCGATGTTTGAGCATGTGAGCACGAAAGAAAAATCATAACCAATAATTCTACGGGCATCAGGAATAAAAACAAGTGTAGCATTCTTTAATAAATCTAGCCCAGTAGCTAAACGTGTAATCCAGAAAGTAAAAGAAATACTATATTTTCTCATGGAAGAGACAGTTCTCCAATAATTCAACATCATTTTCACAGTTGATGCTTTCCTCTTTTTTACCATGATATATAACAAATGTGGGTCATCTTGTTTAATGGTATTTAATTCCTCTTTAGGAAAAAATGTAAAAACTAGCCACTTAAACATGAACCTCAGTGTGGGGTGATAGACTTCTTCAGTAGTATATTTTTGTTTTCTTTCTGATTTCTTTGCAGTGATGCTCTCTCAAAAATCGTCTTTATCAAAGTCTTGGAGAGATTCCGTTATATTTACCACACACTGATTATGGAATCCTAGCTTTAAGCTAAGGGTTTTCCATGAGAGGGTGAAAGGTTTATTAAACATTCTAAAATTGACCTCATCATCATCACAGTCTAGGGTGCTAATAAATTCTATTGTGAGTAACTTCCTACCCTACTCAGTGATTTGCCAAGCACCTTCCCAACCATCATTTCTAAATATAAGCTCAAACTCGGAATCCATTCCGGTTTCATGGAGCAAGGTGGCATCAAAAATTGGAGTATGCGTAAATTCCTTGTTCTTAAATAATATTTGATCTTTAACAGCAGAAGAGAAATTATCTAATTTATAATTAATTCCTTCTAAAACTTTATCATTAAAAGCAAGCTTCTTATAAATACTTTCATTAATTCTAGCTTGTTCTAATATTAATTCTCTCAAGGGTGGTTGTCTCTGATTATAATTGCCCTAGTACTTACCTTGACTGGTTGACCTAGGTTGAGTCCATCCTTACTTCTGAGAAGT
Source organism: Eremochloa ophiuroides (assembly GCA_038502445.1). Taxonomy (NCBI): domain Eukaryota; kingdom Viridiplantae; phylum Streptophyta; class Magnoliopsida; order Poales; family Poaceae; genus Eremochloa; species Eremochloa ophiuroides. The sequence continues at coordinate 2,331,760 of JAHLJS010000006.1, read as the reverse complement.
GGACTTGATGACTGTACTAATATCTTCTGGGGATTCAGCAGACTCAATTCTTAAATGCTCTTCACATTGATTCTGTGAATTGAATGTATCTTGAATAGCTTGACGACCTCTTTTATAATTTGCCCTTTGCTCTAACCAGTTAAACAGTATATCCATTTTGGTTGACAGTGCACATACTCCCTCTGGAACTTCTTCACTCTTATGGCATGTTTGGGTGTTGTTTATCCAACTCTGATTTTCTGCTATCTTTGTCATAATATCTTCAGCTCTTACAGGGGTATGTGACATAAATGATCTTTTAGCAGTGGCATCCAGTTGCTCATATGACCTTTGAGTTAGTCCGTGATAAAATGTTTGCATGGGCAACCATTTTTTCATCCCATGATGAGGACAATCTGATATGTAATTTTGAAAACGTTCCCAAGCTTCTGGAATAGGTTCACCTTTCTGCTGATAAAATTCTGAAATCTTTCCTCGTAAAGCATTGGTTCTGTTTACTGGGAAAAACTTTTTTAGAAAAGCTTTTGAACATTCTCCCCATTTCTTGACTTGATCTTTATTCTGATAAAACCACCACTTCGCTCTTCCCTCCAATGAGAACGGGAATAAACGAAGTAGCACGACATATTGAGGAATGCCTTTAATGTCGATGGTGTTGCCAATCTCTAGGAAATTCTGCAGATGGACACTTGCATCTTCATCCTTCTTTCCACTAAATGTGATAGTTTGCACCATTTTGATGAGGCTTGGCTTGATCTCGTAGTCATGATCTTCAAGGTTAAAGGTTGGCCCAACGCGAATATTCTCAGTGCTTGGAGCAGAGAATTCACGCAGAGTTTTCTCAGCCATGGCTTCACAAAATAATGTAAGACCCTTCTTTCTATGGTTGTTCCTGATTGATAAGAATTAAAGTACTACAACCAATCCTGCACTGACCCTATATAAAATATTTAAACAAAGACAAAACACGGGTAAGTCTGTTAAACCAAAAGGTTACGGTCATCTATAAATATTTATGTCTATAGTTAATTTTTATGCTTTTCTATAATATTATTTATGAAAAACTCCCTTAAATTCTAGAAATATCTTGGTGAATAAAATCAACGAATCAATAAATTATCCTAATAAATATGATTGCCATCCCCGGCAACGACGTCAGAAATACGTGTTGGGATTTTTAACATCACTTCAAGTTAAGTTGTCATCCCTAACATGATGCCAAAAACCATTGGTAAAATAATCTACACTTGCCACCTAAAAATATAACACTATACAATATATCCACAAGCACACAGATAATTCTCCCATTGTAGCACTTCACCCGGTAAGTATTCCGAGTATCGTTGATTTGTTTTATGCCAAAAGGATAAATAGACATTCTACTCATTAGGATAATCTACTATAGTGATTGAAAAGATAATAAATGTGCAGACCCATAATGACCAGTAACTCCAATGCTTTAGCGATAATAAGTCAATAATAATATGGTAAATGATAACTGAGTAAATAAAGTAAATGGTATTCCAGAGATAGAATATAGAGACTCACTAATATAGTAAGACAATCTCGAGATTCGGCTAAGTAAAGGAAACCTATGTAATTACTAAATATAAAGTCTACAGCCAACGCTATATTACACATCTTCATTTATAGCAGAACCAACTCAGAAAACATCATAAGGAGCATCATCTAATGAGGATATTAAGACACAAGGGTCACCTCCTTCGCGACCGCGCTCTGCTCATCCTACGTACGGGGGTGGACTACAGAGGAACCAACGCAGCTGTCACCTACGCGGACTACCACACAATCCGGCACGTCAGGGTGCCTCCATAGGTACGTAATATATCTAGACACCACGTCTAAATAATACATACCACCTAACTCACTCGAGTACTGAATTAGGCGCTTTACGATCATATGACAATAATCATCACCAATCACAACTATATCGAATATGCAACTAGAATAAACTAAGAACTGAATAAGTAGCAATATATTAAAATAGAGCAAAGTCATAATGAGATACAAGATAAAATTACCAATCTCCAGACGAACAGATCTGAAATCCCAAGCGTAGCGCCCAACTCTACTTGAACCTTGCTAGACGCGTAAACTAATGAACTTGAAGAACTAGAGCTCTACTTCTAATCTCTGGAAACCCTAACTTCTGTCTACTCTTGATAAATGAAGCAGGAGGATTGAATTGGTGCTCTGGGAGGGGGATCTGCCCCTTTATTTATAGCCCGGTGGGGTGAACATGCGCCGTTGGATTGAACCGACTTAACATAGGGCTGAGATGACTCCTCGGAGGCGGTGGAAGAAGACTCCAGAAGGCGGCGGAAAAACCCTAGGGGGTGCGCCGCCCGGCCCCCCCCTTGGGGCCAGCCGGCCCCACCACCTGCCAGGTGGGGCCTAGCTTGATTCGGGTACCTTCTACACTCTTCTATCTAGCCGATGACGTTTGTTTCCTTCGCGATCAAGTTTCGTGGAAATTATGCACTTTAATCCTTCTTTTAAGCTTTTCTGGATAATTCCCTAGAAAATAGACAATTCACCAAAACTTGTGGAATCTGTCAGTAATAACCCCTATGTTTCTATTATTGCCCCTTTCCAACCATTAGTTGATGGTATAAAATTAGTACTTAACGACCGTCAACAACTTCGTCAGAGAGTGCTTCAGGCAGCCTTTCGGGGAGGGCTCCAGTCGCCTCCCCAGGGACCTCACTTTTCTCGCCAGAGTCCTGGATGCACTCATGAGGAGGAAGATCTTGCCGCGAGAGGGCTACCGCGAGGGGATCACCAGGCTACAGCTTTGGCTTTTGGCTCACATAGTTCGACAGGAGCCGTTTGACTTGTGGGATTTGATTGTTTCTGAGATGGAGGACTTGATTGCAGAGGGATTCAGGGGGGAGCAGGCGTATGCCATATGGTCACTAGATCTGCCAGTTGATTGTTAGAGCTGTTGCACAGATTGCGCCAGACGTCCGAGCTGAGCTTGACAACACTATTCACTATTACCCTGCTTACAACATCACTCAGTTGGTTCAATGAGAGAGACCTCTAGCAGCACGACGTGCCCCTCACACTCCACCGAGACAGACTCGCAGGACAGGCACCGTAACTGAGACAGAGGAGGAGCAGGACGAGGCCATCAGGGCCCTGGCAGAGGCAGTGGAGGCTCAGGCTGACAGAGTTGCACTTGGGGGTGGTGTAGACGATGACTTTCCGTCTGACAGCACTGATGAGGACTACAATCCCATCCCCGAGTACGTTGCTCCTCACGACCACGAGGCTGGTACTTCTAGTTCCGCTCCAGCTTCACACCAGAGCGACCCAGCGCTGCTTGCTATTCTTCAGAGTTTATAGCAGACACAGCAGCAGCAGGCTAGGTTTGCCACGGAGCAGACCGCCGCAATTGCACAGGATTAGGCTCGCCAGGACGAGTTCCATAGGCAGCTACAGCAGCAGGCAGCCCTCCAGCAGCAGCAAGCAGCAGTCCAGCAGTAGCATATGCAGCAGCAGCAGTTCATGCTTGAGGCACGGGCCAGGCTTACAGGACTTTCACCTCCACCTACTCAACAACCTGGCCCGTCTACAGTTTTTGCTCCTGTGACTACTCCAGCGTTTCAGTCCAGTGGGTTCCAGAGTCAGTCACAGGCAGCTGCTTCAGTAGAGGTCACACCACCTCCTCAGGCTCCTCAGTGGGAGATTGCACAGGAGTCGCCGATCGTCACAGGTTTCACTCCCTTGCCAGCCACGCAGTCTTTACTTACACCATCCACTAGCAGGGGCTTGGCGTTTTCTTACAGTGAGCTTACCGGGGAGGAGACCCTGCAGCCTCAGCCCCAGCTTCCAGTCACGACTACAGCTCCTGTCACAGGCACTACTACAGAGACATTCCCGTCGTCTGCCGCTTCTTCAGAGCCTGCTACTCACGACACGACAGCGACGGAGACAGTGCTAGAGCCTTCAGCTGACCCGCAGCCCGACGTTCCTCCTGCAGACTCTCAGGGACAGCAGGTGCAGCTTGAGCAGCCATTAGAGCCACAGGCAGAGCAGCAGACAGTTGAGGATCCTCCGACCCGAACCGCTTCACCTCCAGTTCAGCCGACAGAGGGTCAGGAGGCCTCCAGCCCAGACTCAGAGTCAGATGCTGCAGCTTTCCAGATTTCTCACCGTGACCCAACTGCACCCCCAGACTCTTAGGTTTTGGTGCTTGACGCCAAAGGGGGAGAGAGAGAGCCATAGATTTAGGGGGAGCACGTGATATTTTAGGATTTGGCTCTTATTTTGATGTGATATACACTCATGCATCATGTTTATCGTTTTTATGCATTATGTGATATACTTGTGTGTGACATGACTTGTGAGACATGTATGCTTAATTTCATATCTATATCATGTCTCTTGCTTTGTGTAGCTCACTTGTGTTGCTTTCGTGTTTTTACTCTGATTCTTGTGAGCTATACTTGTTGGTTCTTGTGCTTAATTCTTATATACTTGTGTACCTTGTGTCTTGGTTCGTATAAGCATGCCTAACTCCTTTGCTCTTATTGTCTCATGCTTACATGAATCAAGATTTGAAAACCTCACTCTTTCTAAATGTATTTGAGGTTGTTGTCATTAATCACCAAAAAAGGAGAGATTGAAGCATCTAGGCCCTAGTGGTTTCGGTGATTAATGACAACATGGAGATTATTATGACTAACGTGTATTTTGCAGGATAACCTAGAAGTTAGGTCATAATAACATGTAGGTTCAAGCCCTAGCGATGGAAATTGATTCGGTTTTCAAAGGATGGATGACAAGACGGAGATAGGCTAATTCCAAGTGTCGTTTGGAGTTGAGAGACACTTGGAGTAGTTTAGGTCTTGTTTTCGACTTTGGCCGTACTATTAAGGGGGGTTTGAATGGGTAGCTTGAGCTAGACTTGGCTAGGAGATGGTAGTGTGGTGCACACTTGTCAAACCTAGGTCTAGTGAGTGCAGAGAGGTCTGGTGAACTATTTGGAACAAACTTCATTTTGGAAAGTTTTCGATTCGGCGAAGTTTTGGGACAAATAGGAGCACCGAACACTGCACCGGACGCGGGTCAGAGCGTCTGGTGTAGTGACCAGAGAGCATCGGACGCGCGTTTGTCACCACCGGACATGCAGTAACGCAGGCTTCGGCATCCGGTGTTATGACCGAGAGTTAGGGTTGTCCACCGAGCGCTGCACCGGATGATCCGGGAGCGTCCGGTGTCCATCCAGAGAGGTTCCAGAGAGCTCCCATCTGCAGCAGACGTGTCCGGTGCCAGTCCACCGGACGCTGCGAGCGTCCGGTGCGTTCAAATCAGAGTTGGTACAGCTACCGTTAGAGGGGGCACCGGACGCGTCCGGTGTGAACTTGACAGCGTCCGGCGCACCTGAAAACAGAGGGTTTTGTACCTAACAGCCATGGGCTTGTGTGGGGGTATTTATACCCCTTGTGCTCGTCCATAGGAAGTCTCTTGCCACTTCAAACAGCTGAACACACCTTGAGACCTTGTGAGATTGCAAGAGCCCTAGGAAGGTAGAGTGAATTGCGAATTCGAGTGAGCTTCTTCCCTAGAGTTGATCAAGAGTGACTTGTGTGCATACATCCATCTGTTTGGCCTTGTTTTGGTCAAGTGAGAGTTTGAGCTTGTTAATCTTGGTGATCGGCATCACCTAGACGACTTGGTGGCGATCGGAGGCTTGGTGACTGCTTGGAGAGTTTGTGGGCGGCCCAAGCCAAGCTTGTAAGCGGTTGTGGGCGATCCACCGCGCCGGAGAGGCAAAGGATCAGCCCGTAGAGAGCACTTGGTCTTTGCAAAGATCAAGGGGGAGCTACACCCTTGCGCGGGTGCTCCAACGAGGCCTAGTGGAGAGTGCCGACTCTCCGATACCTCGGGAAAAACCGGCTTTGTCTTTCCATCTCATTTACATTCCCGCATTTACTTTATGTTCTCTACTTTCCTAGAGTAGTATACTTGTGATAGGATCCGGCTCTAGGTTGCCTAACTTGTTTTAGGCTTAGATCAACACAAGCACTTATGGGGTGAGATTGGGCAAATGGCGATAGGTTGAATTTGATTTGCGAAAAATTTACTAGTTGCCCAATTCACCCCCCTCTTGGGCATCCTCGATCCTTTCACCCACGCCTACCACGGTGAAGGATGGAGCAGAGCCGCTGTCGGCGAGTGTGACGGGGGCCGCAGACCGTGGCCACGACGGCAGCTATTGGCCCTTTTCCACACGATGGTGGGGAAACCACGGATCAGCGGAGATGTGGAATCGAATGAAATTGTACTGCTGTGGCTGGAGAAGGAGATGGCTACCTGCTCAGCGCCGGAGAGGAGCGCCGATTCAATAGGGGGGCGGAGCTGCCCTGACTGCTCAACACCGGCGGCCGAGTGGAGTTGAGAGGAGGCTCGCTTGGGCGAGAGCGCGCAGAGGATGCGGGAGCGCACGCAGGAGCAGGGGTCGGGGCCGCGCGCGGGATGGAAAGCCGACGACGATGGGGACGACGTAGCCGCACCGGATCTTCGAAACTCGATAGAAACTGCTGCCCTCTTCCCCAAAGCGAACGGACGTCGTTTCTTCCGCATCGGTCGAAGCGTAGACATCGCGTCTACTTTAGACTCGGTTTCTTACGTTTCTATTCTCTTTCTTCAATAAATAAGGTGCCACATCAGCAAAAGTCAATAAATAAAAGGGTAATAAATGATCATAGAAACTATGTAGAGTCTGCATTAGGAGTGCCCTTACATTGCGGCTCGGTGGTGGATTCCTTTTTTTTCCCCGAGATCGGGATATTCGGTGGTGGATTCTTTGTCAGACAGTTAGAGGGAGGGCTGAGATACTACACTTTTTTTTTTCTTGAAAAATAGTTGAATGTTAAATTTGTGTATATAGCCATGGGCAATGTCAGTCTGATATAAATGTTTAAACGAACTAAACAATTACCTATCGTTTAGCTATTTATTTATTCAGACTAAAATTATCAATTAAACCAACATGGCAAGCCATCGTGCACCTTACACGGCGTGTAATGGGCTAAACGACCTTGAAAGCGAACACCCATGGCCTCAACTGAGTATGACTCATACTCGCAAAGTCACGAAACTACTCCACAAAATTTGGCTGTCGAGGAGCCTAAAAAGCAGTCAATTGTGATTGGTAACCCTCAAAAGGTGAGTTTGTGGAATAACATGCATGTGTAATCGTCACATCCCTCTACAATTTTTTTGTGACCGACCATTCGCCTTCCCTCGACTTTCGTAATCCACTAATCGTTTGCAGCAAAGCTTAGTGGAGACATGAACAAGCTTGATAGTATATCTGCGCATGCGTGTGTGTCCATTTGGCATCACAATGGAGCCACATATACTCGCTCGCTCTACTATCCTCTATTTTTAGAAACAAGTGTACAACATCTCTAAAGTAATAAATAAAGTGTTGACGCTCAAATTGGACCTACCGGTTTTAGAATCGGCTCATGCAATTTAGTCCAATCAAAGAAAAACTAAACTACTTAAAAATAGTACCCCATTGATTTTCCAACAGGACGTCGTCACCCCTACTAGTATAAAACATGAGGTACACAGCCAACAGAAGTATTCAACTACACAATCAATCATTTATTAATTTGCTATATATTACTATATATTTATTAATTATTATTATTATTTATTACTATTTATTGATTAATAGTTTTATTTTTATTTATTTATTATTTATTTATATATCATATATATTACATTATATTATATATTATATTATTTGTTTATTCATATTTTTATCGTTTATTTAGTTATATCTTTTCCAACACCTTGCTGTCTTTTGTGCGCTTTCTAGGTGGTTTTGACAATCCTACAACACGAGAGACATTCGTGGGTACATTATCAATCCACACAACCATACCCGGTTGAGATTGTGCCTGTTTTCTCGCGTCGCCGCACCTAATATCTTGGCAAGATGTGGCTCTCAACCAGGCACGCTCTTAGTTAGTTATAGTTGACAAGTGAAAAACAAAATCCATGGTGGCAGTCACCCAACACTGTCTATGTGAAGAAAATACACTAGTACAGTATTTCACTCGGACGAGATGACGATGATAGGGATTGCATTTCCCATCTCCCGTATAGACTCTTAGTCTGCATACAATACAATTGGGAAGTTGGGATTTTGACGTATATTCCACTACAAGTCCCGATCGGGACAAATCTTTGGCTGGACCAGGTCATATTAAAACCTCCCTTGTTGCAGCCAGCATGGCAAGGCCAAGCGGACTTGCGGGGGCAGGGGAAGAACCGGAGATCTGTCAGCGCGATCCCTTGGCTGGCCTTGACGTCTAACCAACCCGTTGCCTGGCCGCTTTCCAATACAGTTGAAGCCGTGCCCGTGCAAAGAGAGACCTGGCCTGGAAAAGAAAGCCTCTGCCTCCTGTCTCTCTCTCTCTCTCCCTCAGCTCAGGAATCGGCAAGGATGGGCTCGGCCAGGCCCAGCAGCAACATCGACGTCGTCCATGAGAAAGCACTGGCTGAGGTGCCGACTGCCTGCCCGCCATGGCATCCTACGTTATTCCTTGTTGGTGCACGGCCGGGAACGGATGGTGATATATGCGGCCAACCACGGCTCTCCGTGTGCCGTCTCATCTGCTCACGCTCCAACACCGGCACCGGCAGCAAAAATGTCCTGCTAGCTCTTGCCTGCCAAAAGATGGCACTTGGGGCTGGGGCTGGGGCTGGGGCCGGGGCCGGAATATGCTACGCGATATTTGGTGTTGCTACTACTTGTTGCCGGTGACAAGGAAGGGGAAGCAAGTTGTGGGTTTGCTGGGGTTTTCTTGGCATGGAAAGGGACGCGGCTTGCGTATCTCTGTGTCCATCCACGACGCGCGAAAACGAGCCGGCCGTGGTCTTGGGAGGTGGGTGTCTGATGGATGCAGGTTGCTTGGGATAGACAATGCCATCAGAGGGCCAACAGCCGTGTACGTACGTACGTGCTCGGGAGCTGGGAGTCTTTGGCCTTTCTCTTGGCGCCGTCCGTCTTGTGTGCGTTCTGTTCTGTCCAAGTCCAGTGCATTGGCTGCTGGCATGCATGGTCTGAATCTGATGGTTATCAGCATCACAGGGAACGAAAGCAGAGTGTAGTGCGCTGCCGGAGTTGTGGTCTACCACCGTCTACGGACACGGAGGAGGACCATCCTAGGGTGGGCGGCCGCCGGAGCCGGACCACACCGGTTTGTTGCGAGGCCGGAGCCGAGGCGTGCGTGTAAGGCCCACCTCGCCTGCCGCCATGTGAGCTACAGCTACAGCCAGGGTTCTATTTACCGACGGCATACCGCGGTAACCGGCCGGTTACCGGTAATACCGGTCCGGACCGGTACCGGTACCGGCCGGTTTGGAAAAACCGAAATTTGAAATTTAAAATCGGAGGAAAAAATGGTAAAAAAATTCCTAAAAATACTTCATGATTTATAGATTCCAATGGTGTCAAAATTTTTCAAATTTGACTACATTTAGAATTTTTTTCGAAGTCCCGAAGTAAAAAAAAAAAGGCCCGTTAAGGCCCGTTAGGCCCATTAGGCCCGAACGGGCACAAAACAGCACCCTGGGTCACGGGGGGGGCAGAGCCACCCCCCATTTCCCCCCTCCGCGCCGCAGCAGCCCGAAAGCGCCGCCTCCCCGCTCGTCCGCTCGCCGCCGCGTTCGTACCGGCCGGTAGCACCGGTATACCGGTCGGTAAGACCGGGATACCGCCGCGCGCGCGGATCCGCCGGGTACCGGGCGGTATAACCGGTTTCTCGGCCGGTTTGTACCGGTAACCGGCCGGTATCGCCGGTTTCGACAGGTAAGGTTGTTTCTTTTTTTCTTGACCATTTTTAGTAGGATTAGCTTTAGGATTTGGAATAGGAAGTAGTTATCTATTGATCTAGGGTGCAGTGGTAATTTGATTTAGGATTTTAGTAGGATTTATGGTGTGTTTAGGTTATTAGTTAGGGTTATGTTTAGGATTTGGTTTAGGATTTTAGGTTTGATGTATATTTTAGGTTGTAGGTGTGCTAATACTGATGTATATTTTAGGTAAATACTGATGTATATTTTAGGTTTATATTGTTTAGGTAAATTTTATTTAGGTGGAAGGTTGTGACTTAGCCACTTATTTACGTAGATTTAATCTATGTGATTGATTAGTTTGTGTTGTCCATTCATGCAGGTGCACAATGTCAAGCAGAGGAAAAGACATTGTATGGGAGCATGGTGAAAACCTTTCTCCTGGGTGGAGGTGCAACTACTGTCATACGATGAAAGGAGGTGGTGGTGCAACAAGATTCAAAGAACATTTAGCCGGTCGCGGGTCGCAGGTGGTGCATTGCAGAAGCGTGCCAGATGATGTGCGTGAGTACTTTCAACGTGATCTTGACAGAACTAAAAAGGCAACTTCTGACCGGTCTCGACAAAAGTTGGCAAGAGAGAAGGCTGCAGCGGAGGGTAACCATCCACTTGGTGATGATGAATATGAGGAGCAGCTCCAGCAAGCACTTAATCAGTCGAGAGCTGAATATGAGTACGAGCAGGGGGTGCAACAGAGAGGAGGTAATTACGACCGTGGAGGGGGGTAGTGGTTCACAGGGTGGGAATCCTTTGCAAAGGATGTTTCGAAGAGCAGGATCACAGAGGGAGACTCCTGTGGTTCTGCAGGACTACAATTTGGCAGCCGGTAGGAGGAGAGGAATGGTCCAACCAAGGATTGATACAGGGTCTTGGACGCAGAAGGGGAAGAATGCAAAGGAAGCTATTGGGAAAGCTTGGGGAAAGTTTTTCCATGTTGCAGGAATCCCAGGACGACAGGCCGACAATCCGTACTTTATAAGTGCGGTGAGAGAGACACAAAAGTGGGGTTAGTACAACTTTCAGAGTCATCTCTCTCAATTTTGACGTTTGTATCTTTATGTATTCTCACGAATGGCTTCTGCTTACAGGTGAAGGCATTGTGTCACCTACTGGAAGGGATATCGATGGCAAGTACCTAGATGAGAACGAGAAAGACTTGAAGGCTAGGTACGCAAAGTTTCAGAAGGAATGGACCAACTTTGGCGTGACGTTGATGTGTGATTCTTGGACTGGCCCCACTAGAATGAGTGTCATCAACTTCCTGATTTATTGCAATGGGGTCACATGGTTTAATAAATCTATTAATGCAACTGGGCGAAGTCAAGATGCCAAATATTTATACCAGGTATCTTCTGAACATGTTGTTAGGTTCATACTATTTATAATATTGTGATTTACGTCACATTTGTAAAAACTGTTGTGGTTATTTTTCAGGAAATTCGTAAGGTTGTTGAAGAGATTGGCGCCGAGCATGTCGTACATGTGGTGACCGACAATGGCGCCAACTACAAAAAAGCTTGCAAGATACTGGGGAACCATTATGCTCATATTGTTTGGACGCCATGCCTTGCACACACCATCAACTTGATGTTGAAGGATATTGGTGAAAGGCCCGAACATTCAGGTACAATCGCAACATGCAAGCGAATCTCAACCTTTTTGCACAACCATGCTCAGTTGAATGCAATGATGAGGAAGGCAATCGGTGGTGAGTTGGTCAAGTGGAATGTTACTAGATTTGGGACCAACTACATGTTCCTAGAGAGCTTTCACCGGAAACGTGACAAGTTCATGCAGTGGATGTCTTCTCCTGAATTTCTGCAAAGCAAGTGGATAAAATGTGAAGACGGTCGCTTTGCTCATTCAAGGTTATCAAGTATCCAGTGGTGGGAGGGACTGGAATACATCATCAAAACAGTTCAACCAATTTATAAGTTCCTCCGCTTCGCTGATCAAGACAAGCAGCCTAACATGTGTGATGTAGTGTATGCCTACCAGACTTGCAAAATGGAGATGGAGTCTGTCTTTGGAAGAAATAAGCAGACATGGAATGAGTATCGACAGATTATGGACAACAGGATTACTGACGTGTACATTGACACGTATGTGGGTGCAGGTACGATCATGAATTATATTTACTTAGCAAGCTCCATGAAATGAATACTTACCGTTCCCTTGTTTGGCATTTGTCATGTGTTGCAGGTGCTGTCCTAAATCCAAAGTACGCATATAACATGGATCCAACTCCAACAATGTTTAATGGTCTGAAAGATACATTTTCGCGCATGACGGATGTGCAGAGCGCCATGCAGGCTTTACAAGAGGCAGAGATTTTTCGACAGAAGCTTGGTGAGTTTGGCTCCGAACTCGCTATGAAAATGGCAGCGGATCCAAGGACTAGCCCATGTAAGAGCCTAAGAGCACTTCTCTACCCTTGATGCTTTGCTCTCGTGGAATATATATCTAACATAATGTGTTACACTTGCAGCGGCCTGGTGGATGATATTTGGTAGTCAAACTCCAAATTTGCAGCGTCTTGCTTTGCGGCTTGTTGCACAATGTATCTCCTCCAGTGGATGCGAGCGGAATTGGAGTACTTTTGCCTTGCTTCATACGAAGGTTCGCAATCGGTTGTCCCACAAAAAACTAAACAAGCTTGTGTATGTCAACTACAATCTTCGGCTGCGACTAGCGGATATCTCTGGACCGCCACTGCATGATGACGAAGATTTCATTGACAAGTTCGCCGAAATCTCATTCTATGACTCGAACAATCCAGTTAGGCAATGGATGGAGTATGGTAGATCAAACCAGGCACCAGTTCTTGATGAGGATGATGACGAAGTAGACGCCCCTATGCCATCACATATTGTCAGGTATAATGTGTGTCTCTGTCTGGCTTTCATATTATGTATGTCCATTTTATTTATGTGATTTATTTGTTTGTGCTCGTAGTGACCACATAGACGCCCAAGATCTACGTCAGGCCACGGGAGATGATTCCATCAGTGATTGGGCCCGTAGACATGTGGGTGATAGTCACCTCGGGAAGAGGAAGATGCAGATGCCGCCTAAGAAGGGTGACCCCAAGCGTCAACGCGGAAAGAAAAAGCAAGTGATCAGTGACACTGAAACTGAGGATGAGGCTCAGCGTAGTCCACCGTATAAGGAGTCCCAGGATAGCAGCTCAACTGATGACGGTTCTGATGACGACAGTGACGGTGGCGGTGATGGTGATGGTGATGGTGATGGTGCTGGTGGTGCTGCTGGTGGTAGTGGTTCTGGTGGTGGTGGTGGTGGCAGTGGGTTTGGTGCTGGTGGTAGTGGTTCTGGTGGAGGTGGTGGTCTTCGTTTCACAGGTATCCATTGCACCTACGTACGCACAATTGTTTCTGTGTATGACTTCTAAACTACTAATAATGTTTTTTTGCAGGCGAGACCCAGTTCACGCATGCTACTCAGGACCGCGACCATGGACAACCGGAGTCGCAGAGGACTGTTTATGCACCTACAGACTACGACACTCCGCAGCATTCTTCTTCCTCGTACAGTGATACCTCCCAGGCAAGCTATAACTATCACATTCCCGACATTACCACGCAACCTGCGACCAGATGGGTGTATGAATGGGAAGACCCCCATTTTTACGCTATGTTAGTTCAAGAATGGGAGACAACAGCGGCATGGACGGGCCAATCTTGGAATGATTTTAAGGCCGAGTTGCTTAGACTGCGAGGTATCGCTTTGATGTCCACCGCCGAATATCAGATGTCTTGCAGCATGGGGGCCTTTCCATACTTCATACAACGTTGATTATGCCTATGCCGATGACTATCACATTTGTTCGTGTATGAAACTAAGAATATGCTATTTATATGATACTATGTATTGATGACTTTGATGTGCCTTATGTATTGATACAATAAAAGTATGTGTATGTCCTATGTATTGCTACGGCACTATTTATCCCTGAAATGTATGGTGTTTATACTTCATTATGTGCAAAGGCCATTCAAAAAAAAATTTGTTTTCTGCATTAAAAAAAGAAAATCAGCTGGTTTTGACCGGTTACCGTTTATACCGGTCATACCGGCCGGTATACCCGTCTAAAACCGATTGAGCTGTGAGTTTGAATTCGATTTCGAATTCGGCCGGTTTCCGGCCGGTTACTGTTTATACCGGCCGATATACCGTTACCGCCGCCCGGCGGTAACCGGATTTCGGTCGGTATAAAAAACCCTGGCCGGCCCGTTAAGGCCCATTAAATCATGAAGGTCGAAAAATATACTAAACGCACTCAAATTTGGAAAACTTTGACATCATTGGATTCTATAAATCATTAACTATTTTTAGAAATTTTTTCAGCATTTTTTTAAAAAAAATAAATCTGAAATTTCAAAATGCCGGCCGGTAAACCCTAAACCACCAAACCGGCCGGTAACCGGTCAAACCGGCCGGTATACCGGTCCGGAACCGATTGAACTAGGGTTCAAATTCAAAATTTGAATTCGACCGGTTTCTACCGGTAACCGGTAATACCGGTCCGGTATACCGATACCGCCGGCCGGCGGTTACCGGCTACCGGTCGGTAAATCGAACCCTGGCTACAGCTACTACTACTGAGCTTGGTCGTCCCTGGACACTGGAGTGTGAGCGGCTGTGGAGCCTGCCTTGTTTCTGTTTGGACTCGATTGGATCGGATCCAATCACTCACCAGTGCCTGAACAAACACCTGGGGACTATCCATGTCCTTCCTGGGTGTTCAGCGCTTGCTGATCGGCAGCTCGAGCAAGCGTCCTGTTCAATGGTCCTGCTGGGGTGGGGTAACTGCTTGACTGCTTGCCCCTTAAATTTGATTCACATAATAAACAACGGGAATTTCCGTGCTCTAATCTGAAGCACGACAGTATTGCCATGTGTGTGTGTGTGTGTGTGTCCCTCTTGACGATCAGAAACATGGAGAGCAGGGAGATTCAAGGCCAACCGGTGGGGGTCCCTGGGAGTAATGTATAGGTCAACGACGCCATGAATGCCCCCGCGACACATTCTATTCAGCTACAGATCGGTGCCCTGCTGTTGACAGGGGACAGCCGGGCCCAGTCTTTTTACTCTCTTTCGCCGCAGCCAGAGGACCCCATATTTGGTGATCTGTTCTGTCCATTGCCTCGTATTCGCGGCTGTTAATCTGTCCACAACCACAAGCCCCCTGCATCAAGCAACATTGCTCAGATTAAAGAGTAATAGTATCTCTTTATTTTTGTAGTGACGCTATCGTCCTCATTGACCTCATCTGGACAGTGCCTTCTTGCCCCCTTGCAGCGACTTGCGGCAAGTCGTCCAAAGCCCAAACGCGGTAAGCAAACAAACTCAATGTCGGGCACATTAACTGTCAGTTAGACTTGCCAGATTGCTCTGCTATTGCAAACAGTCCTACCAATAGTTTCAGTCATAAAACATGTGCAGGAACAAAGTTTCTGCTACGGTTAAATGATCACAGCTCGCAGGTGCAGTACAAGAGAAGAAGAGCAGAGAAGAAGAGTAGCAGTACAATTAGTGTCTTGTGGGTACTCAAAATGCATAATACGCTGCTCCGGTCTGCTCTTACAGACGTGTAGCATCCGTTCCAACACGTCCCAGTCTCAGCTCACACTTGATGCATGAGGCAGAGTGCAGACAGAATGCTGAATTATGATTTTTAGTTAAAATGTCAGGAAATGAGTGGTGCAGATTGGGCTGGGTCCCTGTGTTTAATATAGATTGCTTGGAAAGGAAACAAACAAGCTGTTCTTGGCACAATGGTGCCTTTCCCTAACTTCAATATCTACATTAAACAGGCATTGCCATGATAGAAACATAAATGCAGGCCCATAACTTATGAAAAGAAAGTAGCAGACTCCTCGTCATATTAGCTGTTCTTGGCACAAATGGTGCCTTCCCCCGACATCAATATATGAAAAGGAAATCTACATAACAGGCATTGACATGATAAAACGCCCATAACTTCTGATAACTTCTGAAAAGAATGCCGCAAACTCCTCGTCATATTCAGTATTCAATTGCTGACAAGAGCTCCTCACTGTTGCATATATATCTAGCACGTGCCAATTTGTTAGTTGCATATGTCTAGCACGTGTCCTTTTGTTAGTTGTAATGAATGAGAGAAACAGAATCTACTCTTAGTAATTGCTACTGCACGCGGTTAGATTGAAATCGGCCAAATGCATGTCTTTATCATGGTTTGCACGGCAGGGATTTTGCCACCATGGTTGTAGAGGCATGAGCTAGCAACTCCATGTCCTATGTATCTAAATGGGAGATTATGCCTCATATCTGTCAACTTCAATGCTGGCCTCAAGATGCAGGGCCCAATGCCAAAAATGTGTGGCCAGGACACAGAGCCTAAGATATGTAGCCAGTTTGCAGGTTCATTACATTTCTTGATGTTGCACAAAATAACTTCTATCTATACCAATTATTGCCAAAATAACTTCTATCTATAGGTTATAAGGAAACAGCATGTGGCTTGCTGGCCAACATCCCTACACCAATTATTGGCTAAAGCTATACAGTTTGGTGACTCTAGTAGAAAATCGTCATGTTCTCTATAAGCCTGAAATCAGTATCAATCTGGCTGGTTTCTAGTAGGTAAATCACTCCCCTTCACTTAATAACATTGATTTGCAAAGCAATTGCAGGAGTTCGATGAAATTCTATACTTCATCTGTTTCAAATTACAAGAGTTTATAGCTAAATGCATAGCAAAATTTATGTATCTAGAAAAGCCAAAACGTTTTATAATTTGAAAATATCAGTAGCCTATGACTAAAGCTTATCTCTTGTATAAAATGTTGTGATATATCGAGATCAAAGCACTTAGGCCTGCTAAAAGGCTGGTGGAAATGGGTTCTATGGGCCAGGTGCTGACTTGGGGTTCATTTGGATGGGTGGGAATGGGTTTTAGCCACTAGTGGTAAGGAGCGGGTTGAGGCAATGAGAAAAGCGGGTTGGAATGGATTCGAAGGGGTTGTACGCATCTCAGCAATTGCCGGCTGTGGGGACAAGTTCACGAGATCCCGCGACACGAGTGCAAGATTCGGCAGCAGCAGCGGCGCAAGGTTCGGCAGTAGGGGTGGCGTCGTGAGCGCGAGATTCAGCGTCACTGCACCAGCAGTGACAGCGGCTAGGGTGGTGGCTACACCATGGAGCATGGTGCCACCCCAGGCCGGCGCCAACAGCTGCTATGAGACCGGCTCTGACATGGCAAGGTGGCAGGCAACATGGCAAGGTGGCAGGCGAAGGCAGCAGCTTGCCAAGGATTAGCAGCAGAACTCCCGAGCATTTGCTTGTAACTCGTCTCCAGTTTACTCTGGCAACATTTGCTTGTTATTAAATTATTCAAAAGAAATATTGTGTTGATTCGTGGATAGTATACTTGGAACAATGGAGTGCCAAGATGTTGATCGCTGGTTTTCCAGAGTTCAAACTTGACTACATGGAGAAGAACCTGCCCATAGGGACTGTACTCAGCAACAGACAGCCTTCCATGGCGCAGCAAGCCAGCACACGCAGTGGCCAGCGCAGCAGCAGCCACAAGCAGCGCCCAGCTCAGCAAATGGCGCAAGCAATCTGGCTGTATGGCGGCGCAAGCTATGGTGCTTGGACCGTTGTGGAGGATGCCTTTTGCTCCTCCAAGGCACATGGTCAGCCGCTGGTCGAGGATGCAGTGGCGATGCACAAGGTTGCACATCGGGTTTGGGACCACACCGATGATTTGCAAGCGGGCAGCGGAGCTGGGAGGGTAAGTGGTGCACCGGCTGAGCGAGTGATGTGATATTCAGGTGAGTTAAGAGGCCGAGATGGATGACATGCTCGCGCTTGGGTAGACCCGCAAGAGGGGGTGGATTTATCTAGTAATTTGATTTTTGGGTGGGCAAATGGGCTGTGGCGGGTGTGGGCCATGTCTTACCCCATTAGCAGGCCTAAAAGCACTCATAAGTGCATATGAGTCTGTAACAGTAAACTGGTCGTGTATCCATTTGCAGAAGAGAAGGATTAATGCCCCCAACTCAATAAACAGAGTATCTTAATGATGTATATTAAAAGGATTGTAGCACGGACAAGACCATAACACAAACAACCATAAGATACTTGTCTTCCTAAACAACATGCCTATGACACATTAAGGCCACTGCATTCTCTGAAACTAAATTTAACAGGTCCTAACTTCTCCAGGAGACCCAACAATTAAACACGTATGTACAAAAGAGTCTAGCAGGCAGTTGGTGAAATACTACAGGGGACACATACAAGGTCAATGTAAGGTGTAGACATTACCAGAGCTATGGATGAAAGTAAGGGTCCTCCTTATATTGATAAATTGCAAAAAGTTGTTTTGAGTAGTGTGAAGCCACCTTGCGACAGAACTCAAAAGCATGACGATCATACTCATCCAAATCCGAGATGGTCTTCTTCAGTGGACCAACCAGATCACCATCCAGAAGAAATTCTGCTATGCGAGATCCCCTATATTGAACAGTAGAGTGCAATCAACTATCAGCAGACAGAGAACACAAAAAACTTCCCTTAGTGCTCAACTGCTCATCTTTTCATTCTACTTTACTCTTTAAAATGAAATATTACAGAGGAGCTAAATAAAATACAAGCATAGCGTGCAAGTTACTTAGCACTGAAATTTCCTCTCAACCTAAGTTGTTTAGCTGAACAAAACTCATAGCCAGTTCTTTGCGCATCGCGTTCAAGGAACTTAATGAAAAAACACCTTTTTTGTTAATCAACACTGTCTATGAAATGTTTGTTAATAATCAAGTGTAGAGCTATCAAACTAATTCAATATTGATTCCTAACAAGAAATGTCAACACATTTGGAAATTCAATCTAGATAATGTGCGGATGTACCTTATTAAGAACCTACGGTAAGAAACATGTATACAGGAAAGTTCCTACTATGCTGAAACCCAAGCTGCTTCAAACTTAAAACAGCGCCCCTTACTTCGTTTTTGCAAGCAATGAATCTGCTCTTAAACCAGCTAAATACCTTAGTGCAAAAAGGCAACGAGATGCATATAAACATACCTTGGGGCATCCATGTGGCTAAATCCCTGCCTATTATGAACTAAAGAAGCCTTTTCCACCTGTTCATCCTCAGTTTGCTTCCGGTAGAGGGCACAAACAGCCTTCAAGCAAAGCTCGGGATGTTCACCAAATGCTGCTAGCATATCTGCCTCATAATCCCACTCTTTAGCTTTCTTTTTACGGCCAATGCAAGCCATTACATCTTTATAGTCCACCTCACCGTCAGACACTTCTAGTCCTGGAGAGGATTTTTCATCCAGAACAGATGGCACGTCTGGTTCGTCACAGGATTCCTCAGCAGAACCACTAGCATTATCAGAAGAATCATCATTTATGAACTCATTCATATCATCGTCTTCTTCCATATCATCTTCGCTCCCTTCAACATCCTTGGCTGGTTCAACAAAGTTGAGTGCCGAGCATGCAGCTCTTCGCTTTTTTGACTGATTCTTAACCAACCGAGCAGAACGCCTTGATGCAGGAGTGGAATGCCCTTCTTCCACATCAGATTCATCGCCATCCTCACTCGCCATATCATCCTCCTCCTCATCCCCACTCTCAGTCTGAGGCATGGCTACGCCCTCATTGCCATCACCATCCTCACTGACTCCACGAAATATGCGGTTGGACTTTGACTGATTCTTAACCAACCGAGCAGAACGCCTCAGCGCGGGAGTGGAATGCCCTTTGGCCTCCTCCGATTCATCGTCATCCTCGCTCGCCCTCTCTTTTGACACCCTCTTCCTCTTGCGCAATTCATAGATGGGAACCGCATCATCCACGTCCTCCTTGTCCCCACTCTCGGCCTGAGGCGCAGCTACTCCCTCATTGCCATCCTCATCCTCATTGTCACTGACTCCACGAAACGCAGGGTTGGATTTTGACTGATTCTTAGCCAACAGAGCAGAACGCCTCGTTGCGGGAGGGGAATGTCCTTTGGCCTCATCCGATTCATCGCCGTCCTCATTAGGCACCCTCTTGAGCAATTCATTGATGGGGACCATATCATCCACATCCTCCTCCCCACTCCCAGTCTGATGCAGAGCTACTAAGCCCTCATCGCCATCTTCATCCTCACTGTCACTGACTCGACGAAAAGCGCGCTTCCTACTGCTCGCGAGGCCCTCCTGATCACCACCGTCATCCTTGGCGCTCCCAAGCTCATCCTCATCGCCACCACCATCATCCTTGCTATCACTGGTGACCACCCGCGCCGCCGCCGCCGCCCCACGGCCACGCTTCTTCCCGCGCGGCGTGACGGAAATATCGTCATCCTCCAGACCCGCGCTGCTCTCCCCGTTGCTTCCGCCGCCTCCCTCCGCGTCCTCCGCATCGGCTTCGCCCCTGCCCTCGCTCTCTCCGGCCACCAGCACCGGCTTCCGAGGAGCCAGGACGGCGGCAGCCACGCCCTCCTCCGGGCTCCCCCTTCCCCCCTTGTTGGCACCGACAGCAGCAGCAGCGCCCTCCTCGTCGTCGCTGACCTCAATTGCGTCGCGGCGGGCCACGCCCTCGGCCCACTCCTCGACCGCCTCGTGCTTGATTCCGCGTCGAACTGGGTCCGCCTCCTCCTCGCCTGCACTGCCCGCTGCTTCTCGCCTCGCCACCGCCAGGGCCTCCCTCAAGCCCGCGTTCTCGGTTTCGAGGGCCCAGACCCTGGCCTCCAGCTCGGCGACGCGAGAGGATTTGGCGTCGAGCTCGGCGTAGAGGTAGGAGAACTTCGCCGCGGCGTCCTCCGCGGAGTCCATCTCCCGCGGCCGACGCGTCGCCGAAAACCCTTGTTGGGGGACTTGGGGGGAAGTGGGAGGAACGGACAACGGAGCCTGCCTCTGCTTCTCGATTGCGACGCGACGGGAGACGGCAACGGGGCGGGGCAGCGGTGCCGCAAAGAAGTGGAGCGCCTGCCAGAGAGTTGGGCCTGCAGGAATAGGCCCACTCTTTTCACTGTCATGGGCCATATTTCCCTCTCAGTTTCCAAAGATTCGGCAGCCTAGGCCTTCGGCCTGGAAAAATCCCCACAATTTACGTGTTTGCGGCCGCATTGGAGGTTGGACACAGAAGCGCAGGCATGCTCTCAACTGTTACTTCCATCCATCCAGAAAGAAAAAGAAGGTAAGTCGTACGTACCATCGATACTCCCTCCGTATCTCTCCTATAATTAGATTTACAAACAGAACCTATCTTCACCGAAATCTACGATCATAAGTGCATCTAACCATAATTCAAGTCGAAATCTACGGTCACGTCTTAATCCAATCTTAATCCAAGGGCTATAATCCAAAGTTTGTCCAAAACTCACCGTCCCACCTCTCTTCACTCGATCCCATCACGGGAACACAGATCACGGAAAAAAAAGAAAACAAACATACTCTACTCCATGCATCCGCCGCCGCCATGCCGTCCTTCAGCGCCACACACAGCTTCGCCTCCTCCTCGCGCCGTGGAAGGGGAAGGGGAGCAGGGCCTCGCCATCCGCTGCATCGCCGACGGCGTCTACTTCACGGAGGCCGAGGCAGACTGCAGCCTCGAGGACGTGTGGTTCCTGGAACGGCCCCTCCTGCTGCCCAAGGAGGACCTCGTCCCGTGCCCCGGCGGCGATCGCTGGCCCGTCGAGCCGCACAACACCAACATAATGATGCAGTTATGGGATTCGCCGTCCGTCTGTCTCTTCGTTCCCAGCACGACCGATCTGGTTCAGCCGGTCCTACTCCCCTTCCCCTTCCACGATTGGCAGCAGCGGCGGCACTCGGCCGCCATGACGCGGAGCGATAACATCGCCACGACGTGGATCGACGAGTACGGGCCCTACTGCCGACGGATCTGCGCGGCGGCGGCGCTCTACTGCGCGTACACGCGACTGGGGGCGCTGGTGCACGTCTGTACGGCGGCAATGTTCGACCAGTGGCGATGATTGCGCCCATGTCTTCGCCGGCGACCGAAACCCACTGCAGCTGGTATGCTAGCCCCTTCTATTTCCTTCCTGCTGTGCAAAATTGAGCACCCAAACCCTAACCCGAGCACATGCTCTGTTGCGTCATCAGCATTTCTCCTTTTAACTTCTATTCATGTGTTCTTGCATAACACCAGCTATGATTGTCAAAGAGATGACATTACTGGAGCACCTGAACAGCAGGAAGTCGTTGTTTGCGCCTTGGCAATTTTTGGCAAATTGAGTTTGAGAAGTCATAGATTTTGGCGTTTCATAGAATATTTGAAGGTGACTTTTTTCTCTTAAGATATGAACGAAATATGGTTAATATAGATATAATTTGATGGATATTTGCACCATTAGTGGTCTAAAAGAAAAGGTTAGACTCAACAGTGATCTATATGTGGATTATACCATTTTAGTGATCTTTGTAGTCATTTGAAAAGATACATACATTTTCTGAATCCTGATCCATATAATAGATTTCTGTAATCTATATGCTAAGCATGAAAATTCTTGGCTTATGGAGCTTTTTTAAGTGATATATATCGTGCTCTGCTTTGTTTGTCCATGCCATTTTGAAGTCTGTACATATGCTGAAAATTACCAGAAATTAATTTGGAAATTCCAATATGTGTATGAAGGCAATTCATTAGTATTCGATTGTTTTTCAGAAGTCAGTCATGATGGCATTCAAGGAAAAAAAAAGGAGCTTTTTAATTAGTGTTTTATTAGCAGGTGTGCAAATCCTATATAATTTAAGTGCATATTTGATTTTATTCGAATTTGACATTTCAAAAATGCTGAGTTGCAGCATCCAATTTAACTGCTCGTCTTATATGTTTGCCGTGATGTGGTGGCATTCATGCGATCAGCATCATCCATCAGAACAAGAGGTCACTAGGGATAAGATGTCGCATGTCTGTTGGACACACTGCCGATGGCGTCCTCTGTCCACCCTGTTTGCTTTACTATGGCAAGGTCATCCCTTAGAGAGTCTCACGTGTGATTAACTTTTAACGATCCTGCCTCAATCATTCTTTTTTGGCATCTATGCTCAATCATTCTTTTTGGTATCTATTTGAGTTCTTATGATATTTTTTATAATAGATATCTAGATCCATGAAGTCTGCTATCAGTCCAGATGGAACTCACATCCTTGGAAAATCAAGTGATGCAAGCAGTGTTGATCAACTTGGGTTGACGGGTGCGATCTACAACGTTTCTCAGAAGATGGCAGATTGACATGGCATAATGAACCTGCCATCGAGCTCAAAGGCCAGTGAATTTTCTTGTTGATGTATGTGGTAAACAAACATGCTTTTTGTGTCAAAGGTGTTTTCAGTGAGCATCACACTATGTGATTTGACAAAGCTGCAGTGGTGATACAGATTCATTCATCCTGGTAACCTGGACAAGGTTTGAATCAGTCATCTTAGTCTGAAGACCTCAACTGCAAAGGTACTGAACTTGCCATTGTTGTTTAACCAATCTTCCTGCTGTTACCGTAATGTCTATGAGTTTGACATGCATCTTGGGCATGCACAAGTAGGAGGATGGTTACGGAGTGCCTTGGATTGATGCTAAATTTTCTGTCAGACTGAAATGCGTGACTATGCTGGGCTTGTATGTGGACAGTGGATAAAAAGTTTGAATCAAGAAAGTGCACATTAAACAGGCTGATATATATACACACACACAATATATGGTTCTACAATATATAAGACACGAAAATCTATGCTTGACTACTAAAAGATAATTGATGCTCGCTTGATTTGCATTGATAAATGCACTACGAATGTTATGACAATATCCCTGAAGATATCTAACATTTGATTAATGAGTTAGGGAGAATGTAAAAAAAAAAGTCTTCTTATTTGCAATATTGTTTCCCAAATTATATATAGACGCAAATATACTTATGTACAAGTTAAACTCTCCAAAACAAATTGTTTATTTCTTTACAGCATTTCCTTTGAAATAACCGTAGCGTTAGCACGGACATTATACTAGTTGGTAAAAGATGACCTTTTAGAAAAGGTCTTGGTCAAACATTAGGAATATAAATCATGAATAACTTTTAAATTGTTAAGTTTAAAAATATGAAAACTATATAAATAGATTTGTCCTCAAATATATTTTCATAAAAGTATACATATATCACTTTTTAATAAATTTTTTTATAGAAATATGAAGCCAAAGTCATGTGTTGAAGACCGTGTCATTGTTCTAAACGTCATCTATTTCCAATATGGAGGAAGTATATGAGTTGTCACCCACATTCTGAATTATATACATTGCACTAGTAGTTCACATTTTTCAAAGTTAAATAAACTTCTCTAATTTTAGCCACGTTTTTGGAAAAATATATTAGCATTTAAAAATTCAAATAAATGCACTATAAGCACATACATTTCATGGATAGTTCAAGGAAGCTGGTTTGAAATTGTACTCGTCGATATATATTTTTTTTCTATAAAATTAGCAAAGCTAGAGAAGGTTAACTAAGGAAAATTTTAAACTACACTATAATTTAGAATGGAGAGGGTAAATTTATAGAAAACTATATTAACATCAACCATACTACATGGATTCACCGTCAAAACATGCATATTGCATGGTGGAATTTATGAAACTAATTTGATGTTTATGCATTTTTATGTGCACTTGGTCGAAATAGTATAGTTTAGAACAAAGCTACTAATTAATCTGATGTCATAAATAAATGTTTATGCACTTTTTTTGAACTTGGTTGAAATTTAGTTTAGGGCAAAACAAACTAAACTTGTGTTTCAAAATGTAAACTAAACTGACTCACGTATTGGAATGAAGTTGGTTCATTCGCCCGTAACGTAAATGTAAATAAACTTAGCTCAAATTGTCTCTCCCGCCGTAACGTCCACAGACTTGATTAATTTATTTACGTTTGTGTTATTACCATCCTGACAACCAAAGTACCAAACAGCTAATCCCACTCTATATGCGAAAAGAATTCAAAGAGCTTTATTTGTCACTCAATATGTAGTATACTAATTAATAGTACAAAATACAGTCTTGGAAATTATTGGACAAATTGATTGGATTTTACAAAACAAAGTTATACACACAAATAAAGAATTTCTATGCCAATGATTCATGAAGGAATGATGTCATCTGATGACAGGCGCCCAGTTACCCTAGCTACCTCAAGGCAGGGTCCTGGAACGTCCGCAGCCTATGATGGCCTTGGGCAAGCGGCCGACCCTGTCAACGCCCTCCTCGAACACCACGGCCATGCCCATGTACACGTGCGCCTCGATGTGGCAGTGGAACATCCAAACCCCGGGGTTGTCCGCCACGAACCTCACCGCCGTCCACCCCAGCGGGTGCAGCGCCACCGTGTTCTTCATGACGGGGTCCCTCAGGTTGAACCTGGCCGCGTCCCTCTCCGGGTCGAACTTGCCGTCGCCGTAGGCGAGCACCCAGAAGTCGTGGCCGTGGAGGTGCCACGGGTGCGTCTCGCTCCTGTTGTTGAGCGCCACCGTGTTCTGCAGCACCACGTCCACCACGGACCCCAGCGCCAGCCGGTACACGGCACTGGCCACCGTCCCGTTCGCCGGCGGTGGCCGCTCGATGTCGTAGCTCCTGTAGTCGTACGTCTCCGGCGGCGGGCGCGCGTCGTCGAACGCGCCGCGCAGGCCGCGCTTCATGGACACCAGGTACGGCGTCGCTGGGAACCTCAGGGAGACGCCGTTGATGGCCCACCTGAGGTGACCGCCGATCCGATTCTGCGTGTTGAGGAGGAGCAGCGTGCGGTCGGGCGCCGGCGGCACGGGCACCACGTGGTCCGGGTGCGCGACGGCGAGGAACCTGCTCTGCTCTACCCGGCGCCGCACGTCGTCCCAGGCGGGGCCCTCGGGGCGCGGCGTCGGCGGCGGGTCGTCGTTGCCGGCGTAGCTGAGGATGGCCATGGCGCTCGTCGTGTTGCGCTCCCGTGCCACGACGTGGGACGCTGCCCAGTAGTTCCGGGACGGGTCCTGGTCCGCCGTCACCAGCACGGAGTAGGACTCGCCGGAGTAGATGTAGAGGCTGTCCACGACGACGGGTCTCACGTAGTGCCCGTCCGCCTCCACCACCGTCATGGAGTGGCCCTCGATCGCGAAGTTGAGCGCCGACAGCGACGTCAGGCTGCCCACGCGGAGGCGGTACGTCTTCCCCGGCACGGCCGTGAAGAGCGCCGGCGGCGCCGCGCAGCCCGCAGGGCCGCCGGGGACGACGACGTCGCAACCGGCGCCGGCGGTGCTGCAGTGGAACGGCTGGAACACTCCCCGGCCGTTGATGAGCAGGGACTGGGGCTCGCCGACGAAGACGAGCGGGTCGGACGCGAGCCCGACGGCCTGCTCGTACACGCTCTGGTGCCACCAGTCCATGAGCAGCACGGTGTGCTCCTCGTCGTAGGCGAAGGGTTCGGCGACGCCGCCGGGCACCGAGACGACGATCATGCCGTCGAGGCCGGCCACGCGCTGCATCCCGTAGTGGGCGTGGTAGAAGTAGGTGCCCGGCCTGTCGACGACGAACCGGTAGGTGAATGTCTCGCCGGGGAGGATGGGGCACTGCGTGACGCCCACGGTGCCGTCGGCCCACGGCGAGCCGACCTGCCGGATGCCGTGCCAGTGGATGCCCGTGTTCTCGGTCCCCAGCATGTTGCGCACGGTGACCACCACGGTGTCGCCCTGCGTGGCGCGGATCGTCGGGCCCGGGGCCTCGCCGTTGATGGTCACCGCCAGCTTTTCGACGCAGTCGAGGGACTTCTTTTGGTACGAGATGTCCCACGTGTGGTGGTGCACCTCGGCCTCCGCGGAGACGCAGAGCGCCGCCAGCGCGCAGAGGAGGACGGCGGCGAGCAGCGGCGCCCGCCGCGACGGTGGCATTATATTGTGTCGATCGTGGTCGCGTCGGTCGTAGGAAGGAAAGAAGCTAGTAGATACTATTAGCTTTATTTGCAGTGGTGATCGAGAACTGGACGAAGAAGCTAGCAGCTGTAGGTAGTACGTACTGCTGTTTGTGCTTGGTTTGTTTATGTGTGTTGAGACCGGGTGCTGGCCACAGGGCCTTTATACGTGTTGTGGTGCGAACCGGTCGGGGACAAATAGTGCAAAAGCTCTCCCAGTCGCATGCATTGGCATGTGCTCATGTGGACAAATGGCAAGAGTCTACCATTTCAAAAAGCACACGTTCGACGCGCGCGGCTAAAAGTTGTACTTATGTAGCAGGAGTGAATAAAAGACGAAATAATCAATCATTGGAACGTGTCGTTGTATGGAGCAGGAGTTTTTTAAAAAAATCCGCGGACCGATTAAAAGGTACTAGCTTCTTGTCGGTGCTAATTTTGGCGAGGCTAACACCGGCTAGTAAATATGTGATTTGCGGTTGAGGCTACGGATGGTGTGCAAGGGGGAACACGGGGATTATACTGGTTCAGGCCGAGCAAGCCCTACGTCCAGTGGAGAGGAGAGTCGTGTTGCCTTGCACCGGGGTGCTTGTAGTAGGGGGTTACAAGCTAGGCGAGAGAGGGAAGAGCTCTCAGGTCTCTTGTGAGTGTCTAAGTGTTTACAAGTCGTTTGCTGTGGGTGAGAACTTAGAACTTCTCCGTCGGTTCGTCCTTTTTTTGTCCCCTTTTCTAAAGCTGGTCTCTGCTCTCCCTTTTATAGCCGCAAGGGAGAGGCCAAGGCGGCTACGACGCTACCTATTAAAATAGTGAGGAGTTGCCGTTCTCCGTTTGACTAGCTGCTGCCTTTTCTCCGCGTCTCCGGGGTATGGGTATGGCTATCTTGGTTTGCGAGTTCCAAGGTAGAAACAGTCGTCTGACCATGTCTCGTCGTCGGCTCTCTGGGTCTTCTGGATATGGCCGTCGTGGTCCGCTCGACTTTGATGCGTTTACACCTGCCGGCTATCCTTCCGTACAATGTGACAAGAGGGAGAATCACCTTGGGGCGCTGTTTCCCGAGGTTCGGGATCCTGAAGGCGTGCTCATCCTTTCGTGTGGACGGCGCAGTGGGCGTCTTTCCCGAAACGGGGCGGCGCACCGTGGACCACACCATGGAGGACGATCGTAGCGGGCCCATCAAATCTTGGGGCGTTGTTTCCCGAGGCTCGGGATCTGAAGGCGTGCTCATCCTTTCGTGTGGACGGCGCAGTGGGCGCCTTTCCCGAAACGGGGCGGCGCACCGTAGACCCTACCGTGGAGGACGATCGTAGTGGGCCCATCAAATCTTGGGGCGTTGTTTCCCGAGGCTCGGGATCTGAAGGCGTGCTCATCCTTTCGTGTGGACGGCGCAGTGGGCGCCTTTCCCGAAACGGGGCGGCGCACCGTAGACCATACCGTGGGGGACGGTCGTAGTGGGCCCATCAAATCTGCTGTCAGGGAAATCCCGACAGGTGGTATGGCCATCAGGGGCGTGCGAAGCACAGTCGTGTCGAGAGTCTCGCCTGACGGGACAGTGCTTGTAAAGTGGTCAGAGAGATTTCTTGTGGTCCAAGATTGCTTCGCTGACATCACCCGTGCCTTGGATGCCGACTTTGGCGCCGTGGATGCGGCTCTCCCGAGTTCTCCCGAGGAGGCTCGGGCGAATCGGAGACTTGGGCGCCTAGGTCGCCGCCTCCCGAGCTCTCCCGAGGAGGCTCGGGCGAATCGGAAACTTGGGCGCCGAGGACGCCGCCTCCCGAGCTCTCCCGAGGAGGCTCGGGCGAATCGGAGACTTGGGCGCCTAGGTCGCCGCCTCCCGAGCTCTCCCGAGGAGGCTCGGGCGAATCGGAGATTTGGGCGCCCAGGACGCCGCCTCCCGAGCTCTCCCGAGGAGGGTCGGGCGAATCGGAGATTTGGGCGCCGAGGACGCGGCTCTCCCGAGCTCTCCCGAGGAGGCTCGGGCGAATCGGAGATTTGGGCGCCGAGGACGCCGCTCTCCCGAGCTCTCCCGAGGAGGGTCGGGCGAATCGGAGATTTGGGCGCCGAGGACGCTGCTCTCCCGAGCTCTCCCGAGGAGGCTCGGGCGAATCGGAGATTTGGGCGCCGAGGACGCCGCTCTCCCGAGCTCTCCCGAGGAGGGTCGGGCGAATCGGAGATTTGGGGCGCCGAGGGTGCTGCTCGCCCGAGCTCTCCCGAGGAGGCTCGGGCGAATCGGAGATTTGGGCGCCGAGGACACCGCTCTCCCGAGCTCTCCCGAGGAGGGTCGGGCGAATCGGAGATTTGGGGCGCCGAGGGTGCCGCTCGCCCGAGCTCTCCCGGGGAGGCTCGGGCGAATCGAAGATTTGGGCCTCTGTAGACGCGGCCTTCGTGGGCTTCGACTGGCCTTACTTGGGCCAGACTAAGTTGGGAATGAGCGTTTTTTGCATGGAAGTTGGGTACCCCTAACTTTGGTAACCGACAGTAGCCCCCGAGCCTGTGGCGGAGTGAAGGCACTCCTCCACAGGTTCACGCCGGTTCTTCCTGTCAAAAAAGATAAAGTGTGGGTTGTTTTTCCGGGGGGTGCGCGCGAGCGCACCCGCCGGGTGTAGCCCCCGAGGCTTTGGAGGGATGATATATCCCTTCAAAGGCTTAGAATCGTGTTTGTTAGTCCTCGGGTGTTTTTTGATTTATTTAGGTGGGTTGTTTCCTTGGAAGCGGAGCCCCCGAGCCTCCCACCGTGTTGGGAGATCATTCGGTGGTCTTTCCAAGGTGCAGGGCAAGTTTCCGAGCCTCCGTTTTCGTATCGGAGATCGATCGGGTTTCTCCCTATCTTTTTTAATTCGACCTTCACGCTCTTTTTTCGGGAAGAGGAAGGTTTGGTCCTGCTCGACTTCCCCGCTGGGGCACGAGTCGGCATTTCCGGTGAGCTACAAACGGGTTGGTCCAAGTGGAGGTCCGTGCCCTATTCGTTAAGGGTCGGCTAGTGGCCTGAGCACACTCCAATTATTTGCCGAGGGTCAGTTAGTGGATGTCGGGTCCCTTCGACGGGTCCCGAGGGCATGATGCCTCCCACGGAGGGATTCCACGTAACCGACTCACTACTGGGACTTGGACACAGCATGGGATGTCCCTTGTGACGTTCCGGGCGTCGGGATACTGGCCGTTTTCGTGACCCATCCGCTAGCTGTCCCTAACTCGATTTCCCTGGGGCGACTGTTCGAGCCTCGGAGG
Organism: Eremochloa ophiuroides; assembly: GCA_038502445.1. Taxonomy (NCBI): domain Eukaryota; kingdom Viridiplantae; phylum Streptophyta; class Magnoliopsida; order Poales; family Poaceae; genus Eremochloa; species Eremochloa ophiuroides. Next base: position 2,301,683 of record JAHLJS010000006.1, on the reverse strand, counting down.
GCCAGTCTTCGATCCCCTGGGAACGTAACGGGCGCCCGAGCCCGGGGTTTCTTCGTTGAGAAAACGTAGGTGGAATCGAAGCGTGCGGTTGTAATGATTTGGCTCACCTTTTGAGGCGCGAAGCCTGACGGACGCGACGGTTCGGCTCAGTCGAGGCGGTTTGCGTGTGTGGTGATGGCGGGTCTCTTCCAAGCCGAGGTCGAGCTCCCTCCTCTGAACCTGCCGTGAAGAAGAAGCGGGCCATAGTGCCCTTGTAAAAAGTAACCTTTCGGGAGTGGTTTGAAAGGAAACAAACAATATGGCCCTTCGTGGCCTTAACATTTATGTAAATATTTGCTGAATGTTTGTTTCGCTTTGTTTCGTGCTTTTTTCCTTAGGCATTTTTTTTTCTTGCCGATTCTGCGCCCGGGCCATCGAGCCTCGGGGGACGCTTTTCGGGTGTCGTAGCTTTAGTGGCATAGACGCAGCCGACGTCCTAAGAGCTTTGGCAGAAAGAATCCTTTAGAAAAGAAGCTTAGGTGTTTCCTCCCGAGCTTCCTCCCTTGGCCGAGCGTAGATCTTATAGGTTTTCTTCCGAGTGCGGGTTAGCCTTCGAACACGGAGTGGCGAGGGAAGATGCTGTGGCCCTGGGGCATAAGCGGTCTCCGACTCGACCGGCTCTGTCTTCTGGGGCTTCCCTCATTCTTCGAATTCTATAAGTTCATGCTTGATTTTCGGAAGGAAGCGTGTTTTAGGGAGAAACGAATTCGACAAGTTTTGAAATTTTTGCGTTTCCAAAATTGTTTAATCTCGGGATAGTTCGGGGGTTCCCCCCGTCCTAGCCCCCGAGGGAGGGTCGGCCTTTCCGTAGGATAGGCCGGGCCTCGCTTTTAGTGCGTGGTGAAATAAAGGTTCATTTCACTTCCGAGTGTAGGCTCGGATTGAAAATCTAAAATCATGTTAAAAAGAGCAGAAGTCGGGTCTTTTCATCGATTTCAAGATTTTCAAAATAGTACAATGCATGGAATCTTAAGGATAGAAGCGACGTAGCTGTTCGATGTTCCAAGCGTTGTTGTAGACCTCGCCGTTCTCGTTCGCGAGCTTGTATGTGCCGGGGCATTGTACCTCGGCGACGATGAATGGTCCTTCCCACGGCGGAGTGAGCTTGTGGCGCCCTTTGTTGTCCTGCCTGAGCCGTAGCACCAGGTCGCCTACGCTGAAGGTTCGACCTCGGACGCGCCGAGCATGGTACTTGCGTAGGGATTGCAAGTATTTGGCCGAGTGCAGCAGGGCCACGTCCCGAGCTTCGTCGGCTTGGTCCAGCGTGTCTTCCCGAGAAGTTTGATTGCCTTGTTCATCGTAGGCTCGGACTCTCGGGGCGCCGTATTCCAGGTCCGTAGGGAGGACAGCCTCTGCACCGTATACCATGAAGAAGGGCGTGAAGCCCGTGGCTCGGCTTGGCGTAGTCCTTAGACTCCATATTACTGCCGGAAGCTCCGTCAGCCACCTTTTGCCGAATTTATTCAATCGGTTGAATATCCTTGGCTTAAGGCCTTGGAGAACCATGCCATTGGCGCGTTCTACCTGGCCGTTCGTCCTCGGGTGGGCGATGGCTGCCCAGTCCACTCGTATGTGGTACTCCTCGCAGAAAGCCAGAAATTTCTTTCCGGTGAACTGCGTGCCGTTGTCCGTGATAATGGAGTTCGGGATGCCGAACCGGTGGACGATGTCGGTGAAGAACAACACCGCTTGAGCCGAGCTGATTTGGGTGATCGGCCGAGCCTCGATCCACTTGGAGAACTTGTCGATGGCGACAAGCAAGTGGGTGAAGCCCCCGGGTGCCTTCTGGAGGGGCCCGACAAGATCTAGTCCCCAAACAGCGAACGGCCAAGTGAGCGGGATCGTCTGGAGGGCTTGAGCCGGTAAGTGAGTCTGCCGAGCATAGTACTGGCACCCTTCGCAGGAGCGTACCACCTCAGTAGCATCGGCCACGGCGGTTGGCCAGTAGAAGCCTTGTCGAAAGGCGTTACCGACCAAGGTCCTCGGCGCTGCGTGGTGACCGCAGGCCCCGGCGTGTATCTCTTCGAGCAGGCGTTTGCCCTGACTGAAAGGGATACAGCGCTGAAGCACGCCAGAGGGACTCCGCCGGTAGAGGCTACCATCGATCATGGTGAAAGACTTGGCTTTGCGAGCCAGTCGTCGTGCTCTGGTCTTGTCCGGGGGCAGAATGCCTCGGACTAGCCAGCTGACCAGCGGCTCGCGCCAGTCTGGTTCGTCGTCGTCCATCTCGGCTTCAATCTCCATTGCCTCGGCTTCGTCGCCGTCCTTACCCATGACCTCGGGTGACTCCCCTTTGTCGGAAGGGTCGACAGCCCCCGAGGGATCGGCATTGATCGAGGGCTTGTGGAGGTCGTTGGCGAATACGCCCGTCGGGACCATGGCCCTTTCGGCTGCAATTTTTGCCAACTCATCGGCCTCCTCGTTGCACCGACGCGCAATGTGGTTGAGCTCGAGGCCGTCGAATTTTTCCTCGAGCAACCGCACCAGCGTGCAGTAGGCGGCCATTCTGGGGTTCTGGCACGTCGACTCCTTCATGACCTGATCCACGACGAGCTGGGAGTCGCCTCGGACCTCGAGGCGTCGGATCCCGAGCTCGATGGCGATGTGGAGACCGTTGACCAGAGCCTCATATTCGGCCACGTTATTGGAAGCCGTGAAGTGTAGCCGTAGTAGGTACTTGAGCCGGACCCCGAGGGGTGAGATGAAGACGATGCCTGCGCCAGCACCAGTCTTCATCATCGACCCGTCGAAGTTCATGACCCAATATTCCTCTTGGGTCGGGAGTGGCGGTAGTTGTGTCTCGGTCCACTCTGCCACGAAGTCCGCAAGTACCTGGGACTTGATGGCTTTGCGTGGCGCGTAGGCGATGCCGTCACCCATGAGCTCGATGGCCCACTTGGCGATCCTCCCCGTCGTTTCCCGATTTTGGATCACCTCCCCGAGGGGGAAGGACGACACCACGGTCACGGGGTGGGATTCGAAGTAGTGCCGCAACTTGCGTCGGGCAAGGACGATCGCGTATACTAGCTTCTGGATCTGAGGGTAGCGTGTCTTGGTCTCTGATAAGACTTCATGATGAAGTAGACCGGTCGCTGTACCGGCAAGGCGTGTCCTTCTTCTTGCCGCTCTACGACGATCGCTGCACTCACAACCTGGTTGGTAGCCGCGACATATAGTAAGAAATTTTCCTTCTTCGTAGGAGGCACAAGAACCGGCGCTTTTGAAAGTAGAGCTTTAAGCCTTTCGAGGGCTTCCTGGGCCTCGGCGGTCCAGGTAAAGCGTTCGTTTTTCTTAAGCAACCGATACAAGGGAAGGCCCTTTTCGCCGAGCCTTGAGATGAATCGACTCAAGGCCGCGAGACACCCCATAAGCTTCTGCACGCCCTTCGGGTTTCGGATCGGGCCCATCTGTGTGATGGCCGATATCTTTTCCGGGTTGGCTTCGATGCCACGCTCGGAAACAATGAACCCGAGGAGTATGCCCCGTGGGACCCCGAAAACGCACTTCTCGGGGTTTAGCTTTATGTTTTTCTTTTTAAGGCAGTCGAATGCCTTTTCTAGGTCGGCTACTAAGTCATTCGCCTTCCTAGATTTTATCACTATATCGTCTACGTAAGCCTCAACGGTTCGCCCGATGAGGTCCCCAAAAACTTTGAGCATGCAACGCTGGTAAGTTGCGCCCGCGTTTTTGAGGCCAAATGGCATGGTTACGTAACAATATGTGCCGAAAGGAGTGATGAAAGAGGTTGCTAATTCGTCGGACTCTTTCATTCGGATCTGATGGTAACCGGAATAAGCATCAAGAAAGCAAAGCCGCTCACAGCCAGCAGTAGAATCTACTATTTGGTCAATGCGAGGTAATGGAAATGGATACTTAGGACAAGCTTTATTTAAACTAGTGTAATCGACGCACATTCTCCATTTTCCATTTTTCTTTTTAACCAAAACAGGATTTGCTAACCATTGTGGATGGAAGACCTCCTTGATGAATCCAGCCGCCAAAAGCTTCTGCACCTCCTCCCCGATGGCCCGGCGCTTCTCCTCGTCGAATCGGCGCAGGCGTTGTTTCATCGGCTTGGATCCGGCCTGGATGTCTAAGGAGTGCTCGGCGACCTCCCTCGGGATGCCTGGCATATCCGAGGGGCTCCACGCAAACATGTCGGCGTGTTTGCGGAGGAAGTCGACGAGCACTGCCTCCTATTTTGGGTCGAGGGTGGCGCTGACCTTCAGCGCCCTGCCGTTGGGGGAGTTCGGGTCGAGGAGGACATCCTTCACCCCCTCAGCGGACTTAAAGGTGCCCGTGGCCTTCTTGGGGTCGGGGACCTCTTTTTCTAACCTGTCGAGGTCGGTCATGAGGGCTTCTGACTCCACCAACGCGCCGGCGTACTCGCAGCACTCGACGTCGCACTGGTACGCGTGCTGGTAGGAGGCGCTGATGGTAATCACCCCTTTTGGCCCTGGCATCTTGAGCTTGAGGTAGGCGTAGTTCGGAACTGCCATGAACTTTGCGTAACATGGCCTCCCGAGGATGGCGTGGTAGGTGCCGTGGAAGCCTACCACTTCAAATGTCAGGGGCTCCTTCCTGAAGTTGTCAGGAGTCCCGAAGTAGACGGGCAGATCGATCTGCCCGAGGGGTTGCACGCTCTTTCCGGGCACTATCCCGTGGAATGGGGACGTCGTGGCCCGGAGGAGCGAGCGACTGATCCCCATTAAGTCGAGGGTCTCAGCGTAGAGAATGTTGAGGCCGCTGCCTCCGTCCATGAGGACTTTGGAGAGCCTCGTGTTGCCGACGACGGGATCGACAACAAGTGGGTAGCGTCCCGGCGATGGGACGTAGTCCGGGTGGTCGTCCCGGCTGAAGGTGATAGCGTCGTGGGACCAGTCAAGGAAGCATGGTGTCGCTGGTCCGGCGGAGTAGACCTCCCTGCGCTCGCGCTTTCGCTGCCGCGGCGTAGGGGCGGTCCCGGGCCCCCCGAAGATCATGAGGCACTTGTCGATGGGCGGGAACTCATCGTCCTTCCCGCCCTCGTCCTCCTGATCCCTGGCGGGCTTCTTGCCGGCGTCGTCCTTGAACGGCTGCCGGCTGTAGTGCTTCTTGAGCATCACACACTGTGCGAGTGTGTGATGTACTGGACCCTGGTGATAAGGGCACGGCTTGCTGAGCATGTCGTCGAAGCGGCCTCGAGGGGGTCGTTCCCTCTTGGGTTCGGTGGCCGCCACGAGGGAGTCATCGCGGAGTGGGGCCTTTCCCTTCCCCTTCTTCTTCTTGTTGTTCGGTCCTCGGGAAGAGGTGCCCTCGGGGGCCTCCTCCTTCCGTTTGCCCTTGGGGTCGGAGAAGAGGGCTCCTACCGCCTCATCCCCTGAGGCGAAGCTGGTAGCGATCTTCATGAGTTCAGAGACACTGGTGGGTGTCCGGCGTCCGAGCTCATGAACGAGCTCTTTGCAGGAGGTTCCTGCGGCAAACGCTCCGACGACATCGGAGTCGGCGACCTGGGGCAGCTCGTTGTACTGTTTGGAGAAGCGCCGGATGTAGTCCCGGAGGGACTCGCCCGGTTTCTGCTTGCAGCTGCGGAGGTCCCAGGAGTTACCAGGGCGTACGTACGTGCCCTGGAAGTTTCCTACGAATATCTTGACCAGATCGCTCCAGTCGAAGATCTTTCGTGGGGGAAGGTGTTCCAGCCAAGCTCTTGTGGAATCGGCGAGGAACAAGGGGAGGTTGCGGATGATGATGAGGTCATCTTGCGCGCCGCCAAGTTGGCACGCAAGGCGGTAGTCCGCTAACCAGAGTTCGGGGTTAGTTTCCCCCGAGTACTTGGCTATGTTGGTTGGTTGTCGGAATCGGGACGGGAACTTGGCCCTCTGGATGGCCTCGCTGAAGACGCGTGGTCCCGTGGGCTCGGGTGAGGGTTCACGATCCTCATCCGAGTCGTAGCGCCCGCCCCGATGGACGCTGTAGCCGCGCGCGGCTCCGTCAGTCTTTCGCCGACCGCGGGCTTGTAGGATGGCTCGGACGTCGACGTCCTTGCCAAGCCGTTGGTGGACTGGCGGAGCCCTTGGAGCCTCGGGTCGAACCGAGGCTTCGCGCTTGTGACGTGCTATGCCACCATGCTGGTGACTTTCGGCGCCATGGTGTCGCGACGCTGAACTTTCCGCCTGGAGGACGGCGGCATCCTCCAGGAGGTCTTTGAGCTGATTCCTGAGCTGTCGCGCCTCCTCGGAGGAGGGCTCAGGTATACTTCGGAGTAGCATGGCTGCTTCCGCGAGCTTTCGGCTTGCTCGGGGGGCGACCCCTGGTGTCTCGGCCCTGTCGTCAGCGATGATTCGGGCCTGGACATCTCAGGCTCGACGCCGAGCTGCTCCTCCATCGGTTTGCCGCTCGCCAAGCTCCAGCGTAGCTCGCAGCTGGGTGAGGCGCAAGCGGTCCTCGTCCATCCGTGCCTCAAGCTCCCGGAGCTGCTCTAGCTCCGGGGTTTGAGGTGCGGAGCGAGAGGTTCCTGCCCCCTGACCCAGCGGCGGGGCTGACCGCGAGGGCTTCGGGGCCGCTGGAGGGGGCGTGACTTGTTCGTGCTGGGGATGCGACGGAGGGGGTATGTCGTCGTCGCCCCCCGAGTGGACATCCTCTACTCGCTCCTCATCAGGGTGCATCAAGTTGTAGCACTCCCGAGAGGGGTCGATGTAGGTCCACTGTGAGCTGGGGACGACGCTCGGTGCGTTCTCCCCCGAGTCGTTGGTGTGGGCGGCGTTGTCCACATTTGCCCAGAATTCGTCATCATCGTCGCTGTAGCTGTGACGAGGCGAGTTCCGGTCATAACGACTCCCCCCCTCCGAGCGTTGTCGAGGGGTGAGGTTGGCGGTGGTGTCTGTTTCCCCACCGCCGTGTGTCCTGGCACTTTCCCCAGGGGATGGCGGTGAGGATGCCACGTGGTCTCCCACGAGGCTGTCTTGGCGCTCGAGGCGCTGGACCGGAGTGTCCGACAGTTCGTGCAATAATGCATGAACTGCACACACGTGAGTGTCCATGGCGCTCTGAAGCCCAAAGAAGGACGACGGCGCCGTTCTCCTCTGCCGGTGAGGGCGGAGAGAAAAATCGGCTGGCGTCGTGTTTCCGCCCTCGCCCTTCCCTCGGGCGGTAAGCGGATGCGTGACCGCTGGTGCCGGAGATTCCGGGATCGCGGTCGGCGCAGTATTGGCTACGCCCGTTGGAGTTGCCTGGTGAGTCGCATCTCCCGCGGCGGGAGGCTGGTTGGCACCACTGCGCCTCCCCCTCCTGATTCGCCGAGGGCGGCGTGCAACGTTTCCCCCGTCCTCCGAGGCGGGCGGAAGCGTGGCGGGGGTCCTTTCTCCGGCCGTCTGCGGGGCCAGAGTCGGGACGACCGTGACACGGGGCCCGGTCGGGCGCAGGTTCATCTCGAGCCCATGGCCAGTGGCCATGAACTCGAGAGTCCCGAACCGGAGTTCCGTGCCAGCGGGAAGCGTGGTGGAGCTGGTTGCCATCCGAAACCTATGTCAACGCGCAAAAGGCCCCTACCTGGCGCGCCAACTGTCGGTGCTAATTTTGGCGAGGCTAACACCGGCTAGTAAATATGTGATTTGCGGTTGAGGCTACGGATGGTGTGTAAGGGGGAACACGGGGATTATACTGGTTCAGGCCGAGCAAGCCCTACGTCCAGTGGAGAGGAGAGTCGTGTTGCCTTGCACCGGGGTGCTTGTAGTAGGGGGTTACAAGCTAGGCGAGAGAGGGAAGAGCTCCCAGGTCTCTTGTGAGTGTCTAAGTGTTTACAAGTCGTTTGCTGTGGGTGAGAACTTAGAACTTCTCCGTCGGTTCGTCCTTTTTTTGTCCCCTTTTCTAAAGCTGGTCTCTGCTCTCCCTTTTATAGCCGCAAGGGAGAGGCCAAGGCGGCTACGACGCTACCTATTAAAATAGTGAGGAGTTGCCGTTCTCCGTTTGACTAGCTGCTGCCTTTTCTCCGCGTCTCCGGGGTATGGGTATGGCTATCTTGGTTTGCGAGTTCCAAGGTAGAAACAGTCGTCTGACCATGTCTCGTCGTCGGCTCTCTGGGTCTTCTGGATATGGCCGTCGTGGTCCGCTCGACTTTGATGCGTTTACACCTGCCGGCTATCCTTCCGTACAATGTGACAAGAGGGAGAATCACCTTGGGGCGCTGTTTCCCGAGGCTCGGGATCCTGAAGGCGTGCTCATCCTTTCGTGTGGACGGCGCAGTGGGCGTCTTTCCCGAAACGGGGCGGCGCACCGTGGACCACACCGTGGAGGACGATCGTAGCGGGCCCATCAAATCTTGGGGCGTTGTTTCCCGAGGCTCGGGATCTGAAGGCGTGCTCATCCTTTCGTGTGGACGGCGCAGTGGGCGCCTTTCCCGAAACGGGGCGGCGCACCGTAGACCCTACCGTGGAGGACGATCGTAGTGGGCCCATCAAATCTTGGGGCGTTGTTTCCCGAGGCTCGGGATCTGAAGGCGTGCTCATCCTTTCGTGTGGACGGCGCAGTGGGCGCCTTTCCCGAAACGGGGCGGCGCACCGTAGACCATACCGTGGGGGACGGTCGTAGTGGGCCCATCAAATCTGCTGTCAGGGAAATCCCGACAGGTGGTATGGCCATCAGGGGCGTGCGAAGCACAGTCGTGTCGAGAGTCTCGCCTGACGGGACAGTGCTTGTAAAGTGGTCAGAGAGATTTCTTGTGGTCCAAGATTGCTTCGCTGACATCACCCGTGCCTTGGATGCCGACTTTGGCGCCGTGGATGCTGCTCTCCCGAGTTCTCCCGAGGAGGCTCGGGCGAATCGGAGACTTGGGCGCCGAGGACGCCGCCCCCCGAGCTCTCCCGAGGAGGCTCGGGCGAATCGGAAATTTGGGCGCCTAGGTCGCCGCCTCCCGAGCTCTCCCGAGGAGGCTCGGGCGAATCGGAAACTTGGGCGCCGAGGACGCCGCCTCCCGAGCTCTCCCGAGGAGGCTCGGGCGAATCGGAGACTTGGGCGCCTAGGTCGCCGCCTCCCGAGCTCTCCCGAGGAGGCTCGGGCGAATCGGAGATTTGGGGCGCCGAGGGGCCGCTTGCCCGAGCTCTCCCGGGAAGGCTCGGGCGAATCGGAGATTTGGGCGCCCAGGACGCCGCCTCCCGAGCTCTCCCGAGGAGGGTCGGGCGAATCGGAGATTTGGGCGCCGAGGACGCTGCTCTCCCGAGCTCTCCCGAGGAGGGTCGGGCGAATCGGAGATTTGGGCGCCGAGGACGCTGCTCTCCCGTGCTCTCCCGAGGAGGCTCGGGCGAATCGGAGATTTGGGCGCCGAGGACGCCGCTCTCCCGAGCTCTCCCGAGGAGGGTCGGGCGAATCGGAGATTTGGGGCGCCGAGGGTGCCGCTCGCCCGAGCTCTCCCGAGGAGGCTCGGGCGAATCGGAGATTTGGGCGCCGAGGACGCCGCTCTCCCGAGCTCTCCCGAGGAGGGTCGGGCGAATCGGAGATTTGGGGCGCCGAGGGTGCCGCTCGCCCGAGCTCTCCCGGGGAGGCTCGGGCGAATCGGAGATTTGGGCCTCTGTAGACGCGGCCTTCGTGGGCTTCGACTGGCCTTACTTGGGCCAGACCAAGTTGGGAATGAGCGTTTTTTGCATGGAAGTTGGGTACCCCTAACTTTGGTAACCGACACTTCTGCTCATGTGCAGTTGTGGATACATACACGCCGCCGAGTCAGCCAAGTCTCCACGGACGTTTCACCTTATCTATTATCTCTACAACTAATAAGACCAAAAAGAAAAATAGGATTTGGTGTGACATTTGTTTTGATCCTGCCTGTCCTGCCTCCCACCTACGTCCTGCCCACCCTTCAATCACGGCCCTCCCCCGTGCGACGCGGCGGCGGCACCCTTCCCGACCCTGACCCCGACCCCCGTTACCTCTCCCGTACGGTGCGGCGGCGGCCCCCTTCCCGAACCCGTCCCTCCCCATCCCCTCTCCCGTGCGACGCGGCGGCGGCCCTCTTCCCGACCCCGCCCCTGCCGCATCCGCCCCTCCCAGTCTGCTCCCCGACCGCTCGCCCCCGTTGCGCCGCCGCCGGTTCGCTAACTCGGCCCCACGGTTCGCTACCTCCGCGGTGCGTGCGAGATTCTAGCTCCAATCAGGTTGTTTCCCGTTGTGCTCGCATGCGGTGCTCCCGGCACTAAAATCGTGCTCCCTACCCCGATGTACACCGGCCCTCTCCCTCTCCAGTAGCAGACCTCGCCCTCGCCGTCACCAAACTCGCCTCCCCCAACGCCGCTTTGGAAAGCCCTGCAATCACGGAGCCACACCCATCCATCCCACGACCCCTTCGCGCGCCGCCGCGGGGTGCGTCAAGTCTGGGCCTTGCCCCCATGTTGTCGTTAGAGCGCCGTCGTCTTCCCCATCTCCGATCGCAGTGCCGGTTCGACGCTGGGGTCCACATCCTCAACCACCGAAGCTGCCATCGCCCGTGCCGAAGTCCACCTCAACACCCTTTGCGGGATTCTCGGATTGACGCCGCTTTCACCTAGCGCGGCTCCTTTCCGAGGCGAAGGCGGGGGCGGCGGTCGTGTCCGGGAATGAGAGGAGGAAGCGCCCGCCGCGGCGCTGCGTGCGGGAGTGGACAGCACCACGGGACGAGCTGGACGTGCTGCTTCCGAAGTCGCGACCACGCTTTGCCATGTGCTCAGTCTTCGTCGGGCACTCATCCGCCCCTTCACCGCATCCGCTCTTTCCCTAGCGGCGAGCATCCACAAAGTATGCCATCTCTTCTATTCCCTTCCTGCTGTTCGAAACTCAGTTTCTCCTTTCCCCTTATTGTCATTTCTAATCTCATGACTCCATTTGTTTAGGTATTTAGACCTTCTGATTCCTTTAGATTATTCGATCTGAAGTTGCTTGCTCCTGCAGTCAAGCAGAGTACGAGAATCCAGCAGCCGGAAGGGGAGCCAAAACGTAGATTATAGCGATTAAGGAATCTGAAGAACTTTCCTTTCTTTCTATTTAAAGTATTAATCTTCTAATTATTTGACTTGTACAGTGGCAGATTCGCTAATAAATTTCATTTCTGTTGATTTGCATCCCTCAGCTTGTAAGTATGCACAATCATACTCAATTGCTTCCATTTCCATCCTGTAATATTCTTGTGTAATTTATTTTATATTGACATTGAGAATCTGAGAAAAAATAGATAAGTATAATACATCACACTGAGGCCGAGTTGCAGCCTGGCATTTGACAAAGCAGAGAGGCTTTTATTTTCTTTAGGCATGTTTGTGGTGGCATTCAGGCAGGCCAGATTCGTGGAATTCAGGCAGCAGTGGTAGCCCAGATTTCTCCTCAATTTGGCCCTCGCCTGCTTAGGATACTCATCTGAATTTTTTTTTTGAAATAATACTCATCTGAATTTTGTGATTCACAGTTCTGTTTGATTGAGAGTTCTTAAGTATCTGAGTTGGGTAATAGAAGCTCAAGGATTTACATTTCTGTATAATTCACAGTTTGTTATGATCATTGTTTGTCTTGCTGATTCATATTTCAATGTAGTCAACAGAAATGTTTCTTAAACTATAGTTTGTTATGATCATTATTCGTCCTGCCGATTCATATTTTAACATTATCTATCTATTTAATTAATGATCTGCATTTAGTGCTTAAAATTAGATGATGACTTCTACCGAAGCATTCGAGGATTATTGATCGGCTCTATGAAATCATTGTTTTCCTATAGAAACTTCGTCAGCAGCATGATTCATCTTACATATACAGAAGCTCACCCAATTTTACAAGGTATTTCTATAGCTCATTCTACAAGGTATACAGAAGCTCACTCAATTCTACAAGGTATTTCTATAGCTCATTCTACAAGGTATTTCTACAAGGATACAGAAGCTCACTCAATTCACTAGGTCCATTCACTAGGTGGACCGTGTAATTGTAATATAGGAAACTAAATTTCAGTAATATTTGATCTGATTGTTAGCTCTGGACTTCTGAATTTTAATTCAATTTCTCTATGCGCAGAATCAGGATGCGACGGTGTTCTCGAGCATCGTGTCAAGAGCCGTGACACTGGAGGTGCTCTCCACCAGCGTCACTGGAAACTGCAATGGTGCATTGCAAGTGGTACGTGTTCTGAAAAAATTGGAATGCATAGGTTGCTTGATGTCATCTGATGATTGCTTTTAGCTACAAATGCTCAATATTGTGTGCATTTTGCAAATGTCAGTTGAGTTTCAGGTGTCTTCTCCACTTGGGCTGACCAGGGAAAGAATTTCGGAAGGTACGGTAAGCAGAATGCTGATGGAACATGGGCCGTCATCGATGTCTCGCTTGACAGCCTATGCCCCAGCTCAGTCCTCAAGGGCCGGCGCCGGCTGTCAGGAAGTCTGATCTAGGAAATGCCTAATGGCTACTCAAAGGTCTGCAGTGTACATGATATAAGTTTTCAGTTTTGACACATTCTCAGTAGCTGATGGTTCAGAGACTAATCATTAGATGCGTATACTGTATTATCTAAAAAAAAACTGATTGTTGCGTTTTACTGTGTGCCTATGTATATCTATCAGGTGACCTGGGTGGAACACATCAAGGTGGACGGTTGGTTAGTGCACAATATCTACAAACTGCTAGTGAACTCACGACTATCCTTCGATGCACGCCGATGGTTTGGAAACGCTGGATCGCCAGTGTGAACGCCTTGCCAAAAGTCTGACCAATGACATTGGTAGTAAGCTTTCTGTAACCTCTACCATGCACACCATATATATGATTATTCTCAACCTCTCTATCCAATTGAATGCCCAAAAGAGTTCAGATCCTTATGGAACGAAACATCTGCTGCAGTGATCACTAGCACAGAAGGGGAGGAAGAGCATGCTGAAGCTGGTTAAGAGGATGTTACATTTATCTCTTTCTCAGAAGACATCCATTTTGAGTGAAACGAAGGGAAGATCATGGGTCTACACGAAATTCCAGACATTGATATGCTCTCAAATAGGATGCTCTGCTCCTCTTGCGTATTATACATGAAATAATTGTAGGAAGTTCACCCCCCGCCCCTCTCTTGGGTAGAGTAACTGTTGCATATGAACTTGATGTTAGTAATTTGCCCTGTCGGACATATTCTGAAAGCCTTTGAGTAGTTTATGTATCAGTAGAGGTTGCATCTTTCTTCCAATGTGGGGATTTTAAGATGCACTCTTACGTATGTGTTCTGTGATGAAAAATAAAGGATATAAGATGCGCTCTATGCTATAAAAAGCAATGATAATGCTTTGTGATGAAACTACTAGATGGAAATAATCCTGAAAGACTCGAAACTTTTGTGTCACGCCTGTCAGATCAAGAAAAGAAAAAGAGAAGGGACCAGTTGCTGCAACTCAACTTGTGAATGTATAGCCAAAAAAAAAATCTAATTAGTGTGCACAATCAATCAAATATGTGGAGCTATAATCTCTATAACTAATAAGACCAAAGAGAAGGATAGAATTTGGTGCGACCTTTCTTTTTTTTGGTACTGCCGTCCTGCCTCCGACCTGCGATACCCGTCGTCCTGTCACCCGCCGCCTCCCCATGCGCGACCGCGGCTCAAGAAGGAAACAGGGCCGTGCGACACCTCGTCTCCTCCGGAATCAACGTGCATCCGAGAGGACACCGGAAACGTGCGCACCGCTGGCCAGGCCGCCGCGTACCCTGGATCGGCCACAGTACCTCTTCCCAGCGCCAGCCGATCGAAGGCGCCGGACGAGATGGACTCGCGAGTCGCGACCGCGACGGCGGAGGGCGCAGAGCCGAGGCGGCGGAGGCGGACCAGCGCGGATCCCAGGCCCTCCATCGACGTCGCTGACGCTTCTCCGCGCCCGTCCCGGCGCTGGTAGCAACGGCGGTCGGCCGGCTCGCCCCCACGCTCGGCCGGTGGCCCGTGGCCATCCGGAGCGACGGACTTGAAACCCTACCTCCGGGACGCCGCTGGCGATGGCTGGCTGCTGCTTCGGAGCTCTGACCGAGGACGACGAGGCGAGGCGTCTTTTCAGTCCTAGAGGACGCGGGTTCCGCCACTTGCGGGCGCCAGGCCGCGGGCGAGGCGCGAAGAAGGTCGGGGCCGCCATCGACGGCAAGGCAGGGCAGCTGGGCAGGTGCTTGTTCACGAGTGCGCCGTGTGCCTGCAGATGCTGTTCAAGACTCTAGCTATTTCCTTTTCAACGATGATGCTCTTCACGGGGACCACGCCGCTGTACGGGGACAACATGCAGTACGCAGGGATAGCACTCCTTGTCTTGGGCTGGGTTGTCGGCTCCTTCACCTGGTTCGTGCGACATCACAGCATCGCCATGGCCGAGATATGCTCCTCGGCCTCCTCCTTCATGGTACGCCCTCCATGCTGATTGCTGAGTGACTATACACATGTTTGATCAAGCATACATATCTCTCTATTCGTATTTGTTCAAAGTTTTCAAAGCACATAAGAGGGAATTTGCAGGCAAAAGCATCCTGAAAGCAAAGATATGGCCGGGTGGCTGCTTTAGCTTCCCACTTCACTAGCCATCGTCATAGTTATCCACATTCTCCTTTAACAGAGGAATACTTTTCATCAATTTGTGTTTCGAGAGCGGTGCCCCTGACAAAGCAATTGGCTGCGCCACTACACATTCATTACTTGCTGGTGGCGCAAGCTATGCGACAATATTTCTTCCTCGCTGGAGGAGCTACATCCCTGATCTGGTCATCACCCAATGCTTTTTGTAAGAGTGTGAAAGCAAGAAGCCATTTTTCTATTGGTCAGTATAATTATCTGACCGTGACATTTGTATCTTCTAAATATAAAGTGCTCAATCTTAGTAGTAAGTAAAGTAATAACGATGATTGTCTACAGTCAGTCAAGCAAATCAGACTATTTAATTATGATTTTTCTTGAAACACTGATGCAGGTTCCGTGATGGGCACCGGAAACTCTTCTCAAGGTATGTACATGTTGTACTACTCCCAGATAAGGTTTTAAATATGTCTTAGAGAATGAAAAGAAAAGAAACGAGAAGAAAGATAGGGGTATATGGAAATTGTACTGTATTTTCCTTTTAGTGAAATTCAAGGCAGATGGGAATCAGTGAAATATTATTGTTAATTACACTGACTTCCATTTCATTATAGAGCAACAATAATAAAAACATTAAGTTTTATGTCCGTCCTAAGAATCAAGTGGTCAGCAGGTCAGGCTACTCATACTCATAAGTCTGTTTATCATTACACTTTTCGCACCACATAGAAGTCAGTTTCCTTTTTTTACTCTCCACAAAAGATGTGTAACTTTCATTCCTTTGTTTTTGTGCCTCTGCCGCCGTGGCTATGTGCATTTAAAACTGTTGCTTTTCCCAGGCTTCATGTTTTGACAACAAAAATAATTCCAAACCGCTGCTTCTTTCTTTTTAGTAGCCACTGTGTCTAGAATGTCATGTTTGCCGTATAAGCTTCTTTGTCTCGAGAAACGTTGTCAGAATAAGCTAAAAAGCTACTGTTGTATGGTCATTCGTCAGAAAAGGCTAAAAAGCTTCTTTTAGTTTGTGATGCAGATATTAGAGTTCAATTCTTTTCTTCTGAAAGAAGTGGCTTTTAATCTATTTGGCATACGAATTTGTTTAACAGTCCTGGAGAAACTTCTTCAGGTGTTATTTGTTTCGAGAGCAAAATCCTTGAATACTTTTCTCCAAGGTTGTGAAAGTTGTTTGACTTTCTGTCCTAAGAAAAAGTATCAGGCATATTCTTTTTTGTTTCTGTACATGATAACACGTTTGAATCTGTGGCATGTCAATTGAATTATACACAGTTGGTTTTGTAAACTTAAATTTCACTAAACAAAGTATATGAAGAAAATTAAACCGGTTCAGTAATATTTCTTAGGAAATTTGTCATCCTGTCCAGAGTACAAATTGCATCTATCGAGCTCGAATATTTGGTTGCATTGGAGTCATTCCCTTCTTGCATTCTGCTCCAACATCTAACAACCAGATTTGGGCATCGGAGGTACATTACACAAACCTTAGACTTGTTCTGAACTTCTGATTTGCTTCAAACCTATATTTGTAGAACTTTTAACTTGAACAGAATGAGAATATGGTTCCCAGTTATTCAAATTTTACCACATTAGCTTCAATCCGTTAATCTTCTCATATGTCTTGTAGTGCATATTAGCATATTTTATTTTAGTGATACTTGTGTACATAAGTATAGAATTAAATACTTTCTCATTCAGTATCTATCTATTTTGGTTGTGCAGGTGCTCTTCCTATCCATATACTAGGTCCTTGGCTTCTATAGTTGCACATTTCCAAAGGTGTAGAACACTTCAATAGAGTACTTTTCAGTGATTTCAGACAGCATATGAAGATGGGTTATCTACTCCATACTTCAGTAGTTAGAATCATTCATAGAATATGCTGACAAGCTTGTTTTTGTTAGTGTTTTATCGGCATATCATGTGTAGTTGAAGATGAAGGAAAGAGAGGCCCCATCAATGCGGTATGGGCCCTATGAACTATTCAACCTGGCCAAAGAGGCGTCGAAATTGCTGATCATCTGGTGTCCAACGAGAAGGTCCTACCTTGGATGAGGGGCAGTACGTTTAGGGTCCGCTCGTAACCGAGAGAGATTGGCAGTAGTGTTTACAGAAATCATAGCTCATCAACCAAACGCACCCAAAAGTAGGGTTGATGTAGTGAAATTTGAACAAGCTAAAAGCTGCTTTTGGATATAAAATACATAGGACATATCAATCTTATTGAATCTGATTCTTTGTATGCGTGGAATAGATCTAAACTAGCACATATTTATACGGTGAGTATGACATTTTTTTAAGGTTCTATGAGAATTTTTAAGACATGCAGTATTATCGCCATGTGACAGATACTAATATCTACATATATGCTTGAACTTGGTATAAGATATTATCTTAGCCGGTTCCTGTTGAGCTCCATACCATATGCAAAAGGCAAAGGAATAATTTAGAAGTATTTACCTAATCCATGATATAAAACATTATCTTATCCACATCATGGAAGATATTTACCTAATCACTGATATAAATCATTATCTTAGCCTCATTATAGAAATGTCTAAACAGTAGAGTTTGTGAAGCTATGATGCCGCGCTCTCCGTAACTATGTTAATTTCACAAACTTAGATTTTTAGATTACAAGTCACTTTAACATTAATATTTAATTTCATAGTATTGTTACCTTATCGTGTGATCTTTATGTTTTTAAGTTAAAAGTTTAACTGTCCCGTAGCAATGCACGAGCACGCTATCTAGTAACTAATAATAAAAGTAAAGAGAAGACATTTTCACAATCGTTTCGTTTTGCATCTGCCCCGTCCGATAATGCGAGGCAACCCCACCCGCCCCCGCACGCACCCGCACCGTGCGACGCCCGAGCGTCAAGGTTCGATTCCCATCCACACCTTTGCAACTCCTCCTTTTCGGCATTTCCGCACGGGCTAGGTCAGGCCCCCGCGCGGCGGTGCTAGCTCCCCGACGCCCCGGCCGGACGCGTGCACCACGGCGCGTGCCCACCGGCGGCCCGGCTCGACGACGCAGCGGCTCCTCGGCTCCTCCTTTTCGCACGGGCTAGGGCGGGCCCCCGCGGCGATGCTAGCCCCCCGACGCCCTGGCCGGACGCGTGCACCGCGGCGCGTGCCCACCTGGCGGCCCGGCTCAGCGATGCAGCGGCCACCCGGTGCTGCAGTCTCCGGGCGTCGTCGGCAAGCCTGTCTCGTCCGCCCTCAGCGACCTCCTGCGTCGCCGCCTACCCCGGTAACATCCCGGCCGCGTTCCCCTTTCGCGCTCTTACTGCATCCGAATCCTCAACGGCAGCGAATTGTTGGGGGAATCTAAAGGCCTGTATTTAGTAGTGCCTCGAGGTGGCGCAGCTCCCGGGATCCCTCGCGGTCGTTGGGATTCCGGCTGCTTCGGAGGGGCCTGCAGGAGAGATGGTGGGAGCTACTGCTGCTGGAGAAAGGGGCCGAGTTGAAGTGGGTAATTCAACTTTTCGTTGCTTCAGTTCCAGTTGTGTTGCGCTATGAACCATGAATCAGAAGGACCATTGTTAGCTATCCGCCAGTAGCATGCCAGGAATCAGAGGCACCATTGTTGGCTCATGGCTGCTTCAACTATAGATGTGGATTGCATCTGGCCATTTGCTGCGATGTTTTGGTGCCGTAGTATCATGTGTATGTATATACTAATGGTGCTTTGCTCTTTAACCCAAATCACGATTCATCAGGCACAAAAATATAGTAATGTAGCTTTTTTTAGGAACAGGCAATATGGATTCTTGTCTGTGATGCAGCGTTTTTTTTGGGTTTGTAACTTACTATATGATCTTTGCATTACATGTACCTATTGACTTCGAGCTGCATGTTCAGGAACCCTACTTCACTCAAATTAGAGGTAACTCTGAAACTTTATCTTCTGTGTAAATGGCCCTTTTTTAATCTTTATTTCACTTCCAAACTTTTTTTTTTCAATCTTTTAGGAAACAAAAGTTGTTCTGATTTAGTAACTGGTGTCCTTTGTAGGTCCTCTGTAATTTAGGAGGAAAGTGTTTGTTCACATGCAGGAGCCTTTCAATTTGAACATAGATAGTTACACCAGCTTAGGAGATCCATAGATAGTTAACTACACACTGAGACATACCCAGATATTGGATATGCTACTTTGGGTCTCTCAAGTCAAATCTATGTATGGGTGTCTTCTCTAACCACATAGATTTCGATAAAAGTCAACTTATATATTGTTTACATGACTGATCTCTTTTTGCTTTGGTGATTGTTCTTTACCCGTAAGTATATTCTCTAACTTTTGTTAATGCCACTATTTTCATTGACTTAAATGACTTCTTTACATAAAAAGTTTCTGCAATTTTGGTTTTCCAGTTGGATGTAGCTTCTAAAACTCATAGTGAAATAATCAAGGAGGTCAAGACTGTTGGCAATTAGTGTAGTTGCATGAATCAATCAGTTAGCAAGAAATAGTACTTTTGTATGTTGTAATTTCCAAAAGCACGGTGCCAAGTACCTTCCCATTTCCACATAAAAGGAGTGTTGACTATATTTCTAAAATTTGGACGTTCGCCGCAGCACCTCAGTAGGATTCTACTCTGCTCGACTGGTGGATGCTGGGTTGGGCTATGTTGCCGCTGGCCCTTCGGAGGAGTTTCAACTCGATGGTGCTGCTTGTGTCATGATAATCAAAAATCCTGATGGAATAAAACCACTGATGCTATAGCAAAAGTTTTTAGTACATTTTGTCAATTAATCATTTGCTTATGTATTGGGATATGTTGGTACTTCATTTTAATAAGGCGTACTAGATAACTGTTGGGCTTCAGCGAGTCCTGTGAGTTTCAGGGTTTACTTGTGGTGCCTAAAATTTACCTAAAGTCAAGGTCAAGGGCAGATATACATACCTAAAAGTCAATTGTGTGCTGATGCTTGGTTGTTACTGTTGGCGTACTAGATAACTGTTGGCTTCTGCTCTGGAGTTGTTGAACTTTCTTTTTTCGTATCACAATTTATGCGTGTGCCTTTGATTTTTACTCTGAACATTTCAAGCAAGCATCAGTGTTGGTGACTCTAACCCCATGGACACGCCCATCCATGAAAGTAACAAGTCTGATTTGCTAGTTTTATATGCTAAAGAATAGGTATATATTCAAGGTACAAGTAAAGTGTTTGAGATTCTCTCTCTTTTCATGATTAACAGAGCCTGACATGTTCAGTGCATACGCATTAGCTGGTGAGCTTGCTGCATATACGGGTAGACATGGACATCACCTAGAAGGCACAGCAGGTCAATCTTTTTATTTATTGCAAATATTTACTGCCCTGAGCTAGAATTGTGCATTTTTGGATAGAGACCGAGAATTTGTAGTTGTTGCCTTCTTGCATTGTGGATTTTTTTGTCATTCTGGGAAACTTTAGCTGGGTTTGATTGTAACTATAATCCAGGATTCCACTCAGCATTCGCCACTCACATGCACTCTTTGTTGTGAACCAGCTGAACTCATTAGTATAGAAATATACGGACGGGCTAGGAAGCAATTGCTCTTCAAATGGATGCTTAATATATTAGGTCTGATGGGATTGCAGAAATTTGAGTGCAAACAGCAACATACCTTGGTTGGCAACTGGCTCTTCGGGCAGCGGCAACTGGGTCTTGCCCAGCATCAGCACCTAATTGCCGACAGGTTTGAGAACCAGCTAAAGAAGACGACAATGTACCTTTGTAGTTCGGTATGATTTAACGAAATTATTCTCCATCAATATCAGTTCACAGGGACGGATAGACATGCTCCGAAGCTGACAATGATGTAAGGGAGCTCATGCACCTCGGTCGGTAAATCTAATTGCTTGGACAGAGGGCTAGGCTGCTGTCATACCGTTCACAAGTGATTAATATATTTTAGGAATGCGTTTTCTTTTTGCAATGGTGGTTTCAACGTTCTAATAACTTCATCCATCAGCTGCAGGATTAGGTTCCCATCCTGATTTTGAGCATTGGAGTGGATGAAGTCTTTTTTTTTATCAAACCATCTTCCTTCTCCTAATTAATATAAATCTGCTTCTGGCTGCACTGGATTGGCCTTATGTCTGATGACTACTGTTATGAATGGAAGCGGACCTGAGTTGCATATCATACAGATGTGGTCATCTATATTTCAGCGTTCATTGACTTGTAACTGAACTTTTACCTCAACCGTTTTCTGTTACAGCTCCGGTTCCTACTGGTGATGGTTGGGATGAAGCTAGCCCCTGTACCTGTGGACAGCACCGTACCTCCAGTGATTGCTCCTACTGGTTGGAACCAAGAAGCACGGCCGACTGCCCAAGACTAGGAGTAGGCATAGTCCATTTTGAGCTATTCCCTGAATATGTACAAGTATATGGTCCTGATCGTGTGAAATGATGCTGGTGATTCTATGAGTTATTCCCAGAATATGTGCAAGTATATAGGTCTTGATCCTGCTGCTGTTTAGGTCTAGCTAGGAATGGATTGCATGATGCTACTATTGTTTTGACTGATAGTATGCCTACTGCTAGCACTTATTATACCTGTAATTTCATAACCTGAACTTGCGTTTTTCTTCAGATTATATACATGGTCTATGCAGTTCAGTTGTTAGTTGAACTTGTGATGTCGCGCTTTTTGTGATGGGTAATTTCACGAACTTTACTTTTTGGATTAAGTGTCATTTAAGTTGGTATTTAATTTCACAGTATTGTTTTCTTGTCGATCCATGTGTTTTTAGCATAAATGTTTAGTTGTCTCGTAGCAACGCACGAGCACGCTAACTAGTTACACATACAAATGGAATGTAAGTAGAGGGCAAGAGAATTTGGACAACTCAAGTTGTATTGCCTGAGCCTTACGCCTTTCGGTAACGATTCGTCGCGGACGTCTGGCCGCAACACCACGCGCCCGCATTCCCACCGCGTGGCCCCGTGTGCTTTTTCTTTTGTTTTTTTTCACCTCCCACATTTTCGCCCCTGCATGCTGAGGCCGCTCACCCTCACGCTGCGTGTTTTTTTTCATTTTTTCGTTTTTGTTTTTTTTCTTTTTCATTCTTTTTTTTATTTTAAAATATTTATATAATTTTTATTTATTTGTATGTATTTCATAAAAGTAGATCGGCTACATTACATACGTGACAATGGTTTCAAATACATATTGCAAGCGTTAATCAAAATGTTTCATCCTTTTTCAGACGTATGTTCTAAGAGGTATGTTTCTAATGTTTCACTCGTTTTTCAAAATAAATTTTTTGCAAGTGTTTATCTGGATATTTCATATGTTTTCACATGTATTATTGTAATTGTTGTATTTAAATGTTACGTATGTTTGTAAAATAATTTTCAAGTGTTTTTTATCTAAATGTTGTGTATGTTTGTAAAATAATTTTTAAGTGTTTTTCATTTGTTTTTTAAATGTTTCATGTATATATTTCGAGTGTTTCAGTAGTTTCATATACATGTTGCAAGTGTTTGCATTTGGATGTTTCAAAATTAGATATGGTGTTTTAGAGTGTTTTAAATGCTTATTTCATGCCATCGGTCGGATTGGGAGGTCCGTGACCGGCGGCGACCATTCTCCGTCTCAGCCCGCGCGATCTTGCATCTCCCCAGCAATCGTCATCACTCCTCTGTCCGCGTGCTCATCTTCCTTACCTCCTCGTTTGCTTCATAGCTGGGTGAAACATGCATGTTGCAAAAGTACATATCCAATGTTTTAGTAGTTTTAGAATTATGTTGCAGACGTTTCGTATGAATGTTGCAAAAGTATATCGGGATATTATATATGTTGAATTTTTTTATCAAAATATATGCACGAGAGATCTTGTTTTAAAGAATTTATTGCAAGAAACATGATGGTGCAATCAGATTCTAATTCTGATGTTTGGTTTAGAAGTTATAGCATTTTAAACTTTAAAAATCATGAACGTACTGTACTCCATATTCGGATGGTGGGCCGATTGACCTGGAGCAGGCAGGCTTCTGGACGGATACATCCATCCGGACGTCCGATAGGACGTGGTGCCCTTACATCAGGTATACATCAAGTAATGTAACTAACTGAATAGCTACAAACAAGGAGAGCCTCAGAACGTGAAGTTCATAGGCTCACCCTCCTCAGTGTGAGCGTCGTTGTCGGCGACACACAGACTGTTGCGGAACTCCTTGAAGCTCGCCACCGGGAGACCTTTAGTCATGACGTCGGCGAATTGCTGTGATATGGGTACATGTAGAACCTTGCACTGACCAACCGCGCACTTTTCCTAGACTGAAGTGCACATCTAGCTCTATGTGCTTTGTTCTTTTGTGATGCACAGGATTAGAGGTCATGTAGCAGGCGGATACGTTGTCACAGAAGACAATTGTGGCCTTGGACAGTGGACAGTTAAGCTCGCTGAGGAGCTGTCTGATCTAGGTGCATTCTGCCATGGCATTTGCAACTCCTCGGTATTCGGCTTCGGCACTGGATCGGGAGACAGTGGTTTGTCTTTTGGATGACCAAGAGATCAATGAGTCTCCCATGAACATACAGAAGCCGGAGGTGGAGCGTCTTGTGTCGGGGCATCCTGCCCAATCGGCGTCGGAGTACGCGACGAGGTCTGACTGTGAGGACTGGCGGAGGTGCAGGCCGAGCGACGTGGTGCCGCGGATGTACCTGAGGATCCGCTTGACGAGGCCTTGATGTGCTATAGTCGGAGCATGCATGTGGAGGCAGGCTTGCTGCACGGCGTACTGGAGATCAGGCCGAGTCATGGTTAGGTACTGGAGTGCACCGACGAGGCTCCGGTAGTCCGCGGCGTCTGCGGTTGACAGGGGGTTGCCGTCGTTGCTGGAGAGCTTGCCAGATGTGTCAACTGCAGTTTCAATGGCACGACAGTCAGCCATGCCAGCGCGGTCCAGCAGGTCGATGGTGTACTGCTGTTGATGAAGATGGAAGTCGTCTAGCCGCCGGTGCACCTGAATGCCGAGGAAGAAGTGCACCGGTTCCATGTCTTTGAGTTTGAACTCATTGTTGATGGTGCTGATGACTCGGCAAAGAATGTGGTTGGAGGACGCCGTGAGCACGATGTCGTCGACGTAGAGAAGTAGGTACACAGGCTCCGTCCCTTGGTGAAGCACGAAGAGGGAGTTGTCGGAGCATGTGGGCTTGAAGCCCATGGAGCCGAGGAAGCTGGCGAGGCACAAGTACCATGCCCGAGGCGCTTGTTTGAGGTCGTAGAGACTCTTGGAGAGGCGACACACGAGTGCTGGGTTGTCGGTGAACTCTGCTGGCTAGCGGGCGTATACCTGTTCGTCGAGGATGACATGAAGGAATGCGTTGTTGACGTCGAGTTGGTGCACCAGCCAGTCGCGCTGAGCAGCGAGGTGAAGCACCATGCGCACTGTTGCCGGTTTGATAACAGGGCAGTACGTCTCGCCATAGTCGATGCCGACGTGTTGAGTGAATCCGCGAACCACCCAGGCGCGCCTTGTACCTGTCGAAGGTGCCGTCTTCCTTGAATTTGTGATGAAAGATCCATTTGCCACTGACGACATGCGCTCCTGATGGACAAGGAACGAGTTCCCAGGTGTCGTTGGTGAGTACGGCATCGAACTCGGCCTGCATGGCCTTGGCCCAGTTTGGGTCCTTGAGAGCCTGATTCACCCTGCGGGGAATTGGTGAGATTGGCATCGTCGTCGCTGTTGCAGCGTAGTGCGGATTCGGCCTGAAGGTCCCGGCGCGAGCCCTGGTCACCATGGGGGACGGCGCGAGTGTCGTGGATGATGTCAATGTGGACTGGTGGGCTTGGCGAGGAGGTGCCGACGCCCGGTGTGGACGATGGTGACCGTGGGGACGCGGCGGTCGCAGGCGAGGCCACTGGATTTGTTGATGGCGATGGCGGTGGCGGCATGTCCATATATGGCGGCTGCACCGAGATCCGGTTGCCACCGATCGTAGGCACAGGTTGCTAGGGAGGCGCCAGTCGTGCCCGAGCGATACGGGAAGACTAGTTCGTCGAAGTAGACGTGACGGGAGGTGAGGACTTTCCGCGTCGTGAGGTTGTAGCACCTGTATCCGCGATGATCCTGCGAGTAGCCAATGAAAATGCATGCCACAGAACGTGGACTGAGTTTGTTAGGGGTGGTGGCCTCGGTGTTGGGGTAACAAAGGCACCCAAACGCGCGCAGGGTCGAGTAATCCAGATCGGCTTGATGTAGGAGAGAATATGGGGTGGACAGGGATCGTGGTTTGCACGGTTTCCGGTTGTGAAGGAATGTGGAGGTGTGCAAGGCCTCTACCCAGAACACAGGAGGAAGCCCGGCGTGGAGAAGCAGAGCGCGAACGCCGTCGTTCAGGGTACAGAGGACGCGTTCGGCAGTGCCATTCTGCTGGGATGTGTAGGGGTAGGAGGCGCAGGGAGATGCCATTGTCAGCGTAGAATTTACGACGAGTGGAGTTATCAAACTCACCTCCGTTATCAGTTTGAAACGCTTTGATGGGCAGCCCAAATTGTGTTCTAGCGAAAGCGTGAAATGCCATGATGCGCTTGGCAACCTCTGATTTGTGGCACAAAGGGAATGTCCAGACAAAGTGAGTAAAAGTCATCAAGAAGCACGAGATAGTACTGAAAAACAGTAAAACTTGAGATTGGAGATGTCCAAACATCACTATGAATTAATTCAAAGGGTGCAACTGTTCTATGCTGAGAAGAAGAGAATGGCAGACGAACATTTTTGGCAATGCAGCAAGCATGGCAAGTATGAGTAGAATCTTTATTACAAGAGAAGGCAAATGATTGAAGGAGACGACGGAAAGACTCGGTTCCGGGGTGTCCGAGGCGCTGGTGCCACAGGTCGGCAGAGATGGCGGTGAGGCAGTGGTTGGGCACTTGAGACATCAGATGCAGTGAGTAGAGGTCGCCTTGGCTGTCACTGCGGAGTATCACCTCCCTGGTTCGTCGATCCTTGATAGAGAAACCAGAATCGTCAAATTCAACATTGATTGGATTGTCATGCGTAAGGGCGCGAACGGAGACTAGATTTTTTATTAAAGACGGAGAAACGAGAACATTGTTGAGAGAGGGGGTGGTTTTGGTGGAAATAGAGGAAGCACCAGTGTGAGTAATGGGAAGGGTGGTACCATTACCAACGATGATCTGCGTGGAAGAAGAATGAGGGGATAGAGAGGAGAGGTTACCGGGGCCCTGAGCCATGTGGGAGGAGGCACCGGTGTCAAAGAACCACTCGCTGGCAGGCTGAGGCTGGTTCAACGACATGTTGTGGAGAGTGGGGAGGAGCTGCGGATCCAGGGAGGAGGAGGATCCAGCGACATGTGCCTGGGGCGGTGAAGAGGTCGGCCGAGCGCCGAGCAGGCCGGCCGTGGGCGCGCGTGGGGTCTGGACCGGCCACGCCTGGACCATGCCGGTCCAGGGGTTCGTCGAGGGCCAGTAGCCCGGCGACGTGGCCTAGGACGAGTTGGCGCCTTTCTTCTTCTTCTTGGTCTTGGCACCGGAGTTGGGTGGACGGCCGGCGTTGGTGGAGGTCGATGAAGCAGACGGTGGTGCCGGCGGGCGGACGTGGCCGCCTGGAGGAGTGGGCGCGCCTGGTCTGGCCTGGGCAACGAGGGCGGCCGCGGCCTGGAACTGGGCAGGCGTCGGCGGCGTAGATGGCCCAGTGTTGGTGGACTGGGCGATCAGTGCCGCGGTGGCCTGCAGTTTCTCGGACTCAGCAATGCGCTGCTCTTCAAGTTGCAGCATGGATCGGGTCTTGATGAAGGACGACAGGCGGCGGCAAAGAGTGATGTGGGGAATGGCGTGATGAAGCCAGTGGGTTGAGGCCGCGGACGATGTTGTGGATGAGGTCCTTGTCGTTCACCGGAGCGCCGAGGCCGGCGAACCGATCCGCCATGACCTTCATCTTCAAGCAGTAATCGAGAACGGAGAGTTCACCTTGGTTGAAGTTGCGGAACTTAGCGCCGAGGTAGACGGCACGCGTGTCCTTGTTGTCGCGGAAGAGTTGACGGAGTGCGCGCCAGAGAGAGTACGCGGTGTCGGCGTCCTCCGACACCATGGACAGGAGCTCGGGGGAGATCCGGTTGTAGAACCAGGAGACGATGGCGCAGTCGTTCTGTACCCAGTCATTGTCTCCCTTCGCCTGGGAGCCGTCGATATGGTCGCGGAGACCATACTGGCCGAAGAGGGCGGAGAAGGAGCGCGTCTAGGCGACATAGTTCGATTCGTTGAAGTCGAGGACGATCGGCACCCGGTTGAGGATGTTGATGCCGTGAACCACCGAGGGCGCGGCAGCCTCAGTCTGGACGCGCAGTGTGTGGGGGAGCGGGGCCTCATCACCGGAGTGGTCGGAGTTGTCGTCGGAAGGGGAAGAAGAGCTCATGGCGCCTGCCGGGAGAAGGAGTCAGATGAGCAGCGGAAATTTAGGATCGAGGAACGACTGATACCATGTAAGTAGAGGGCAAGAGAATTTAGACAACTCAAGTTGTATTGTCTGAGGCTTACGCCTTTATATATGTACATCAGGTATACATCAAGTAATGTAACTAACTGAACAGCTACAAACAAGAAGAGCCTCAGAACGTGAAGTTCATGGGCTGAAGCCTATCGCTAACATGGAAAAGCTCGTCGTGTTTTTTTTTTCCGAAGAAAAGCTCGTTGTCCAAGTCTCGCTACATCTCACCCTATTGTCAAAGTCTATGACAACAGTTGGCATAAATTTCAGATAGGCTTGTATATCTAAACTTTCGAAAGTTGAAGAATGTGAAATTCCAAGCCAAATATCACAGTCCATTAAGTATATTTTAAATTCTCCAAAAAATAAAAAGATCCAAACAACTTTCGTTGCCCCGTAGCTATTTTTACAGGTTTTATCCAATATATTTTTCATCACATCTCGGAAAAAAATGTCAAGAAAAAGAAACAATCAAGGTCCAACGAGCCCGCAATCATTGTAAAAGTAAACCGCATAACTTTTGAAGGGATCGTTACGAGCCACAATGCGTTTCTCGCCTTAGTCGTTACCTTAATCTCTGGCACCTTGCCGGCTTCCGCCATGTACGCACCCTCCGGCCGTTGGTGCTAATGCGTCGCAAAACCATCTTGTATTATAGACGAAACGCTTTGTATTGTTCGTTTCTCCGTTAGTTGTCTCAATCCGCGGTAATGTGAGGATAACTTTGGAAGGGGGTCACTAACATGGCAACTCTTTCCTCTACTTAATGAAACACATGTCTGGTTGGGCATGCTCATGAAAAAAAATTGTTGTAAAAGTAGTTTGTCACGAAACAGCTGGGCCGTATGAGATGAGACACAGCCCACAACGAGAAGCCAGCCCAAAACGAAAAAAAGAAGAATCAATTGACGATGAAAACAAAAACAGCCAACAGACCAATAGAAGTTCCATTCTAAAAAGTGTATGTTTCACCACCAAATTACTGATACAAATTTAAATTGAAAACAAAATTTATTGTGAGACAATGTTTTAAAACATATGTTCTCTAGTCTAGTAAATTTGTAGTTTCATATGAATACTAGGTAGCGTGTCCGTACGTTGCTACGGGACAGCTAAACTTTTATAAAAACACGCACGTAACAATAAGATAATAATAATATTGAATTAAATACTTCTTAAAAAGTGCAATAAGATGCAGATCCAGGGCATGAAGAATTGTTGCCATTAGAAGGGATAGAACACATGCCACAAATCGCTCAAATCGGTTGTGTAACATCCCCATCAGTGTGCATAAAGTCACATTTTCCAAGGAGGATACATAGTTTATTTTACAAATGGGACGTAATACTACCAAGTGCCAACGATGTTAGCTTTGAGCTCTACAAAAATCATTTGGCAAATTAATTAACTACCTAGACGGCTAGACCACAACAATCGCATAGTGCTATTTTTATTGTGTTTCCAATGATACTACCGAACCTGCTGCGCATACTAAGAGTTGTGTGCATGCTGATGCGTTAAATGCCCTCATGTTCCTAGTCAATTTAGAAGTATGAAGGACATTAACCGATTACTGAACATATCAGCAATAGAAGGTCAATGATTTAGAAATGGGTGAAGCCATTCTTATAGAAAGACAAAAATCAACTCTAGAAGGATTGGAATTCCCCAAATATTACGTTCATGACTTCGAATTTTTCACTGTCTCTATCTAGTATGTTTAAAATTACAAATTAATGTCATACAACAGCAGGAACTGGCAAAAGCTGCATACATATTTATAAATATCAAATATACCTTCATGGCTCGGCGTTCTTTCATAAATGAAGTTTGGACTTTGTCTTTCAAGTCTTTTTGAGCAAAGTCCCACTCCGGTCGGGGGCCTAGGTTTTATGTTGTAATTCTTATAGAATGGAACCCATTTTCTAGCAAACTCTGAAGTTTCAGAGAGCTGGTAATTCCATCATCAAAAGGATAGCAAGACACCTTGTCAACCGGATAGTCGACCACAAGAATGGAAAACATGGTATTTAATTTGTAGTGACAAGAGGAGGCTCCTTCAAAGGATCCATAGTACTGACAAAAATATCAACAGGAGTTAATTGAGACGGTTCACCTTCTTGCCTGATATCTGCATTCATATAATAAAATGTATCAATATTTCCCCTAAAACCAGTGGTATGCATAGAATTTGTTCAAAAAAGCATGATTTGACAAACTCTTAGATTTCCAAACACACCAAAGTGCAAACTACTGTTAACAGTGCTAGTGCAGATAAAGGAGGAACTATTAATTAGTGGTACATTTGGAGCTGGTGAAAAGTATACACAAGCATGTCCGAACTTACAGTAAGGCACCTTACATAGTTCCATGTTATAATTTCAGTAGAAGCATCAATATCAGCAACTCCGATCCACACCCTTCTGACGGAACAATGCTTGTCCCATTAGTCATAAGGATTGCACCTTTGTCCTTCGTTTTCCATCCATCCACTCTCTTTCCATGCAACATTGCCAAGGCTACCAGAGAACTCCCTCGATGGGTTTGCTGATGCGAACCAAGATGCAGAAATTAGATTATACCAGACGCAGCAGTAGGCCAGTAACCAATAACACACGAGATGAATAGACGATGATTGGTAAACATACGAGAATGATTGATAGAAGGAAATGGATGTCGACGTCTACCAATGTTCCCAACAGGACACATCATATGATCAGGGGAGACCCCAAAAACAATCCATATGAAGAAACTGAATATTAGTTATGTCTTCTGAACTATGAATTAGAGACGGAATATATCCACGTGGGACCTCACCACTGTCATACTTCCCATGCCCAATCTCACTGCTATCATACTTTTTAGGCCAATATCACTGCTACTCCCTCCATCCAAAAAAGAGTGTCGTTTTAGAATTTCAGACATTATGTTTGACTATCCGTTAAAAAAATTTATAAATATTATTTATTTTATTATAACTTATTTTATCAGTAGAGATACTTTAACAATGATTTATTTATTTTATAATTTGCATAAAATTTTGAAATAAAACGAATAGTCAAACACGATATCTGAAAGTACTTTTTTGGGACAGAGCGAGTAGGTGAGTTTGTCTGCCAAGCGAGCATTCTCTCAGCGCCACAGCGTAGAATCCTCCCACGACGGCGCACATGGCCAGCAGCGGCTTGGCCGTGCCGCGCACGACGCCGCCGCAGACGTTGAGCGGGAAGCTCCAGCAGCGCCATCACCTCCATGGCCCGCCCCACGCCATCGCGCACCTCCGGGCGCCATCACGAAGAGCGAGAGCATGGCCGCGAAGAGCAAGTAGTCGAAGTTGAGCGTGACGGCGACGACGGCCACCATGCGGTGCGCGTCGGGGAGGCGGCCCGTGAGGAGCACCAGGATCTCGTAGGACCACCACTCGAGGCAGGTGCTCAGGCAGCAGGGGACGGCAAGCCGGAGGAGCAGCAGCCAGCTGGCGCTGGGCGAGGTCTGCGGCTTGGTCGCCGTCTGCGTGATCCCCATCCCCATCCCCCGTCGCCGGCGAGCATGAGCGCCAGTGCTAACCCAGGTATGAGGGTGGCCCGCACAGGCACAGGAGGGTGGCGTTCCCGACGCAGACAAGGCACCCGACGGCGAGGTCATCGCGGGGTGCTTGGCTCTTCCACCACGTGAGACAGGACCCACCAAAGGTTTGTGCTAACCCAGGTATGATGCGGTGATTTCATTTCCATCCCCACGAGGCGTGATTGCACGGCGATTGCGGTGTCGTTCATGCGGAACAGGATCGCAGGGACAGACCGGTGATTGCGGTTGTGGTTGTGGAGACCCTATGTTTCCTTCCCCTTCTCACGCTTTGTTTCCTTTTCAGCGTGTGGGCAGGACGATGCGGAGGGAGAGGTCGCGCGGTTCGCATGCGTGGGCAGAGCGACACATTTTCGGCGTCCATCTCCCGCGGCCGACGCGTTGCCCGGGGAAGTGGGAGGAACGGACAACGGAGAATGCCTCTGCTGCCCGATTGCGACACGACGGGAGACGGCAGCGGGGCGGTGGAACCAACCTGCCAGAGAGTTGGGCCTGCAGGAATAGGCCCACTCTTTGCTCTGTGATGGGCCATATTTCCCTCGGTTTCCACAGATTCGGCAGCCTACTCTAGGTCAGAAGGTCACCTGGATGGGCAGGTCGGTGCTCGTCTTGGAAGTGGCGGTGGTGGAGTTATGTCGTCGGCCGGTGATGTCGTCGTAGCTCCGGGTGTCGAGCAGGACGAAGCTTGGGACGTCGTCGTCGTGGCGCGCGGCCCCTGACCTCGGAGCCCGCCAGGCACGCAGCGGGGGGCATGGGGTCCCATCCGATTGATCAATCCATGATCAAATCGGAGAAGAGCTGGAGCTTCACCTGGGATGAGCCGGCGGCGGCGACGAAATGGTGATAGCCTGTCTGCTCTGTTAGAAGCCCTCGCCGACCACCAAAAGTTCGTGTCACGCACGTATGGGCCGGCATGCATTTCCTATGGGCCTGTTGTGGAGCAGCAAGGGCCCCTGCTGCGGTCGAGGAATTTGTGGGCCTTGGCCCAAGAAGATGAATGCATGCGGATTGAACACATTATTCATCGAGGAGGTAGCAGGCAGGGAATGCAGGCACGAAAGGGATGCGATGCGAATCCTCGTTGATTCGGCCGGTTAACGATAACCAAAAAAAAAAAAGAGTAATTAAAAGCGCGCGCGTGACAGGCAGGGCAAGTTGGCGGCGTTTGCTTTGCAACTGCAACTTGCAAAATGGATGTGAAGCAAGCAGTGGCACGCCGTGTGCCACTGCTCCTCTTAAAAACAGTCTACAAAACTGTTTTTTGCTAAATTTCTTTTACATGGTACTTCTACTCTGCTAGAGAATTTACTCCGACGAAGAAACCAGAGCTGAAGCTAATTAGGAGTCCCGTCAAGCTGATCCTAGCTAGTTGATGATTAGTTAGCGCAACCTTCTGAGTACAGAGTTTGAGTTTTATAGCCTCATCATATCATAAACATTATTACTAGGAGTAATTATCAAAATCGCTTACATGCATGCATGCATGCAAAGCACCCTAGGATTTTTTTCCCCCTCATTTTTAATCAAATTTTATTCAATATTTAAAAATAACCCCTCTAAACAGAATTTGCAGATCTGACCTTTTGCTCGCGCCGGTGGGACTAGCATGACAAAATAATACTGTCACGCCACATGAATTGGTGTGACAAGATGTGACACGTTAGACGGTGTTTCTGACGTGTAAAACCTTGTCACGCCACTCCCGTTGGGGCGTGACAATACCGTTCTATTGTGCCACCGGAGTGGCGTGACAAGACTCAACCTTAAGAAATTTATAACTCTTCGGTACTGACGTTGGTTAAAGATGATTTTTATATAAAATTTGTAAAGCTCGATGAGTCCTACAACTTTATAGTTTTGAGTTTTTTTATTTGAGAATGTTAAGATGCTCAAAAAAAAATATACAGTTTTAGCCTTAGATCTGCGAGGCTGAGGTGACACGAGGAGTGCAGCGGCGCAGGAGGATGCAGAGCTTGATGCCGGTTGCGCTCGCTCAAGTGAAAGGGCATCTGTGTCCACGCGAGGGGAGCAGTCTCTGGGTCCATGCGTGAGGAGAGGGGAAGTAGGGCACTCGTGTCTTGCATCTGCGCCAGGCAAGCAGCGGTCAGCGATCGGCGACCGTGGCTTCGCAGTGTCATGGTGAAGGGGAGAGGAGGGGTGGCTTGCGGTGCGGAGCGAGTGGAGGGTGCGGCATTGGGGTGGGGTGAAGGATTGGAAAAGTTAGGGTTAGGCTAGTGGTCTGTGGGTTGTTAGCTGGCCAGAGTGGCCAATGGGCCACTACCGCGTCTGGCACTAAAATACGGGCCGTACCGTGCCAGCTTGTGTGCTTGGGGAGCGGCCCAGACACAGCCCTATGCATTGGGCTGTGCCGGCCCAGGTGCGCGCAAAACTGGTTCGTGCCATGCTCGTGTTGGGTCAAATAGCAGGCTTTGTGTCGTGCCATCGGGTCACGGGCTACATACACATCTATACACACATAGAACCTCGATATTTGCATAGGTATAGATGATATAGTACTTCATAGTAAACAATTTTTGTTAGGTGATCCTCGAGCATGCATGTCACTATTACAAAAATTCATTTGCAAGGCGTTTGTAATTTTTTTTCCGAGGCGGGGAGGTTGGCTAACCGCCACGGTTAATACCGGTATTAACCGAGGCGGTTGCTTTTTATTTATCGAGGCGGTTATAAAAAACCGCCTCGAAAAATCGATTTACCGAGGCGGATGTCTTAAAAGGCCCGCCACGGTTAATACTAGCCCATCTCAGAGCCCCAATGGCCCATCCCGGCCCAATAACACGCTCAGCGGTATATAAACACCCAAACCCTAACCTCACCCCCTCACTCTATCCCTCTCCTGGGCCCTGGCCGCCGGCCTCCTACACCCTCCTCTCCTTCTCCCCTTCCCCCTTCTCTCCTTTTCCCATCTCCCACATGTCCCTCCCCCTCTCCTGGACGGCTGGACGCGTGGCGGCCTCGGCGGCGGCGGCGCGCGCGCTGCTTGGCGGCGGCGGCGGTCCCTCCCGACCACTCACCCCTAGCGGGCTGCAAGCGCAATGCGCAGTGGCGGCGGTGGCCTCAACGGCGAGGCGCGCTCGCTGCATGGCGGCGGCGGCGGCCACTCACCCCCGGCGGGCCGTCCCCATCTCCACTCCCTCCCTCAAGGCGGCAGCGGCAGCTGTAGGATCACTGGAAACCTAGAGGGGGGTGAATAGGCCTGCAAAAACTCAACTTGAACAGATATCAAAATCCAGGGCGGCACTGCCGCACTTTGAAAACTGAATCAAACTGCGCAAGTGATATATGGATAGAAAGAGTATACTTCCTACAGCTTGTTTCCAGAATTTCACTAAAGTTAACAGCTCGAAGACTGGATACCACAGAAATCCTCTAAATCACCAAATCGAAGTAAACCCTAGAACAAATCAACAACACAAGAATAATGTGAAGACAACAGCACACGGTGATTTATCCCGTGGTTCAGCTCGCCACTTAGGCTTGCCTACGTCCACGTTGTTGAGGCTTGCCACAAAAGGCTAGGGTTACCACAAAGGTTGCCCTATTCCTCGTTCTCAAATCGAGAGTGTGAACTCTTGAAGAGAGGGGTGATTTCTTAACTGCACACGAGATTACAAACCTCTCTAAACTGCCACAATGAGGTTGACAAGTTCTAGGGCGACGCCTAGCCGACTAGGAGCAAAGCTCCAAGGAGTAGACCTCAAGAACGCTGGCCAAACGTGAATCAAGTGCTCTCAAACTTTGGGAATCAGTAGATCTGCTCTCAACTAGCAGGTTGCTGCCTTTTTTCTCAAGTTTCTATGGTGAAAAGATGAGATCCAACTTTGAGCTCAAGGTCAACAATGGAGGAGAGAGAGGAGCTGTTTTTTCTGTCTGTAAAGGGCAGAAAGTCGAGAGCTGGAAGAAGAGACCGTTGAGAGGAGGAAAAGTAGTATTTATATGCTGTCGTCCAACGGTCAGTTAAAGTGCGGCACTACCGCCCTTTAAGTGCGGCACTGCCGCACTGGCAAATCTCAGTAGAAAGATGCAAGTTAGGTATTGCTGGAATTGTCTAGGTGTGAGGATGTTGTTTCTGGGATATGAGCACTTTATTCAACAGATTGACTGGCATCCCTTAGGAACTCCTTAATAGTACGGCATCCCTAAACTCAAACTCAAAAGTAAAACGAAATTGAACCTCCGTTTGAGTTGGTCACCGACGCTGCAAGTTAGCATTGAGTTCTTTGAAACACATATCATCATCTCACATTGATTCTCTGCTCATCATCTTGATAGAAATCATTAGTTCTCTAAATCGGTGGTCACCAATACCAAAACCCATATTAGGGAGTGATTGCACTTTCAATCTCCCCCTTTTTGGTAATTGATGACAACCCAATTAGAGCTTACAAAAGATAATCATGAATACTGTAAAAAAACAAACTTTGGATGTAAAGAACTTCTCAAGAGGTGTGGAAACGAAAATTGAATTTCCAAATTGGCATAAAAGACCAACCATCCACACAAGAGTGAAAATAGGAGAATTTCTTTACATTCAAAGGTTCTGTGGAGTGCTGCACACTGTGTCAAACAATTAAACGTGATGTATATGACAGTTCAAAACACACAAGATTTGGCTGAGGAAGCATAGGGCGGCACTGCCGCACCCTGAGGGCGGCACTGCCGCACTGGCTTCTTCGGTCAGATCACAACCAGATTTAAACAGCACCTGAACACTTACAAGTTATACACAGTTATAAAATATGAAGTTCCAGATCACAAAGACACAATATAAATTCGAAAACGATAGAGATAGAGTCGAGTATAAAGCTAAATTATTACAAACCATAATGAAAATAGTTTTAACTCTCAATCTCACATACTAACTAAGCTGAAACTAAGCTCCAACTACAGCAAGGCGACGAAGAAGAATTTGACCCCTCTAATTTCTCCCCCTTTGGCATCAAATACCAAAAAAAAAGAGAAGAGAAGAGAGCTCAATCCTTAAGCTGAGACCAATCGACGCCTTCATCATCACCACCTTTACCACCATGAGGGCTGCCATCATCATCATCAGAGTCTGAAACAACTGCCTTTCCTCCACGGTGAGTAGTGCCTGTGAAGCGAGTGGTGTCTGAAGTGCCTGCACCCTGAGAGGTGTGACCTGCCTGTCTCTGAGTGCGCATCCACTGCTGATGGGAAGCAAGCGTATCATCATCACCGGGCATGCCATACTGAGGCGGGTACTGCTGCTGCTGCTGTGTATACTGAGGATACTGGTACCCATACTGTGGCTGCTGATATTCATACTGTGGCTGCTGGAAAGGATCATACTGCTGCTGTCCTCCATCATCATCAGAGTCATCATCATCATCAGAATCTGTGGGAAGCTCAAAAGGAGGAGGAAGCTGAATAGGAGGTAAATCTGGAAGTCCCACCTTCGCCCTAGCCTCCCTAGCCTCAAGTCTGGCTCCATAAGCTGTAGTTGCTGAATATGTGCAAGTCGCAAAGATGGAAGTCAAAATCTTCTTGATGAAGCCCTTCTTCTTGCCCCTTCTTCTACCAGATGATATCCCTGAAACATCTGTATGAGCCTGCTAACTGCCACTTCCCTTCTCTACACCATGCGGCCTTGGCCTGTCAATCTTGTATACCTGATGACCTGTCTCATGCGGGAAGCGAATACCAGAAACCCTCTCAATGACAAACATGAGATAGGGGGCATAAGGCAAGCCCCTTCTCCCATCATCCAAAGTAGTAGAGAGCTCATTTCACATGAAGCGAGGAACATTGAACCTCTCACCTGTGTAAAAGCGAACAAGCACGTTCCTAGCAAAACCATTAATATCAGAAGCTGCTCCATCCTTTGGATTTATGGTGTTTCTGATCAAATTGTTCATCACATAGTATACAGAGAGTAGGCCCTTAGCCTTGCCATCAGCCATCCTAGGATCCCTGTAGAGAGCCCTCATCTGCTCAACCTCAAGGTGAGACTCATCATGAATCTCAGTAAACTGCCTGTGCACATCACCAAAACCAAGAATGCGACTGAAGGTGATAAAATTAACTCTATAGTGTCGACCTTCAGTCATCCAGTGATTCTCATCAGTGACAGCATTGTGATAGTAAGTGGCATGGAACTGTGCAAGTACCTCTGTGTTCCATCCATACCTGAAGCTCATCAAATCAGTCAAGTCAAATCTATCACAAATCCTGATGGCAGTATTGAACTCCGGCTCATTTCTATTTTTCATATCTTGGAAGGCCACATACTGCATGTGCATAATCTTGGATTTTCTGGCACCAAGAATAGCTGTCCTATAGAAGTTGGAGTGAAAGACAGTCCAAAATCTATAGTCAATCCCCATAAGACCAAGAGATGTATATGGGTTGACAGCTCTAGCCTGCTGAGTCTCTAACCAGGACTTGGAGTAATCGACCACAGGGTGAGGCATAGAATCATCAGGAGCATGCATCATGGGATTCTCATCTGAATCTCTCATATAGCTGTCATCATACTCATTCAGATGATTAGGAGTGAAAGGACAACCTCTATATGAAATAGTAAATCCCTCCAGCTGGCGTCTCTCCTCATCCTGAATGTACTGCTCATGAGCGGCACGATCATCAGCGGCATAAGGAGCGGCACCGCTGCTGGTACTCTTGCATCCCCTCTTGGACGGTTTCTTCGACAGCTGCTTTTTTAAAATCCGAGGGCCGCCACTTCCACCTCTTTGCTCCATCTATGCAATTCAAATAAAACTTTGATAAGAAACTGTGTAAACTGAAAATATAGAACTTACTGCACCAAAACTTTAACCACTGAACCAACATGTACATTGTCCAAAAAATAGAGCACCTGGTGAGCAACCCAGGCAGGGCGGCACTACCGCACCCTGAGTGCGGCACTGCCGCACCCAGCTCCTCCATCCGAACTCTGCACATTTTG
Organism: Eremochloa ophiuroides; assembly: GCA_038502445.1. NCBI lineage: Eukaryota > Viridiplantae > Streptophyta > Magnoliopsida > Poales > Poaceae > Eremochloa > Eremochloa ophiuroides. The sequence continues at coordinate 2,264,122 of JAHLJS010000006.1, read as the reverse complement.
ATTCAGTGGCTAACTTTTCGATCCAACAACTTCTATACACCATCACAATCTCAGAAATCGAAGTACATCAACAGATCGGGCCATGAAATCCATCTATGAATGAGACCCTGAGCAATATTTTGGATCTAAGAGGTGAACTTTTGAAAACGAAATCCTGGAGAAAAACTAAATCGATCCATGGGAATCTGACCCTGAGCACCTGCTCCTACAGGGTGCGGCACTGCCACCCTGGCTAGGGTTCCCGGAATCGAGTCAGGTTTCTTCCACGATTTCACCACAAAAACTCCCCCTAAATCCATGATACTACCTCTGGAAACTTGAATCCATAACTGAAAATCACGCATTGCATAGATCGGGAAGGTTTAGGGTTTCACCTTGATTCAAACTGAAGATTGAGGAGGAAAGATGAGCAATGTCCATGCCTCCACACCCTGACCAGCACGAGAAGAAGCAGGAGATGCTGGCCCAAGGTGCACCAATGCCGGGGAAACTCCGGCAAGATGGCGGCGAGGAACACTGTAACAGAACCGGCTAAATCACCTGGCCCACCGGCACCTGTCATTGTCACTAACGACTTCTGACAGCCGGGCCCGTGTCCCAAATGATCTAGACAGGTCTGTCGGGCTACATTAGCGCCCTTTTCTCCGACAGGATCACCATTGCAGAATCATCACAGGATTACAACATTTCATAATAAAATACATCAGAGTAACAGTGCGGAAGATTACATAACATTTAGATTACAAACCGGTTGTTCAAATAGGATTCAAATATAGTTATTACAGACCAGAGGACATAGCAGTATCAGTGGAATAGTTACACAATACTAGATAAGATAACTTGAACCCTGCCCACGGGTTCCACTTCACTCATCATCGCTGCCTTCCTCGACCACAGTCACACAGCAAGGGGCAAGACAGACCTCCGGCGGCGGTCCTCCTGCAACAGGGGTTAACAAACCCTGAGTACTTGGGGTACTCCGCAAGACTTACCCGACTAAAGGTGTAAGATGAGACTTAGGAATGTAAGGCTGTGGGTAGGGCTAGCAGAAGGTAAGGAGTTTGCAGAAAAGCAATCTATCCTGCTCCATATTTTATTTTGTCATTATTATAATCATATTTATAGCTCCAATATTCAGACTCATGTATCATCATTCTTTCAATTACTTTATTCATTCAGAAAACACCTAGTTGAGAACCACTTTTCGGTGTAGAGTGTGAGGATCAAGTCTCCATAACCGAGGAGCACGTCGATTCGAATCCAGAAAGTACCCAGCTGGGGATTCTAACCACACTGCATATGCAGCACGCCGGCATACATATACCAACCCGTTGTCACGGCTTTGCTATCCCGGAACCGGTCCTGCGCCACCCGAGAGCACAGTACTCCACTCCTATCCAGGCACGCCGGCCACGTGGGTACAAGCTACTCTCGCCATCTCTCCACTCCCAGTGCGTGGTTGTCGGTTCCAGCAATAGCGTCACCGAACTCTAGGCTTTCCGCATTGGTATGTGGCTAGGCTGTTCATCATGATCACAGCAGACCTACAACGAACGGTCCCTACTTCCTTCCTGCCGCCAATCCTGCATTGGGACTCTAACCCAAGTACAAGACTACCCGACAGTTTTTATTATCGTGCCTGTCGGGTGAGTGAGACATAGGGAACGCCGCCCCATGAGCTGGCCACCCAACGAAACACGTTTCCAAAGACATCGACCAGTTCCAAACTATTCCGAAAGCTATTGCATTGGGACTCCAACCCAAATACACATCGACCAGCGGATAACCAGTTTTTCACCAATCAAAGTATAAGTATAGTCATGGCACAGAAAATAGTTTTTCTTTTATGTAAAGCTAAGTTCATTAAGCATGACTAAGCATTTTTCAAAATTTTCGTTTAAATCAGGTTTCAGGGTATTTATTTGAGACAATGCATCTGGATAGGTAACAATCAACTCCTATCAACCTAATGCAGTAGATTAACTCGAATTATAAATATTTTGCAACAGAAGGGCTGAATGCACCGGGGCTTGCCTTGGATCGTGTACAGCGTCGGGTCGGGATCAGTCCCGCAGATGTCGAATCCTTGGATGACTTCTGGAGTGGCCTCCTCAGTAGTAGTCTCGACCTGGACCCCCTCGGGAACGGGCACTACACGTATGCAATGATATATGCTTAGCGTGGCATGAGGGCAACAAATGAAATGCTTGAAAGTAAACCATTAATACCTTGAGTACAACTTTCCTTCACGGTAAAGTTGTAAACGATCTACGGAAGGTAAAAGTAATGTTTCCTACTTTTGTTTTATTGACCTTTTTAACGGTCACAGAAAGCCGCTACACATCTTTATGACTACTACCAAGCACTAAGTTCTCAAATTGCCAAGGATCACACAGCGAAAGATCCTTGGTCTTCATTCAACCCAAAAATTCACACAACAAACCTAAATTCATTTTTCTATTTACTTTATTAATCCCTAATTTCACATATATTTATTAATTGACCAAACTAACTTCAATTGCAACCAAACTTTACCAACAGCTAGGTTTTATCACCAACCAGAGCCATAATAAATTTCATGATTTTTGGATTTACAGATAATTAATTAAAATTACACTAAACTTGCATTTATTAATTACTTCACTGATTTATACAGCAGATTAAAGGCACTGGAACACCCTATATTATATTTTTAACAAATACTACATAATACAGAGAGCATACACAATTATTTTCACAATTTTTCATTTAACATATTATTTCATACAAAAATAACAAACACCAGCACTATTCAAATAAATTAAAATAGAAAAGACATTTGAAATCCCTTTGGAAAAATGAAAACGGCCCACTCGGCCGAGACGGCCCAGCCGCCCGCGCTCGCGCCCGAGCCGGCCCAACATGGCCCAAGCGCACGCGCGCACTGCTCCCGCGCGCACGCGGCCCACGGCCACGCGAGGCGAGACGCTGACGGGCGGACCCCGCCTGTCAGCTCCTCCTCCTACCTCCCGCCGGCTCCCGTGCACGCGCACGCGCGCGCGGCTAGCACGGCCCTCGCCGCCGGCGACCCCAGCGACGAACCCGAGCGACTCTACGGCTACCCTAACTCCTAACGAGCACCCCCGAGAGGTTAGGCTCTAGCCTAGCCTCCCACGGTGAGGAGCACCTCGCCCATGGCGGAAGCCGACGGCACGGCGGCTCTGCGCCGGCCAAAACAAAGGGATAGAGGAAGGGAGAGAGGACGGGAAAGACTCAGTGGCTCACCACGAAGCCAACGAGCAAGTCGGTGAAGGCAGAGGTGGCGCGGAACAATGATCTTGGCGGTGGCAGCAACGGCAACGGTGTGCACCGGCGGCGTCCTTCCCGTTCCGAGAACTCCAGGGCAAGAAACGGAAAACCACCGAGCGCACGAGGTTAGACAGGGATCAGGAAGTTCATAACACGAACCCGAGGGAGAAGAAGCTCACCACAAAGGGGTTAGTCACGCGGGGAACAGCCGCGGCGGAGCTCCGACCGCCCGCAAGAACGGCGACGAGCACTCCGGCACCTACAGACCACTACAGCTCTCGCCAACGGTTACAAACAAAGCGCAAGGGAGTTGGCGAGCTAGCAGGGAGATGGAGAGGGTGATGGTGGTGTGACGACGGCGAATTTGGCCGGCGACCGAGAGGTGGCGATGGCGACCGGGAGAGAGAAAATGGAGAGGGGAGGGCCTCGTCGCCCTTTTGAAGGCCGGGGAAGAGGGGGACAGGGTCAGAGCGTCGCGGCGCACGCCGATCCTCCTCCGAACTGGCGCCCGGGGCAGGATCCCGGCCGGCACGGCTCGCCGCGCGCCCGCGCGCGACACGGCGGTGGCCGGTGCTGTTGACGAACAGGGCGAGGGGGCGAAACACTGTAGCACTATTCCCTAGGGGCTGTCGATTTTTGACCAAATTCGACCGATTTTGCATACAAATATGAAAAACTGTAAAAACAAAAGTTGTAGGGTTTGAAATTATGAACAACTTTGCTTTTGGAACTAAATTCAAATTCGAAATATTTTTGAAACTACAGAAAAAGGGGTAAACTAGAGTTTTAAATTTCAAACTGTATTTTCAAAATTACTTTTAAATTTTCTCAACAACCTGAAAAATTGCCAAAACAAAAGTTGTTCTACTCAATGAGCTTTACAACTTCTATTTAGGAAGTTTTGCCAGATTCCAAATAATTTTTGAAATGCCAATCCAAAACTAAGTTTTAAATCATTGTTTTGAAATAAATTTGAATTTCCACCACAGAACTTTGAAATCTCCAAAAATAAAAGTTGTTCCATTTTAAAAGATCTAAAACTTTTATTAAGGGACTATCTCAAAATTCCTTTTAGATTTTGAATTAGGTTTTGGTCCTAATAAAAGTAAATTTTTAAACCTTTATTTGGGAATTTAATTTTACAAACAAATACTAATTAAATTCAAATCACTCTAGGGACCTAATCACAATCATATGCAAATGATTAATTTAAATATGATGACATGGCAGATTAATTAAATCCGTAATACCCGGGGTATTACAGTCTTCCCCCTAAAAGAAATCTCGTCCCGAGATTAGGTACATAACCAAGGCTGAAACAAAGTAATGGAAAAGAATAACAACAACAAGTTCAAGCTTAAACAAGAGACAAGGGGAAAACATACACATTAAAAGACAGGTTTACATTTTACAAGGTAGCAAAGAACTCAGGGAAGTTTTCTGCCAAGAAATCTTCAGATTCCCAGGTAGCTTCATCTTCAGAATGATCACTCCATTGGATCTTGTACCATCTGGTTGTGGTCCTTCGGGTAACACGGTCCTTTATAACCAAAACTCGTACTGGCTGCTCCGAGTATGTCAATTCAGGTTCAAGTGCTACTCCTTCTACATCGATGACTTGTCCAGGTACTCGGAGACACTTCTTCAGCTGAGAAACATGAAACACATTGTGTACTTCCGAGAGATGTTCTGGCAATTCAAGCTTGTAAGCTACCTTTCCCACGCGTCCTATGATTAAGAACTGGTCCAATATAACGCGGGGCTAACTTGCCTTTGACTCCAAAACGGTTAACTCCTTTCATAGGCGAAACTTTCAAATATACATAGTCTCCAACCTGAAATGTCAAAGGTCTGCGCCGCTGATCGGCATAACTTTTCTGTCGTGACTGTGCCACTTTCAAATTTTCCTGTATCAGTCGAACCTTCTCTTCGGCTTCATTGACCAAGTCAACTCCATAGAACCATCTTTCTCCAGGCTCGGACCAATTCAATGGAGTACGACATCTGCGACCATATACTGCCTCAAACGGAGCCATCTTGATACTTTCTTGGTAGCTGTTGTTGTACGAGAATTCGGCCAATGCCAAACACTCGTCCCATTTCTCAGAGTAATTGAGTGCACAGGCTCTTAACATGTCTTCAAGTATCTGATTTATTCTCTCTGTCTGTCCGTCAGTCTGAGGATGATAGGCTGTGCTATGCAGGAGTTTTGTAGCCAATGATTTATGAAAGGATCTCCAAAATTGGGATATGAATTGAGTACCTCGGTCAGAGACAATGGTCTTGGGCACTCCATGTAGCTTCATCAGATTTTCTATGTATAGCTTGGCGTAGTGCGGAGCCCTGTACATTTTCTTGACAGGTAAGAAATGAGCTTGTTTAGTGAGGCGGTCCACAACAACCCAGATGGAATTGAAACCCCTAGAGGTTGTTGGGAGACCCATAATGAAATCCATGCTGATGTCTTCCCATTTCCATGCAGGAACAGGTAATGGTTGCAGCTCTCCACCAGGCTTCATGTGTACAGCTTTTACTTTCTGACAAGTGTCGCATTTTGCTACATACTGAGCAATCTCGATCTTCATCTTAGTCCACCAAAACTTTTGTTTCAAATCCTGGTACATTTTGTTACTTCCCGGATGAATAGAGTATCTTGTCAAATGAGCCTCGTCAAGAATCTTGCCACGTAACTCTGGAATTTTTGGAACTACAAGCCGATTCTTGAACCATACAATCCCTTCATCATCAATTCTGAAACAATCTGCTTTCCCTGCTTGGATTTTCTCTTTGATGTGCCTGATACCTTTACTATTTTTCTGAGCAGCCACGATTTCATCACGGATGGAGGTTTTGATGCTGATATTGTTCCAACTGCCTTGAGGGACTATTTCTATGCCCAATTTTTCTAACCCGTAACACAACGACAGATCATATGGCTTCACAGTCAAACAATTACAATGAGCCTTCCGACTGAGTGCGTCGGCAACCACATTAGCTTTACCAGGATGATAGTGCACTTCAATATCATAATCTTTTATCAACTCAAGCCATCTTCGTTGCCTCATATTTAATTCTTCTTGTGTAAAGATGTATTTCAGGCTTTTGTGATCAGTGTAGACATTGCATGTGCTGCCTAACAAGTAGTGACGCCAGATCTTCAATGCATGAACCACAGCTGCCAATTCAAGATCATGAGTGGGATAGTTCTCTTCATGAGGCCGGAGTTGTCGTGAAGCATAAGCAATGACTCGGCCCTCTTGCATCAAAACACAACCAAGGCCAGTACCCGACGCATCGCAGTACACATCAAACGGCTTTTCAATATCTGGCTGAGCAAGGACTGGTGCAGTGGTCAAACATCTCTTCAAGGTTTGAAACGCTGTCTCGCATTCTGGCGACCAGACAAACTTGACCTGAGTCTTCAATAGGTTGGTTATAGGCTTAGCTATTCTTGAGAAATCCGGACTGAATCGGCGGTAATATCCCGCCATTCCCATGAAACTACGAACCTGGTGCACAGTGGTTGGTGGTTTCCAGTTCAAGATTTCTTCCACCTTACTTGGATCTACGGACACACCTTCCGCTGTCAGGATATGCCCAAGAAATGGAACTCGGTCCAACCAGAACTCACATTTGCTGAATTTGGCATAGAGTTGATGTTCTCTTAAACGGTTCAAGACGATACGGAGGTGGTTGGCATGTTCTTCGGGTGTTTTAGAATAGATCAGGATGTCATCAATGAATACGACAACAAATTTGTCGAGCTCAGGCATGAAGACGGAATTCATGAGGTACATGAAATAGGCGGGTGCATTGGTTAGGCCAAAAGACATGACAAGGTATTCATATAGGCCATATCTAGTGGTGAAAGCTGTTTTTGGGATGTCTTCGGGACGGATCTTTATTTGGTGGTAGCCAGACCTAAGGTCAATCTTGAAAAACACCTTAGCTCCAGCCAGCTGGTCAAAGAGTAGGTCAATACGGGGTAAAGGATATTTGTTTTTGATGGTGACCTCGTTGAGTAGACGGTAATCAATACAGAGTTGGAGGGATTTGTCTTTCTTCTTGACAAAGATGGCAGGACAACCCCAAGGAGATGAGCTGGGTCTGATGAAACCCTTATCTAGCAAATCTTGTAGCTGCACTTTAAGCTCTGCCAATTCCTTGGGAGGCATTCTGTAGGCTCTACGAGATATAGGTGCGGTTCCAGGTTTTAGCTCAATAGCAAATTCCACATCTCGATCAGGTGGCAAACCAGGCAACTCATCAGGGAATACGTCTGGAAATTCGCAGACCACTGGAATCTTCAATACTTCTTCAACTGCGGTGGCACACAACCTTTGCACGGTCTTTTCAATCTTTCTTACGGGCAATGGAAGTTGGATAAGAAGTTGAGTTTGACTATTAGGTATGTTCACTCTTATGGTTCTATTCAACACATCAATCAAGGCTTTGTGCTGATACATCCAATTCATAGCTAATATCACATCTATATCCTGATCCTTAAGTACTATCATCGTGGTTGGGAATTTATGCCCTCCCAGCTCTATAGGTACTCCCTGAACTACCTCTTTAGTAGTTATACGCCCCCCGGGCGAATGTATAAGGAAATCTTCCTTTATTTCCCCAATAGGTATTTCATGCTTAACCACAAATGTACGGTTGATGAACGAATGAGATGCACCAGAATCAAATAGCAGAACGGCAGAATGACTAGCAACAGGAAACTTACCCATCATGACAGGTTCTCCAGCAGGAATATCCTCAATCTGAGTGTAATAGACCCGACCTGCCTTCTTAACAGTCTTGCCCTTCTGAGCATGCTGCTGGTGACCACGGTGCTGAACTTGCTGTTGCGGAACACCAGGACTTTTCTGCACATTCTGGTTATACTGCTTCGGAAAAGGGCAATCACGGGCCCAGTGTCCCACCTTTCCACAGTTGTAGCATGGATGATTATAGTTGGTCTGTGGAGTGTTGATACGAACGCCAGGGGCATTCGGCTGAGTGGTGTTTTGCTGATTAGAGGTATGAGAGGTAGCGGCAGTGCGCACAACTACCTGCTGATGGGGATATGACGGACGGTTATGGTGGGTAGGATGATAGATAACTTTCTGGCGTTTCTGACTGCCAGAAGAGCTAGACCTTTTGCTCTTCTTCTTCTCCTCTTGGAGCTGACGGTCGCTTTCCTCAAAAGCTATTGCACTATCCACTGCCTCATGAAAAGTGCACTTGAGGTTGTTAGACAGACTGCGTTGAATCTTGAAATTCAGACCTCTGACAAAGCAGGCTCTCCTCTTAGCATCAGTGTTGGTATGCTCAGGTGCATACTGTGCCAAGTGGTTGAACTGCCCAAGATACTGAGCGACAGTAGACTCATTCTGCTTCAGTGCCAGAAACTGATCCAGGTTCAATTTCATCACACCCGCAGGGATGTAATGAGCACGAAAGGCGTCACGGAACTCTTACCAGGTAAGTTGATGTCCAGCATCCTGCGCAGCCAACAAGTTGGCATACCAAGTAGTCGCAGGGCCACGGAGCTGCTGAGCTGCAAACAGAGGTTTCTGGACCTCGGTACAGTGAATCAAGCTAAACTTCTGCTCCATGGTACGGAGCCAATCATCGGCCTCTAAGGGTTCATCAGCCTTAGTGAACACCGGTGGGCGGGTGTCAGTGAAGTCAACATAGGTGGTATCCTCATTATCACGGCGGCCACGACGTCCACCACGGTCTTGCTGATTCTGAGCTAACAGCGCTGCAACATTGGTCAATGCAGCGATGGCCTCTGCCAGAGTGGGTGGAAACTGAGGTGGTTGGGGAACACCAGTTGCATTATCAGAGTTGTCTCCCATCTGTTAATAAGCAAACCCAACTTGAGTCTCACATTAGATAAGCAAACACAGCAGCATCACACACAGAAATATTACATTACAAGGTTCACACAACCTGGCTTGCACCCAGGCAAGACCCACAATCCATAACTAAGGTTTTCTAGGCAAGCACCTATATTACAGGCAAAAGGGAACAACTAACTGACAACTCTAGGCCACACCGGCCTAGTCCTCATCGATCCCAGACGCGCCAGAAGCGTCACTGTCCTCGTCGATCTCCTCGAAGTCCTCCTCGGCATCTGCCTCGACGACCTCAACCGGCTCGACCTCCACGTCGACGTCCTCCACGTCCTCATCCTCCTGACCGAGGACAACCCCAAACTCAGGATCCTCCTCCTGCGGTGCAGGAATAGGGTGGAGCTCACCATAGAGCTCATGCACCTCCTCGTGCAAGACGTTGTAGAGCTCAAGCTGACCAACACGCTGCTCCGCTCGAGCATCCTGTCCATGATCGTCTCCTCACGATCCCAAGCTTCATCCCTCTGCTTGGTCAGGCGATCAATCTCCCGACGCAGATCTCGATTGGTCCTCACGTCACGAAAGTGGTTGAGACGTGCCACTCTGTATTCTTCCTCCCACTGCCTGACTAGCTCCTGCAGCCTTCCAACCTCAGCCTCAAGCTCCTCGCTGCTGCGACGAGGTGGGCGACTCCCAGAAGCTCCGCCCCCGCCAGCGCGTGGCGCCAACAGGTGGCGTGGAACGCCACGTGGTCCGGTCATCTTACGTGCTGTGAGCTTGCAACGGGCCATCTGGAGAAGGTAAGTGGAATTTTAAGATATAATAGGTTAGCAAGAATAGGTTCGGTAAACTATCCCAAAAACCCACTTTAAGGAGGAAGTTAATTAACAGGTGTGATTATCATGATGCATGTACGTACTTACGAATTTAAATCATGCAAGGTAATTACATACATAAATAGACTTTTAACATAGGGCTAATAATAATATTATTCCACCAGCTACCTTAATCCTATAAGGTAAAATATAGAACAAGACAAGAACTACTGAACAAGGTAAGGATAGAAGCAATTTGGACCCAAAATAATAGGTTAAACTTTTTATGATCCAAAACATTTTGAAATTTTTGAAAAATAATCCATAATGATTAGCAATGGAATGCTCTGGTACCAACTGTAACAGAACCGGCTAAATCACCTGGCCCACCGGCACCTGTCATTGTCACTAACGACTTCTGACAGCCGGGCCCGTGTCCCAAATGATCTAGACAGGTCTGTCGGGCTACATTAGCGCCCTTTTCTCCGACAGGATCACCATTGCAGAATCATCACAGGATTACAACATTTCATAATAAAATACATCAGAGTAACAGTGCGGAAGATTACATAACATTTAGATTACAAACCGGTTGTTCAAATAGGATTCAAATATAGTTATTACAGACCAGAGGACATAGCAGTATCAGTGGAATAGTTACACAATACTAGATAAGATAACTTGAACCCTGCCCACGGGTTCCACTTCACTCATCATCGCTGCCTTCCTCGACCACAGTCACACAGCAAGGGGCAAGACAGACCTCCGGCGGCGGTCCTCCTGCAACAGGGGTTAACAAACCCTGAGTACTTGGGGTACTCCGCAAGACTTACCCGACTAAAGGTGTAAGATGAGACTTAGGAATGTAAGGCTGTGGGTAGGGCTAGCAGAAGGTAAGGAGTTTGCAGAAAAGCAATCTATCCTGCTCCATATTTTATTTTGTCATTATTATAATCATATTTATAGCTCCAATATTCAGACTCATGTATCATCATTCTTTCAATTACTTTATTCATTCAGAAAACACCTAGTTGAGAACCACTTTTCGGTGTAGAGTGTGAGGATCAAGTCTCCATAACCGAGGAGCACGTCGATTCGAATCCAGAAAGTACCCAGCTGGGGATTCTAACCACACTGCATATGCAGCACGCCGGCATACATATACCAACCCGTTGTCACGGCTTTGCTATCCCGGAACCGGTCCTGCGCCACCCGAGAGCACAGTACTCCACTCCTATCCAGGCACGCCGGCCACGTGGGTACAAGCTACTCTCGCCATCTCTCCACTCCCAGTGCGTGGTTGTCGGTTCCAGCAATAGCGTCACCGAACTCTAGGCTTTCCGCATTGGTATGTGGCTAGGCTGTTCATCATGATCACAGCAGACCTACAACGAACGGTCCCTACTTCCTTCCTGCCGCCAATCCTGCATTGGGACTCTAACCCAAGTACAAGACTACCCGACAGTTTTTATTATCGTGCCTGTCGGGTGAGTGAGACATAGGGAACGCCGCCCCATGAGCTGGCCACCCAACGAAACACGTTTCCAAAGACATCGACCAGTTCCAAACTATTCCGAAAGCTATTGCATTGGGACTCCAACCCAAATACACATCGACCAGCGGATAACCAGTTTTTCACCAATCAAAGTATAAGTATAGTCATGGCACAGAAAATAGTTTTTCTTTTATGTAAAGCTAAGTTCATTAAGCATGACTAAGCATTTTTCAAAATTTTCGTTTAAATCAGGTTTCAGGGTATTTATTTGAGACAATGCATCTGGATAGGTAACAATCAACTCCTATCAACCTAATGCAGTAGATTAACTCGAATTATAAATATTTTGCAACAGAAGGGCTGAATGCACCGGGGCTTGCCTTGGATCGTGTACAGCGTCGGGTCGGGATCAGTCCCGCAGATGTCGAATTCTTGGATGACTTCTGGAGTGGCCTCCTCAGTAGTAGTCTCGACCTGGACCCCCTCGGGAACGGGCACTACACGTATGCAATGATGTATGCTTAGCGTGGCATGAGGGCAACAAATGAAATGCTTGAAAGTAAACCATTAATACCTTGAGTACAACTTTCCTTCACGGTAAAGTTGTAAACGATCTACGGAAGGTAAAAGTAATGTTTCCTACTTTTGTTTTATTGACCTTTTTAACGGTCACAGAAAGCCGCTACATAGCTTTATGACTACTACCAAGCACTAAGTTCTCAAATTGCCAAGGATCACACAGCGAAAGATCCTTGGTCTTCATTCAACCCAAAAATTCACACAACAAACCTAAATTCATTTTTCTATTTACTTTATTAATCCCTAATTTCACATATATTTATTAATTGACCAAACTAACTTCAATTGCAACCAAACTTTACCAACAGCTAGGTTTTATCACCAACCAGAGCCACAATAAATTTCATGATTTTTGGATTTACAGATAATTAATTAAAATTACACAAACTTGCATTTATTAATTACTTCACTGATTTATACAGCAGATTAAAGGCACTGGAACACCCTATATTATATTTTTAACAAATACTACATAATACAGAGAGCATACACAATTATTTTCACAATTTTTCATTTAACATATTATTTCATACAAAAATAACAAACACCAGCACTATTCAAATAAATTAAAATAGAAAAGACATTTGAAATCCCTTTGGAAAAGTGAAAACGGCCCACTCGGCCGAGACGGCCCAGCCGCCCGCGCTCGCGCCCGAGCCGGCCCAACATGGCCCAAGCGCACGCGCGCACTGCTCCCGCGCGCACGCGGCCCACGGCCACGCGAGGCGAGACGCTGACGGGCGGACCCCGCCTGTCAGCTCCTCCTCCTACCTCCCGCCGGCTCCCGTGCACGCGCACGCGCGCGCGCGGCTAGCACGGCCCTCGCCGCCGGCGACCCCAGCGATGAACCCGAGCGATTCTACGGCTACCCTAACTCCTAACGAGCACCCCCGAGAGGTTAGGCTCTAGCCTAGCCTCCCACGGTGAGGAGCACCTCGCCCATGGCGGAAGCCGACGGCACGGCGGCTCTGCGCTGGCCAAAACAAAGGGATAGAGGAAGGGAGAGAGGACGGGAAAGACTCAGTGGCTCACCACGAAGCCAACGGGCGAGTCGGTGAAGGCAGAGGTGGCGCGGAACAATGATCTTGGCGGTGGCAGCAACGGCAACGGTGTGCACCGGCGGCGTCCTTCCCGTTCCGAGAACTCCAGGGCAAGAAACGAAAAACCACCGAGCGCACGAGGTTAGACAGGGATCAGGAAGTTCATAACACGAACCCGAGGGAGAAGAAGCTCACCACAAAGGGGTTAGTCACGCGGGGAACAGCCGCGGCGGAGCTCCGATCGCCCGCAAGAACGGCGACGAGCACTCCGGCACCTACAGACCACTACAGCTCTCGCCAACGGTTGCAAACAAAGCGCAAGGGAGTTGGCGAGCTAGCAGGGAGATGGAGAGGGTGATGGTGGTGTGACGACGGCGAATTTGGCCGGCGACCGAGAGGTGGCGATGGCGACCGGGAGGGAGAAAATGGAGAGGGGAGGGCCTCGTCGCCCTTTTGAAGGCCGGGGAAGAGGGAGACAGGGTCAGAGCGTCGCGGCGCACGCCGATCCTCCTCCGAACTGGCGCCCGGGGCAGGATCCCGGCCGGCACGGCTCGCCGCGCGCGACACGGCGGTGGCCGGTGCTGTTGACGAACAGGGCGAGGGGGCGAAACACTGTAGCACTATTCCCTAGGGGCTGTCGGTTTTTGACCAAATTCGACCGATTTTGCATACAAACATGAAAAACTGTAAAAACAAAAGTTGTAGGGTTTGAAATTATGAACAACTTTGCTTTTGGAACTAAATTCAAATTCGAAATATTTTTGAAACTACAGAAAAAGGGGTAAACTAGAGTTTTAAATTTCAAACTGTATTTTCAAAATTACTTTTAAATTTTCTCAACAACCTGAAAAATTGCCAAAACAAAAGTTGTTCTACTCAATGAGCTTTACAACTTCTATTTAGGAAGTTTTGCCAGATTCCAAATAATTTTTGAAATGCCAATCCAAAACTAAGTTTTAAATCATTGTTTTGAAATAAATTTGAATTTCCACCACAGAACTTTGAAATCTCCAAAAATAAAAGTTGTTCCATTTTAAAAGATCTAAAACTTTTATTAAGGGACTATCTCAAAATTCCTTTTAGATTTTGAATTAGGTTTTGATCCTAATAAAAGTAAATTTTTAAACCTTTATTTGGGAATTTAATTTTACAAACAAATACTAATTAAATTCAAATCACTCTAGGGACCTAATCACAATCATATGCAAATGATTAATTTAAATATGATGACATGGCAGATTAATTAAATCCGTAATACCCGGGGTATTACAAACACCGGCGCCCTCAACTTCACATGAGAGAGGAGGAGTTGGGGGCGGCGCGGTCTGGGAACGAAACAGAGGGAGAGAGACGGTGGGGTGGCCAGAAGTAGATGAGAGAGTCGGGCCCCACGTCTTAGAGAAATTTGGGCCGAAACCTCTCAGGTTTCAGGGTGCGGCACTGCCGCCCTGCCCAAACAGGGATTTTCAAAACCTATTTTCTCAACCCTGTTTCTATCACAGATATATATATTTTCAAGATATTATGGCTAGAGACAATCAACAATAAAAACTATGGTCATATACCTTGAAAACCTCTTTGAATTAGTTTTGAAAGACAATATGAAACTTTTCAAGAACTTTTCCTAGGTCGCTAGGCTGTCAAACAAGTGTGTGCTACATGTCCAACCAGGTTCCTTGAATCAAGTATATTTAGTTCATTTCTCAAAGCACAAAATTTTGACTCATCGAGAGGCTTAGTGAAGATATCGGCTAGTTATTTTTCGGTGCTCACATGGCGAATTTCGATATCTCCTTTGGTTTCGTGGTCTCTCAAAAAGTGATGACGGATGTCTATGTGTTTTGTTCTTGAGTGACTTACCGGGTTGTTTGCAAGTTTTATGCCACTTTCATTGTCACACAAAAGTGGGATTTTGGTGAAGTGACATCCGAAATCTTTTAAGGTTTGCCTCATCCAAAGTAGTTGAGCACAACAAGCGCCGGCTGCAACATACTCGGCTTCGGCGGTGGAAAGAGCTACACAATTTTGCTTTTTAGAGCTCCAAGACACTAGGGACCAGTCCAAGGAATTGACACATCCCCGAAGTGCTTTTTCTATCTACTTTGCAACCAGCGTAATCGAAATCCGAATACCCAAGTAGATTGAACTTAGAGCCCTTAGGATACTACAAGCCAAGATTTGGAGTATGAACTAAATATCTCAATATTCTTTTAACAGCGGTTAAGTGACATTCTTTAGGATTGGCTTAAAATCTAGCACACATGCACACACTAAGCATTATGTCCAGCTAGATGCACACAAGTAAAGTAGAGAGCCGATCATAGAACGATATACCTTTGTATCAACGGCTTTCCCTTCTTCATTTAGATCAAGATGTCCATTGATTGGCATGTGAGTTTTGATGGGCTTTGTATTCATCATGTCAAACTTCTTGAGCATATCATGGGTGTATTTTGTTTGACAAATAAATGTTCCTTCCTTCAATTGCTTGATTTGAAAACCAAGGAAGAACTTCAATTCACCCATCATGGACATCTCAAATCTCTTAGTCATGATCCTACTAAACTCCTCACAAAAAGATTGGTCAGTACTACCAAATATTATGTCATCAACATATATTTGACATACAAAGATATCTTTAGCAAAACTTGTGAGTAAAGAGAAGTAGGATCGGCTTTGCCTATTTCAAAGCCTTGCTTGAGCAAGAAGTCCTTAAGGCATTCATACCATGCTCTTGGTGCTTGCTTAAGCCCATAGAGCGCCTTTTGTAGTTGGTAGACATGGTTGGGGAACTTGAGATCTTCAAAACCCGGTGGTTGTTCAACATAGACAAGCTCTTGGATTGGACCATTAAGGAATGCACTTTTGACATCCATTTGATACAACTTGAAGTCATGATGGGCAGCATAGGCAAGAAGCATCCGAATTGTTTCAAGCCTAGCCACCGGTGCATATGTTTCCTCAAAGTCTAAACCCTCTACTTGAGTGAAGCATTGAGCAACCAATCTTGCCTTGTTCCTTGTCACCACGCCAGTTCTCATCTTGCTCGTTGCGGAAGACCCATTTGGTGCCAATCACATTTGTATTAGGTCTCTTCACTAAAGTCCACACTTGGTTTCTTGTGAAGTTGTTGAGCTCTTCTTGCATCGCTAATACCCAATCCGGGTCTCTAAGTGCATCTTCAACCTTAAGAGGCTCCAAAGAGGAAACAAACATGTAATGTTCACAAAAATTTGCTAAATGAGAACTAGTCATTACCCTCTTTCGAAGACTCTCAAGGATATTGTCAACGGGGTGATCCTGTTGAATCGTTTGACGTAGCCTTGGATGCTCAACACCTTCTTGCTGTTCTTCTGGCTCATCATAATCTTCCAGATCAAAGATTGGAGCAAGATCTAGACCATGGTCCAGACCTGACTCAGTTCTGGCTGCTGAGGAGGGGGCGGCACTGCCGCCCTGCTTTTCTGTAGCAGGAGTACCCTGCTCTTCTATGGTGAGTGCGTCAGCGGAGTCTTATTCAGCAGCATCTTGAGGCTTCCCCTATTTGGCTGCAGGAATTTCTTGTGGTCTTATATCGCCAATGGTCAATTGCTTGATAGCCTCACAAGGTGGATCCTCCTTATCTATAACGCTAGAGTCAACTTGCTCTACTTGAGAGCCATTAGATTCATCAAATGTCACATCTACCGCTACTTCAACTCGACCGGAGTTTTTGTTGAAGACACGGTAGGCATGCTCATTTGATCCATAACCAAGTAGAAAACCTTCATCAACTTTAGCCGCAAATTTAGAGGTTTTGGGTTTCTTGTTAAGTATGAAACACTTACACCCAAACACTCTAAAGTATGACACCTTGGGTTTGTTACCAGGTGAGGAGCTCATAAGAAGTCTTCTTCAACTTCTTGTGTAGATAGAGACGGTTGATGGCATGACAAGCGGTGTTGACGTCATCACTCCAAAAGATGTCCGGCGTCTTGTATTCATCAAGCATTGTCCTTGCCATATCAATGAGTGTTCTATTCCTCCTCTCTACTACACCATTTTGTTGAGGGGTGTATGGAGTTGAAAACTCATGCTTGATGCCATCTTCATCAAGAAATTCCTCCACTATGGTATTCTTGAACTCGGTCCCATTATCACTTCTCACTTTCTTGATGGGGAGATCGAATTCCTTTTGTGCCCTCCTAACAAAGGTTTTTACCTTCTCTTGTACCTGGCACTTATCATAAACAAAGAACACCCAAGTGAAACGAGAATAGTCATCAACAATAACTAAGCCGTATTTGTTACCACCAATGCTAAGATAGGCAACCGGCCTAAAGAGATCCATATGAATCAACTCCAATGGTTGAGTGGTGGTCATGATGCTCTTTGGTGGATGTGGTACACCTACTAGCTTTCCGGCTTGGCAAGCGCTGCAAATCCTGTCTTTCTCAAAGTGAACATTAGTTAGTCCAAGGATGTGGTTGTCTTTTAGAAGTTTGGCCAAGTTCCTCATCCCAACATGTGTTAGGCGGCGATGCCACAGCCAGCCCATGCTAGATTTTGCCACTAAACAAGTCTCAAGGTTGGCTTTCCCTTTGTTGAAATCAACTAGGTAAAGGTTTCCCTTTAGTTGACCTGTAAAAGCAATTGAGGAATCCCCCCTTCTAGTGACTTCCACACCCTTATCCGTAAAAAGACAATTGTAGCCTATTTAACACAATTGTGACACGGACAACAAGTTATAACTTAACGAATCAACATGTAAAACATTAGTAATTGAATGTTCATGAGTGATTGCAACTTTACCAATACCTAGCACACCTCCCTTGGAATTGTATCCAAAGACAATGTTTTCATTTGAGTCTTCCTTGGGGGTGTAGGATGAGAACATACTCTTCTCTCCGGTCATGTGATTTGTATATCCACTGTCAAGCACCCAACTTGATCTACCGGAGGAGTATACCTACAAAACAAGTTTAGTTTCTTGACTTAGGTCCCCAAATGTTTTTGGGGCCTTGCATGTTAGTTACAAGAAACTTAGGAACCCAAATAGAAGTGTTATGATAAACATTCTTTTCTTTGCCAATGTACTTGGCAACCACTTCACCCTTACTGTTGTTCTTCAACACAAAGCAAGAACTCAAGCTTTGTCTAGGTGCAACGGTTTTCGATTGACAGGAATATAATACTTGTTTGGTTGCCCCCAGATTGATTTCTTGCCTTTTTGTGAAACCTGCTTTGGCTGGGAGACCTTCTTTCTGAGCTGATCATTTTCAGATGCAGTGGAAGTGACCTTCCCCTTCTTTGGGGGAGCGGCACTGCCGCTCTGGACAGGGTGCAGTGCTGCTCGGGGGCTGGTCGTGCTGCTCTCTGTGCAAGTCCCTCTGTACTTCCACTTCTGCTAGAAGTGAAATGCACACATTCATAACCATTTATTACCTTTCTCCCATTTCGTTTGCCTCCAAGTTGGTGTCCAAGTCCGGTTTTTATGTGTGGATGTCTTCCATCCTTGAATTGTGGCTTCTTTGGTTGATTTACTTGGCCACCAACATGCTTGTTTTCAGATTTGCTCTCTTTAGCAACTATTTCATTGAGCCTAGCTATTTCCACCTTCATAGCCTCCATGTTTGCAAGGTTAGTAGCATAGATATCCAAATCAAGATCATGACATTTTTCACATCCTTTACTAGTGGAGGCAATAGAGGTGCCATTTATTTTAGAAAGATTTGAGGTGCTTTCCCAAAGAAGGTTATATTGCAACTCAAGTTCTTTGTGCTTTTCACATAGGACACAATACTTTTCATCAAGTGCAATATGAGCCTTTTTAGTGAGTGCATGGTCCTCTTGCTCTTTGGCCAAAGCCTTGCGTAAGGATTCCACCTCACTCCTTTCCAAAACAAGTGCTTCATTGCTGACAATATAGAGATTTTCTTGTTTGATAAGAAGTTCCTCTCTAGATTCTAGTTCGGCTTGAACACTTTCTAAATTTTCCATTAGTTTAGAAATGAAGAATTTAGTTTTAGGGTCCAAGTTATTGGTTATGTTATCTAGATCCTCATCACTTGAAACTTCATCACTAGAGCTTTCACTAAGTTCGCTACTAGAGATATCACTAGGAGGAAGTGAAGGTTTGGATTTAGCTTTTACCTTCTCACCCTTTGTCATGAGACAAATGTGAGGGGAGTAGTAGTCATCATCATCGGTCAAGTTGTTGAAGAGCTTGGGTAGTGAAGATGACTTTTGGATGGCAACGGTTGCAATCTTCTCATCTTCATCACTTGAGCTATCATATGTTGAGTCCCATTCATGACCAATGTGACCTTCTCCCATTGTCTTCTTGCTTCCCCTCTTGTACCTTTGCTTGTTTTCTCTCTTGTCCTTATTGTTCTTGCCATCTTCTTCAACATGAGGACATTAGGCAATGAAGTGCTCGGTGCTACCACACTTATAGCAAGTTCCCTTCTTCTTGTTGGGAAATCTCTTCTTCACAAGCTTGTAACCTTGCTTCTTCAAACCTTTGCCATACTTTTTCATAAAGAGAGCCACATCTTCTATTTCCTTGAACTTGGTGTTTTCATCTTCACTTTCACTTGCGGATGATGTAGACTCAACCTTTACTTGACTTTGCTTGATTTCTTTGCCTTTACTTGTAGTTGCTTGCTTGCTGCCCTTGGGCTTGTAACCTTGACTTGGCTTGCTTGCTTTGAGTGCTATGTCCTTCACTTTTAAGCCCTCCAACTTAGATTATAACTCTCCAATCTTCCTTCTCTCATTTGCTTCTTCTCTTTGCATGTCAAATGTCAAAAGTCTACCAAGCACATCATTGGGGGTGAATTGCTCAAACTTCTTCTTGTCTCTAATTAGAGTGACTACGGTCTCATTTCTAGGTGAGTAAGCCTCCAACATGACTTTCACCACCTTGTGGTCATCTAAGTCATCACACCCATAGCCTCTAATCTTGCCAACAAGTGTCATCAATCTATCAAACATAGCTTGTGGCTCTTCATCATCCAAGATAACAAACCTATTGAGTTTGGCCATCAATATTTCAATCTTTGCCTTTCTAACTTTGTCAACACCTTCATGAGCAAGATGCAAAGTGTCCCAAATCTGTTTTGCCACATCAACTCCCATCACCCGGTTGTACTCATTTCCGTCCAAAGCACTAAGTAGCACACTAGTGGCTTGCCCATTCAAATGGACAGCCAATAGCTCCTCATGTGTGGGCTGCTCGGGGTCGACGGGAGACTCAAATCCATTGCACACAATCTCCCAAATGCCAGGATGAAGACCTATAAGATAAGCCCTCATCAAGTGCTTCCACTTGGCAAAGTTAGTCCCATCGAAATGAGGTAACTTGCTCGCGGGCACATTGATGAAAGACTTGCGATCACGGTTAGTCATTAGAGCATAGTTAAAGGATACGGCCGCATATTTCTTCTTGGTGGTGCTGCTGCCTTTGTCCTTCTTGGAGGCGTGATAGGAGACATCATCATCGCCATCATCGGAGCTACTAGAGAGCTCACTGGATGACGTGTGCACCGCCTTGGCCTTCTCTTCCTTCTTCTTTCTAGCTTCCCTTCTCTTCTTCCTTTCTTCTCTCTTGAGTCTTCTTTCTTCCTTTTTTTTCTTCTTTTCAGCTAGCCTTTGCTTCTCTCTTTCTTGTTCACGAGCTTCTCTTCTTTGCTTCTTTTCGGCCTTTCTTCTTCTTCTCTCTTCCTCATCTTGTTGCCTTTTGTCGGGGTTGGAGGCAACAAGAGGAAGATCCTCCCTTACTGTGGAGGCTGAGAGCTCACTGCTTTCGCTGTCGGTATCGTGGAGATCCACGTCCTTCGGGTCAACTCGAGTTGATCGAGTTGAGCTCGCTCCGGGCTCCATACTTCACGCGATGAAGCGTATACGAAGCAACTAGCTCCGATACCACTTGTAGGATCACTGGAAGCCTAGAAGGGGGGTGAATAGGCCTGCAAAAACTCAACTTGAACAGATATCAAAATCCAGGGTGGCACTGCCGCACTTTGAAAACTGAACCAAACTGCGCAAGTGATATATGGATAGAAAGAGTATACTTCCTACAGCTTGTTTCCAGAATTTTACTAAAGTTAACAGCTCGAAGACTGGATACCACAGAAATCCTCTAAATCACCAAATCGAAGTAAACCCTAGAACAAATCAACAACACAAAAATAATGTGGAGACAACAGCACACGGTGATTTATCCCATGGTTCAGCTCGCCACTTAGGCTTGTCTACGTCCACGTTGTTGAGGCTTGCCACAAAAGGCTAAGGTTACCACAATGGTTGCCCTATTCCTCGTTCTCAAATCAAGAGAGTGACCTCTTGAAGAGAGGGGTGATTTCTTAGTTGCACACGAGATTACAAACCTCTCTAGGCTGCCACAACGAGGTTGGCAAGCTCTAGGGCGACGCCTAATCGGTTAGGAGTAAAGGTCCAAGGAGTAGACCTCAAGAACGCCGGCCAAACGTGAATCAAATGCTCTCAAACTTTGGGAATCAGTAGATCTGCTCTCAACTAGCAGGTTGCTGCCCTTTTTCTCAAGTTTCTATGGTGGAAAGTGGAGATCCAACTTTGAGCTCAAGGTCAACAATGGAGGAGAGAGAGGAGCTGTTTTTTCTATCTGTAAAAGGCAGAAAGTCGAGAGTTGGAAGAAGAGACCGTTGAGAGGAGGAAAAGTAGTATTTATATGCTGTCGTCCAACGGTCGGTTAAAGTGCGGCACTGGCGCCCTTTAAGTGTGGCACTGCCGCACTGGCAAATCTCAATAGAAAGATGCAAGTTAGGTATTTTTAGAATTGTCTAGGTGTGAGGATGTTGTTTTTGGGATATGAGCACTTGATTCAACAGATTGACTGGCATCCCTTAGGAACTCCTTAATAGTACGGCATCCATAAACTCAAACTCAAAAGTAAAACGAAAATAAACCACCATTTGAGTTGGTCACCGCCGCTGCAAGTTAGCATTGAGTTCTTTGAAACACATATCATCATCTCACATTGATTCCCTGCTCATCATCTTGATAGAAATCATTAGTTCTCTAAATCGGTGGTCATCAATACCAAAACCCACATTAGGGAGTGATTGCACTTTCAGCAGCCCCTCCCCTCCACTCAACCCCGGCGAGCGCAGGCCCGTGGCGCGGTGGTCCCGGCGGACGCGGCACGGCGAGGCCCTGCCGACGACGTGACGCGGCGGATCTGGCGTCGGAAGGCTCGGCGGATCCGATGGCGGGGACGGTGGATCTGGTGGTGGGCACGGTGGATCCGGTGGCTGGGATGGCGGACGCGGCTGCGGCGGCGCTCGGAGTAGGTAGGCTCGCCGGTCGGCTCCAAAACGGGCTCGCTGATGGGCTTTCGTTTTTTTATTTTTTTTAAATTATTTACCGTGGCGGGCACTACAACCACCTCGATTAAGGCCGCGATTAATCGTGACCTTTGCTCTAAGGCGGTTGTAAAAACCGTCTCGGTTAATGAATTTTGACTGCCACGGTTAAGATTAATGTAGTAGTGTGTATGCATGAAGGAGTTGGTGTTCGGGTTGCCGTGCCATTTCTCTCACGGTTCACATTTGAAAGCCCATGTTTGGTTTTGGGTAATTGATGAAATCTAGTTTGGTAATATTTACTCTAAGTGTTTAATGAGAATAATTAGCAAACAACAAGATGGAGCAAAGGAGCGGGTCGGTGGAGACCACAAGTGTAGGGCATTGACGGCGTCCATGCAAATGGTGTAAGCCCATCAACAAGAGGAGAAAGCCCTAATGACAGCATCCATGCAAATGGTATAAGTCCATCATTAAAAGGTGTCCACAAGCTTCATCAAGAGAAGAGAAGGAAGATGGAGAAAAACTAGGAATTCAAGGCAAAGGTATAACAAATAAGAGCTCTTTTGTTTTTTGTGATCAAGACTCTATAGAGAGAGTGATCACATTTAGGATAGATAGCCGTACTATCAAGAGGGGAGAAATCGTTTGTGAAATGCGATTATCAAAGTGCCACTAGGTGCTCATATTCATTGCATATGCATGTAGATGATAATGACACTAACAAAACCCGTGAAAAACTCTTTGTAAAATGGTAACACACGTGTACTAAAGTGAGAGACACATTGGAGTGTTAGCGCATATAGAAATGGGGTGAAGTTTGAGAGTTCGAGAGGGGTTTAGGTCCTCTCTCCCTCCTGCTGAGCTTTCAAAGCAGGATTCAGCGCTTTTCGCTGATTTCACTTAGTAGAAATGTGCATCGGAATTTGCCGAAGTTTTCTGGTGGCTAACACTTAGTAAAAGTGCTAAAACGTGTGTGGGGTAGCACCGGACGCGTCTGATGTGAACCCCGTGCTCTCGGATCTGTTAGGTGAAGTTTTTCACCGGACGTGCGTAAATCTTCACCGGACGCGCCATGGACACTATTCACGCGTCCGGTGCTTCTGACCGAGCAAGCAGCAGTTGACCATTGGAGCTGCGGACGCTGAGGAGCATCCGGTGACCCTGCACCGGACGCGTCCAGTGAGCAAATGTGCTTTCTGGATGCTCTCTGCATGGACACCGGACACAGGCGTCGGAGCGTCCGGTGTGACGGCTCCGCGTCCGGTGTGAGCGCGTGCAGCAGGCGAATTCAAACGGCTAGTACAGATGTCGCTGGGCGATACACCGGACGCTGTACCAGACGCGTCCGGTCTGAACTAAAGAAGCGTACGGTGCCCCCGAAAACAGTGAGTAACGTTTGGATTTTGAGTGGGGGCTATAAGTAGTGGAGTGGCCGGCTTGTGAGACCCTCTCTTGCACATTTCCATTGATTCTATAAGCTAGTGAGCCTCTCCACTCCCCTCTCTCACGTTTCACTTGATTGAGATCATCATTTGGTGAGATTGGAGAGCATCAAGTGCATTGCTTGAGTGAGTTCATCTAGAGGCACTTGGTGATTGTTTTTCGCAGCGGATTTTCTTGTTACTCTTGAAGTTTGCCGACTCCTAGACGGCTTGAAGCTGCGAGGATCGTTGAGGAGAGTTGGTGATTGTCTTCGCCTCCGATCGGTGAAGTATAAGGGGTTTTTGAGCCTTCCCCGCGGAAGATCGCAATTGGCTACTCTAGTGGATTGTGCGTAGCTTGTGGATCCTCATCTTGTATTGGTTGTGCGGCACCCTTCAGAAGGGTTTGGCGTGTGATGACAATTAGCGCGTGAACCTCTAAATGGGTGTATCGCTTCAACGAGGAGTAACTTGCCGGCAAGCAAGTGAACCTCGGTAAAAAAATTTATGTCATCTCTCTACCGAGGATTTCTCTTGTCCATTATGTTTGATTACATTGGTATTCATACCTTCACCTCACCGGCGGTATAATCATCTCCCTTTCTTTTACTTTGAGTATTTACTTTTGAAGTGGTTTACTTTTATAGTTGCTCACTTAGAAGTAGAGTAAAGTAGTGCCTTAGCTTCTTGTGTGTGTTCTTAGAGACTTTAGCCTAGAACAGTTAGGTGGCTTATAACCCTTTGTGTAGGCTAGCGCCTAATTCGCTTCGCCATTTAATTTACTAACCGCTTATATTAAGTACTATTTATAAAATTTTATAAGCTATTTACCCCGTTACCTTTCAACATGGATCCCAACGATCCCGGCCCGCCATCTACTCCGTTATATATAACCTGACCGGCCTGCAGGTCGGTGATTCGCCTTAATTAGGACGAGAGGCAAACTATGTATATTATATTATTATATTATATATACTGGTCACCTAACCTAGCCTCAAACTAAAATAAAGTCATCTTCTGTCTTTTATGAGCTATATTTTTTTATCACTTTATATATGAGTTATATATTGGTGTCATGCAATTCATGTTGGTTTCTTTTGTTCAGTGATTAAGAAATAGTGGGTTCCTACTAGACAATCGAAAATATAACTCATTTATACATGTTTTTTATTGATAAATCGATTCAAGATTGCACGGTCTGCCAAACAAGATCTTACTTATATTATCAACTTCATCCGCTCCCCGGCCCCTTTCCAAAATATAGGTCATTTTATAACATCCCTAAGAGTCTTTTTAAAATTTACTCCCTAAATTAATTATCATTTAAATCAGAGAATTATATTATTTGAGTAAAAATCACTTTGTATATCTTTGTAGCCTCCTACAACTTCTCTATAGCTTGTGCTCACTATTTAGAGAGTTATCTCCACTCTATCTTTGCCTAGCAAGAAATTCAAAATATAGGATGTCTGAATTTAAACATCACTGTTGGATAGTATTTTTTTTCACTAAAATCTCTATTTGTATATATATATAAATTAGAAAAGGTATAAATAGTCTGTTGGAGTTGTTCTAACTTAAAAAATACAACGGACAACGGATAAATACACTATCAATAATTGTTTAAAAACTAAGTTTGATGCTATAACCTGTTGATATGATATAATATAATATAATATAATATAATATAATATAATATAATATAATATAATATAATATAAAGCTGATTGAAGTTAGAGAAACCTAACTTAATGGATAGAACTAATAATTAAGATAGTTTATATTTTTGGGTAAAAAAAATATGGAGTATATGTTTCTTTGCCTGACTTCACGCCTCATATTTGGATGGTGCAGAAAACCTAGCTGAGAGAGCACGCAAGCTCGATCGTTTGACTTTCACTTTTCTTATCCATGACAGTTGCTCAAAGACGCCTACTAGTTTCGTTTGTGGATTAGTGGTCCTCATTACATGACGTTCCTTTCATAGCCGTAACTACCCTGCCTGCGTGCTGGATGCCGACGTTGAAATGTACAGATCAATTTTAGTTGTGAGCAAAAGTGGCTTCTACTTCTATATTTTGCATAAAAAATACATCTCATGTATATATATTTCATACATTGTACAAATTCTGGCCAGTCGATGCCAGATCACTACCAAATTATCATAGTGCTTTTAGGTAGTAATAATAAAAACACTAGCACTAGTCATAAACTCATAACACATGAGAATGCCCAGTGAGGATTTCAAGAGAGTTTTATTTGCATTTAGTAGTCCGCCACATATGTACTTTTGATTATATGGTAATGTTTTAATGAGAAGAAATAGAAAAAGTGAGTTTCATGGGATGATATTTTTTTGACACAATTATCAACTCTCTATTAGTCATAGAATTAAATGTAAATGGAACTATGGAATAAAACTTTACAAGTTTCATTTCATTCTATATGGCATGACAATCTTGGAAACGATAAAATGAAACTCTCCAGTGAGACTCACAAGAGACATTTGGTAGGAAGAGTTTATACTAAATGTTAAATGGTAAAACATTAGAAGAGAACCTCACGTCAAAAGAAGTAGATAATTATAGTTGTGTATCATAGTTAATGTTTTAATTAACTTCATAGATGTACCGAAGCAGAAACAATTAATTGCAGTGGCATTGGTTGATGCAAGCGAGCCTTGGGACAGGTTGCGACTTGGGAACAGGGAGAAATGGCGGCATTCGGCACTAGGCCAACCTCGAAGAGGTTTCACGGAAGATTTCATCTAAGCGTCACATCAGCTTTTTTATGAAACTAAAAAGATAGAGAAGAGAAAGGTTCCCTTTGAAACATATCTGCACGGTGTCCAAATCATTGAAAACGCTATGAAACCTACATTGAGACCCTTATTTCGTTTCATCTTAATTTTTTTCTTTAAGAAGAGAGATAATAGGGACACATGTGTATTATAAATAGTAAAATAAGCGAAAAAAACGTGTCATGAAACTTTACACTATGAAAGAGATTATTTCATATTAAAATTTCACGCGTTGAAATTGGGAGGTGAAACTCAGACTGTCTCCTAAGGACACGAGAAGCTCTGTCCAACCCAAAATAATCCATGGTTTCCACGGCGATGAGGCAACGAGAAGAAACCATTTCCTTCTTTTTTTTCTTTTCCATTACTACAAAAAAAATTTTGCGAGACGTTTTGGTTTTTTTTGCGGCGGGATAGGAAGAAAAACCGCCTCGGTTAATGTCGGTATTAACCGAGGCGGTTACAGATAACCGCCTCGCAAAATAGATTAACCGAGCCGGTTAACCTTATGTAACCGCCTCGTAAAATAGATTAACCGAGGTGGACAATGTAACCGAACCGCCTCGATAAATCAGGTCCAGCCCGTTAGTCCACATCAACCCATTACTTGTCTCGATATATAAGTGACACTTAGTGTTTCCTCCAGCCTCACCCACTCTCTCACTCCCGACAGCCGCGCACCTCTCTCTCTCTCTCCCTCCCTCCCGTGCACAGGGTGACGCCCAGCTAGCCCTAACCTGCGGGGTAGCGGCGCGGCGGCGCGGCCGGCACGAGCCCGAGGGGTGGTGGCGCGGCGGCACGGCCGGTGTAATACCTCTGTTATTACTGTTAATTAAACTGCTATGTCATCATGTTTAAATTAATTGTCTACATATGATTGTGCTTAGGGCTTCTAGAGTGATTTGATTGTGTTTGGGAATGATTGTGTAATTAAACCTATAATTGGAAATCAAAATTAAATTAAAAAGAAAAATCAAATTAAGCCCTAACTTGGCCCTAAAACCTAGTTTAAAAATTATAAGGATTCTGATGAAGGTATCTTAATAAAAGTTGTAGATCTTTTAAAATGAAACAACTTTTATTTTTGAAAATTTTAAAGTTATACAGTGTAAATTCAAAATAAACTCAAAACAGTATGTTGAAATTTGAATTTGAAATATTATTTCAAAATTTATCAAGAATCTGGCCAAAGACTCTTAATGAGAGGTATAGAGCTCAGCAAGTTGAACAACTTTCATGTTTACAGATTTTCAAGTTATATAGATAACTTTAGAGAATTAGGTTGAATTGTGATTGAATTTTAAATTGGGGATTTACCCCCTTTCGGTTAATTTAAAAAATATGCAGAATTTGAACTTGGTCCAAAAAAAAAATGTTCTACTCGAAATTTTTCATAGCTTTTATTTTTTGTCCTTTTCCTGATTCAAAATGGAATAGGCATAATTGGATTAACTAGTGTTTGACCTTTAGGGGGAATCTACAGTACATGCCGGCCCCTACTGTGGGCAGGGCACGCGCGCCGGCCACCGTCCGGCCGGCCGAGGCCCGGACGCCGCTGCGCAAGGGTTCGCAGGGGGACCCCGGTACTTGCTCGAGCTTATCCACCCTTTCCCCGGCGGCATAAAGGCGACGAGCCTTGCCCTTTTTCCCTCCCTTCTCCCCTCGTCCGCCGTTGTGCTATCTCAGTGTCCGGCGAAATTCGCCGTGCCCATTCCACCTCCACCCTCTCCATCTTACCAAGATAAAATCCATGTCCCTGCGAACCACCCGAGCCAATTAGTAGAGTCTTTGGTCGTCGGTGTTCCTCGCGCGACCCTTCTTCTTTCTCAGGTCCGGCGAGAGCGTCGCCGCGGGCAACCGCAACGCCTCCAGCCTGCAGTAGTGAGCTCCACCCCGTTTTCTTTCGCGTTTTGCACTCACTAGCTCCCACTGATGTTCATGCACGCGGTGGTTCTGCATTTTGTGCCTTAGGATCGTCGGAACGGAGGTCTCGCCGCCGGTGCGCTCTGCCGCATCCGCCGTCGTCGTCGAGCTCTCACCTCTGCGTTGCCTCGGGTCCAACCAACTAGCCAAACGAAGTCGCGGTGAGCTCCTGGTTCTCCCCACGCCTTTTCCCTTAACGCCACTGCATTCACCTCGCCGGAACACGGCTCACCGCCGATCGCCGTGCGTGCCGAGCCACCTTAGCCGCTGCTGTGCTCCTACCGGTCTCCTAATCACCAGTTTAACTAGGTCAATAGATGCGCGAGGGGATGAAGGTCACGTAGGTGCCCTCGGTTGGGTCTATGGACTCGCCGGCGGCGAGCTATCGCCGGTCAACCGCTGGCGACTGTCGGTCAGCGCCCCTGAAAGAGTGAAGGGGCCTCGGGTTAGAAGACAGAAACTTCCAGGGGTTATTTGCGAAGCTAGTGACTCAGATGAATAGAAGTGAGCGGACCGCGGGTTGAGCATCAAGTCTTTCGAGGGTCTTTCTGCAAAACCTACAGCGCGCACGCGGGGGGGCTGTCCTGGGCCGGTTCCTAGCTTAGTAGGCCGCGTCGGGCTACTTTCGGTTTTCCTTTTTCAGATGGAATTGAAATGATTTTCTGATTTATACATTATTATGAATAGTGCTTGGTTTTATCATTTTTGTAGGAATATTTCTGTGGCACTATAAATCTTGAAAGATTTTGCGTAGACTCTCTGTGATATGTATTATTTAATAAAAATATTAAGAGCATGTTTTGAACACTTTATGTGGAATCTAAAAATCAGTGGATTAAATAATAAATACAACCTTGATGAATTTTTATAAATTCTGTGATGCTCCAAAAATAGTGAAATTTATTTTGGTACTGTTTTAGATCAAGAGCTACCTGTTGGTAAAGTTTGGTCTCAAATGAAAATAGTTTAGTTGTTTACTAATTAAATGCTTGATTAATTAATTAATAAAATAAATAGAAAACAAGAATGACTAGGGTATTGTGTGATTTTGAGATTGGTTGTGATTCAAGGTCAAACACCTTTATGGCCTAGGGTAATCTTAGAGTAGGTTACTTAAAATAGTATGAAAGGCAGTAGTAATTGTAGCTGTTTAAATTATTGAATCTTGTATTTCCGTATCGCTGCATCGTATTAAAGCATACATCATTGCATACGTGTAGTGACTGGGAATCAAGAAGTGAAGGCCGAGGTGACTGCTGAGGAGCCTACTCCGGAGTTTGTGCAGGGATTTGACATCTGTGGCACAGACCCCGACCCCACTCTTTTTGCACTACAAGGCAAGCCCCGGTGCATTTAACCCTCTCCTTGTGATTTATAAATGTTTATCATTTGAGTTAATCTATTATATTAAGTTAATAGGAGTTGAGTGATAACCAATTGATGCATTACCATCCTTGACCACATCATAACCTGAGAACCTGATTTATTTAAAGTATTAAAAAATGCTTAGTCATGCTTAATTATTAGATTTACAAAAATGCTATTTTAAGCTATGATCATATGCAAAGAATGAATCATTGAAAGAGAATGTTATTGTCCTTATTTGTTGGCAGTGCACTTGGTTAATCCATTGTCATCAGCGGGGATGGGTTTTCCGTTTGGTGGTCATATGTTTGGGTTAGAGTCCTAGCTTATCGTCGTCAGCGGAAAAGAGATGTGATAACCGGGTGGTCACCGGTGTACTTGGGTTAGAGTCCCAATGCATGGTATCCAACGGAAAAGAAATTAGGAACCGTTCGTTGTCGGCCTGCTGTGATCGAGACTTTGCAACTAGCCACATACTACGGGAAGCTCTGACTCCGGTGGCTCCATTGCTTGAACCGATGACCACGCACTGGGAGTGAAAAGATGGCGAGAGTAGCTTGTACCCTCGTGGCCGGCGTGCTGGATTGGAGGTGTACTATGCTCTTGGGTGACGCAGGACCGATTCAGGGATGAAAAAGCCGTGGTAGACGGGGTTGGTATATACAAGCTTAGGTGCTACATATGCAGTGTGGTTAGGGATCCCCAGCTGGATACTTAATCGATTCAAATCGTCGTTGCTCCTCGGTTATGGAGACTTGATTCTCACACCTACATCGAATAGTGGTTCGGAACTACGATGTTTTGAGAATAAAGGAATAATTGAGAATTGAAGGACATATATGGAATAACTGAGATTAATGTTTATTAATTATATGATGAGTTAAAATATTAAAAATAGAATTAAAGAATAGTAGTGCCTTTCTGCAAAATACTTTGACTCTTGCTAAAGTCTTACCTTGACTCCTGTTGACGGTGGATAACGTTAACTTTTATTAGAACTTTAGACATGAGAGACACATGAATACACACTAGTTTAGGGTTTTAACTGACAATTTTCATGAGTTTTGCATGCTTCTGTATTTTCCAGGGAGTATTCCAGAAAAGCGTAAAAGAGGGATTAAAGTGCGTAAAAGACACGAAACTTAACCGTGATGGAAACATCGTCATCAGGACGTGGGAAGGATCTAGAAGACACCCGAGCAACCGGGGCCCCAGATCCCACAAAGTGGGGCCGGCCGGCCCTAGGGAGGGGCAGGCTGGCGCCCCCCTGCTGGACTGCGGGCTCCGCCTTCTGGAGTCTTCCTCCACCGCCTTTGAAGAGTCATCTCGGCCCTTCGTCCAGTCGGTTTGATCCAACGGCGCGTATTCATCCCACCGGGTTATAAATAAAGGGACAGACCCCCCTGGAGGCATCCCTATTTCTGAGCTTCAATTTAATATCTCCAGTTAGGGTTAGATGTAGCAATTAGGAGAGACTAGTTCTTCTAGATCTAGTCTTGTTTAGGGAAATAGAGAGATAGAGTAGAGGAGTAGAGTTCTGGAGGAGTTCTGGCCTGTCGGCGCTTCTCCGTAGCTGTATTCTTCGAGATTCGGCTTCCTCGCCCGGAGCTACGTTCTGAGGTACTTTTGTATTCAACTTCTAATTCAAGTAAGTATTTGTTCTTATTCATTCTTAAGTTTGCAACTCATATTGAGTGCTTTGATCTTGGTCATTACTTGATTGAAGTAGTATTTTGTAGTGTAGGCGTGGTGTCTAGACTAGGTTTACTTGTGAATGTCCCCTGATTGGCCGGATAGTGGTAGTTCGCGTAGGTGACAGCTACGTTGATTCCTCTGTAGTCCTCTTTCCGTTGATAGGATCAATATGTGTATAAGTGTTTGGTAGGAGGAAACTCTGTTTTCCACTCTTATTCATTTCACTGCCGAGTTAGAACGATATTATTCAAAGCTTACCGGTTGTTGGAACTAGATAATCATTAGTTATTTCCTCTTTCTTAATATTATCTAGCCTAATTGTAGGGTTAAGTTAATCGGCTTGGTCATTATCACCTACTGTTTCTTGTGGATTTGATATTTAAAACCTCCAGGTGAAGTGCTACATCGGTATTATATCTGTGCGCTTGCGGATAATTTGATAATAATAATATTTAGTAAGTGCGGTTAATTTATACCAACAACTCCCCTCAGCCTGCATTCTTGAGTCTTATCTTTTTTCTTTAGTCGGGTAAGTCTTACGGAGTACCCCAGTACCTAGGGTTTGTTAACTCCTGTTGCAGGAAATCAGCAGTAGGAGGTTTGTCTCGCTCCCT
Source organism: Eremochloa ophiuroides (assembly GCA_038502445.1). Lineage (NCBI taxonomy): Eukaryota > Viridiplantae > Streptophyta > Magnoliopsida > Poales > Poaceae > Eremochloa > Eremochloa ophiuroides. The sequence goes on along the minus strand of JAHLJS010000006.1, from coordinate 2,231,912 downwards.
GCCGTGAGACAATTGTTCAGGAAGGAAGTGAGGAAGAGTGAGGTTGGACCCGTGGGCAGAGTTCTTGTTATCATTTATCTAAGTATGTTGTATCGTTGTTCCACTGCTACCTGACTTTTAATTATGGTTTGTAATAACTGCACTTAAATTTTATTTGGACAACTGGTTTGTAATCTAAGTACTTTATAATTTTTTCGCGCTTTTACTCTGATATATTTTATTGTGAAATATTATAATTCTGTAATGGCTTCGCAATGGAATCCTGTCGGATAATACGGGTGCTTATGTAGCCCGGCAGGACCTTCTAGATTATATGGGACATGGGCCCGGCTGTTAGAGGTCATTAGCGATAATGACAGGTGACTGTGGGCCATATGACTTAGTCGGTTCTGTTACAGCCGGCGCGAGCCCGCGGGGCGGCGGCGCGGCGGCCCGGCCAGCCCTAGCCCACGAGGCGGTGGCGCAGCGGCCCGGCCGGCCACGGCGGCGCTCCGGCTCCGCCTTCGGCTTCGAGGCCCCCTACCTCCTTCCATGGCGAGGTCTCCGCGGCCGGGGTGGCCGGATCCGCGGCCGTGGCGGCCGGATCTGGCCGTGGTGGCTGGATCCGCGGCCGGGGTGGCCGGATCCATCCGTGGCGGCGGCGGCGGCGGCGACCTTGGATGGGCTCGGCGGGCCTCTCCCTGAATTTTTCTCTTTTTTTGTTTTTTTATTTCATTAACCGTGACAGTCAGAAAACCGCATTCGAAAATATTTCATTAACCGTGACCTTCCATTGGTGGCGGTTGGAAAAACCGCCTCCATTAATCACTTTTGACCGCCACGGTTAAAGTTTATGTAGTAGTGTTTTCTTCGACAGCAAATTTCTTATCACCTCAATAAAATGATTAAGTGGCACCGTAATAATAATTGATCGAGGCATATGCACATTGTCATAGTTTTAGCATCGGGGAGTGTACCTCCTGATGCTCCATTATAGATGGCCAAACAGACGGCCCGACACTGGGCACGACATGGCACTACGCCGACACAGCACGATGGCGGCACGGCACTACGAGGCACGACGGCGTAACGTGCCGTGCCGTCTAGGGCCGCCGTGCCCAACTCTCAGCCCAGGCACGACAATACGGCGGCTTAGTCGTGCCGTGTCGTGCCGATAGGCACGGTGGCCGCCGCCGCCACCACTGACGCTCCCATTTTTTCTTTTTTTTTCGATACCGCGTGGGGCGCCGCTCCCGTGACCGTGACCGTGAGGAGGGAGGGTAACAGGGAGAGAAAAAAAGCTGAGTTAGGGTTTTGGTAGATCCAACGGTTTATATCCAGCTATGTCATCCAACGGTTGCAATCTATCGGACCGACCCCGTGCCGGCCGTCGAAGCAGGTCGTGCTCGTGCCGTGCCATCGTGTTGGCATCACGGCCCAGGCACGGGCACGGTAGCTAGAGGGCCGGGCCGTTTTCGTACCGGGCCAAATCGTACCATGCCCGTGTCGGTCTGGCGGGCTGAGCTCGTTTGGACATCTATATGCTCCAATTTTGCAGCCTGTAGATCGATACATGCATGCCGTCCAAATATCTGTATCTGTATCGTCTCTATATGATGCATGTATCCCGTGCGTAGATAAAGCAATTAGCATGCATGCAATGCACGGCAGCTGCTTCCTATAGCTAGCTAGCTAGATTCCCCATATATCTTAAAATGGCCAAGTGGTTAATTAGTTTCCTTAACGAACTATATATAGTAAGGCCCCATGAATCACGGGTGCTAACATGCGTGGCCGGCTCTCTCTCTCTCTCTCTCTCTCTCTGTGTGTGTGTGTAACATGGGAGTACCACACTTCGAGAACAGTACGTAGCATCATGATGCATGAATTGACTTGGTGATCACAGCCAAAAAATAGTCACTGTCAACTGCCAATAATCGAAATTAAACGAACGGTTCATATTTATGTATAGTATGATGATGCAGGCGGGCACGGGTACAGCGACGCGACACGATGTGATGCATGATGCATATATGTCGCTGCCCGGCCGTGCGTACGTTTCACTATAGCTTAGCTTGAAGTATAGAAACAACGGTATAGCTATAGCAAGCCAGTAGTACGTATACTTTGAGATGAGAGCCACACACACTCATCATCGGTGTCGTCTTTCGCTCTCTTCGACTTGCCACAGTTGCTATTGCTAGCTGCTCGTATTTTTCAAAAAATAAGGGAGAATTTAACAATGTTATTTTTTGTGGTATAACTTAATTTCTAGGGACCTCAAAACTATGTCCCATGAGGTGATCAATATTTAACAGGATGATGTGTCGATTATATATGACGAGACCCTGCGCGGAGTCGTACGTACCCTCTGGGGTCGTTGCATCTCTTCCTATTTGATTCACTATATAGACTACAGTTCCATTTACGTACTCTCGTCTCTATGTGACTCCTATGTCTTTGATCGATGGAACTCATTATCGTCTATCCTGAATTCCTGATGGATCGAACTCACCGACTCTGCTTCCATTGGAAACACATCAAAGTACAAACTGCAAATCATGCATGGGCGAGGGAGGTTGGGAGGGGGTGTAATGGCAAGTGCCAAACTACCATCATGGCCCTATTCGTTTATCTAAAAAGAAGTGTTGATCTTGGCTGATATAAATTTGTTGTGAGAGGAAAAACATTGTTTTGTGTTTGAAAAAAACAAAAAATCTATAAAAAAGTTTGAGATGATTGGCACATGAAGGCTAACGCCCAGCAAGCAGGGAGCCTAATTCCTAAAGAGTTGTAGGTAATCAACTATTTGTCTTATATTATGGTTGAAAACTATTTCTTTGTGTTAGTACTAGTCATATATATGTTGGTGCCTATTGACAGCGAGACATCTGTGATGAATTTGTCAACTTTGAAACCTGCTGGCTCAATATCTTTCGAAGGTACCTACAATATAGGGTATACGCGTGTTCATAGAGAGGTGTGCGCACGTGTGTGTATATGTGTGTGTGTATTATTAATTGATGCATGTACTATGTAATTTTGTTTTTTAAAAAGATCGCTCCTTAGGATGTGACCAGTTGATTGTATGTGTGGTATGTGTTACTAAACACACATGAAAGTTTCTGACCAAGAGACAAGCTCAGTTAAAGGAAAATTATCTAAGACTAGTAGTTTATTATTTAATTATTATATATCATAAGACGCAAGTCAAATGATAAGGATATATAATCAAGCACGTACGATGATATATGTTTTAGGATTATTATTATACTATACATGATTGTGTGCCCTGCATGTAGATTTTGATCTGAATTACTCCATCATTCAAAAGGTTTATGGATGTATATATATAGTGATTTTCGTGTCGGAAACTTAAACTGATGTTGCTATCCATCGTTTCCATGTTCATTTTTATTTTTATATATTTCAATTGGTCACTTTCTAGGATTCATTATTCTTATTTGGTGTTGCAATGAGACGTATAGATCTTGACTTCACCATGAACTCCTGCTTAAAATTTTCATGTACAATTCTAGCATATTAATTATACTTGACTATGTATGGAAATTATTGTATGTACATCACGCATCACTTCATCCACAAACTACGCTCAGGAGATCGATGGGAAGCAATATAGTTCAATTATAGGAATAATAGTCAACAAAAAGAAAATACATGTGTTATACAATTGAATTAATTCTGGCCTTAATTAGTTAATTTAGGATATTTTACTCAAGATTTGGAAAAAAAGGTATGCTCTATATAATTCCATTCGATGATTATATAACTATGTTTTCCTCTTGCTTTCAAAATCATATATATATATATTTGGTTTATGTAAAGGAAAGAAGAAAAGGAGTACTTATATAATGTGAGGTCTGACAGCAACCCATTCACGTGCACACAGCGGCGGACTGAGTTTTTTTTTTTTTAGAGCTAAGATGATTTAGCTAAACCATGGATTAGACTCCTTTATATATGTAGGGTACCTAATAATAATATACTTGTTTCTTGCACTTATGCTAACTTAAATAATTATCCCTCGCCAATATATACATGTAGTACTTATTCCTTACTTTGGTAGGAGAGCCTGCTTCATATATATTTGATTGTTTGTGATGCAAGAACAAATAAATGCCTGAGTATTTTTGTGACACCTTTCTTTATCACACGATGATGTTTTGGGAGATTAGCAAAAGCAAGGTGTCTAGCTAAGTAAGTCAACTACTCTACTTCTTATAGGGACGAGTGGATTCAAAGGATAAAAGATTAGCTAATGGTTAGTAGTTTACATAAGATATATGCAGCAGGATAAATTATAATAAATGGGAAGATGGCAAGGTGTCTCCATCGCCTTAGTATTGTTTTCTTAATTTTGTGTGGTCACGTTGCCAAGGCCCCATCCCATTTTACACATTATCAAATGTGCAAGATGGTATGACCTGTCTGTTGCGATTTAACTTGATGACATGGACATGTGTGGTGTCTTTTGACTATTCAAAAGAGTGAGTGAGAAAAAACTAATCATAATAAAGGGCTGGTGATAGTTGTTGTTGATCAGTAAGGTTTGCTATTCAATTTACATAATATTATATTGATAAACTTTGGTACCCCCCCCCCCCCCCCCCCCCCCCACACACACACACACACACACATATATATATATATGTATATGTATATGTATATGTATATCATGAAGATTCTTTAGACCTTTATTTTTAAGAACTTAGGTGTTGTTTGGGTATTGGGAAATAAGGGGTGGGATAGGGATAGGGAAATAGATGAATGGATGAGATTAAATGAGACGTAAGAAATAGACGGCTAGAATACAATAATACCCCTAAGAGGGATTCCCAATCCCCATTCCCATCCCTAGCCAAACACCACCTTAAGGCTCCAAATGACGGGAGTTTCTTTTGTAATAATTGACCTGATTCTATCGATTGATAGATGAAGCCGGATATATGAACTATCCTTTATCTAAAAAAAGTTGTGTTGCGATTCCCAAAAGAAACAAATTAAATAGATATTGTAAAGAGAAGCAGCATTATTTTTGTTATATGTACTTTAATTAGTGGTGGCTGTTATTTAGTTTTTTTATGGGGCAAATTTAAATGCGCTTATACTTTATTTGTTATAGCCATCTTTTGGCGACTGTTTTTTGGAACCTAATTTGCCTATCTTGTAGTTTAATTACCTTGTGACGCTAGCACTTAAGTGTGATGCCAAATTAGCTTTGGCCTCACCTGGCTGCTGCATCATTAATCAGAACTGAACTACCTCGTCATCTCACTCATTTATAATTAGTTTGGCCATCTGTACGTACATCTCTAACCCAATAAACTGCATGCGGGCGCAAAAGCTGAAAAGGAAAAAAAATAATATATTCATATCCTTGAGAAAAGAACATTTGAAATGATCCACTAATACATTTGTCACAAGGAATATATTTCCCTTCTTATAAAAAAAAAGATCAAGAATTGAAAACAGTTGCTATGCTCTAAAACTTCTTGCTCTCATGAAGACAAAAAAATTCACCCTTTCAGTGCGATCTAATGAGCCATCATTGAAAATACAGTTTTAGATGCGTCTTGCCGTCAATGCTTGTAGAATAACTCTGTTAAATTATTAAATTAATCCATAAAAAACAAGTGCTCGTGTAAAGTTGAGAAGTTAAACTTATATATGGAAGCTCAGTTCACTACCCTTATTACTGTGTTCTGCCTTTTGTCATAGACTACCATGCTGCCATGCATATTTCCTGTACTTAGGTATTGTACCACTCCATGAGCCCGTGAAGCCAAGATTTATGACTTCTCCTGACTCTTTTTCTAGTTTATTTTTTCTTTGTTTTGTGAAACAATTTTTTACAAATAGTAAATAGTGTCACTACAGTGTTTCTATAGGAGGAGCAAGAGATGGTTTAAAATCACGTCAAACTGCGCCTAAGAATAACATGGATAATAATAAAGCCAATCACTACCACTATTATTTATTATCGTATCATCTATAATCAACCTAATAATAATCTACCCACACCATACTTAGCTACTGTATATAGACTACAACATTAATGTCTAGCCTAACTTTCTCATCTCACTCTCCTAGGTATCAAGCTTGTTTGAGCCTTGGCTAAGCATGTGCAGCGTGCTTGTATTCTCTCTTATCTCCTCTCTTCAGTCTGAGCAATCGGTTTAAGCCGACCAATCGGTTTGGTTTTAAAAACTTTGGTTTATAGAAATCAACAACCAGTTCCTTGAAAAAGTAGAAACCGACCATGCGTTGTGGCGTCATGTGTTCGGTTTGCGCGGTTCTTTGTTTCTTTTTCACGTCCAAACTGAACACTGAGCCGATAACCATAGTTTCTAGAACTAAAACCGAAACTGAATTAAAAACCAACAGTTTGGTTCGGTTTTTGTTCGGTTGTGTCTAAATGTGATCACCCTGATCCTCTCTTCTCTATCAATACAAATTTAATGCATCAATTTCTATCAATACAACTTGCTCTAACCAAAAGTTTTCTCCGATAAACAAAGGCAATACATAGATTAGGATAGTGCAGCACACATGGTGAGATCTCATTGGAGTGATAAACAAAGTTGCAGAGAGATAGCTATGTTGCAATTAGAATATATGTATATAGTGGGGTTATGGATGGAGGGCATGTGGACAGTGCTGGCAGCGTGCACAACTCCCGCTGGCGGCAAAGCCGTGGCCGTCCATTGGGCGAGCCCATATCTTCATTCATCACCTTAACTATGAGCGAAATTTAATTTGTAAGGTTCACCTACGAAATTGTTCACTTTTAACCATTGATAACTATCACAAGCAATGACTTTTCAAACAGCACTAGGCTTTAATTTACGGTGTGGTTGTATGCGACATGGCCTTATCATGAGGTCAAGGCTAAAATAAATATTGCATTCTATAAATTGGTAGAGTATCTTCCAAAACTTTTTGAGATTTTTCACTCATACAATGGAGAATATATATCTTAAATATATCTACATATTTGGAAAAAATATTTTTAAGAAAAAACTAAATTAAAAATATTTTTTCTTGTGACCTAATTTAAAAAATTAGTTGTCTCTTGTCTAGAGCCAATTGGCTTCCTGGTAGTCATATATACGCATTTGATTTTTTTTTATAGTTCTTTAAAAGCAGCATACTAATTTGCCAATGCAAACTATAACATGATTTCCAAGGTAGTTTTTTATAGAAAAGTTTAGTTGCTCGTATTCGAATATTGTATTTAGCTTAAAAGGGTAGGCACTTAAAACAACTGAAAGGGGAGTATTAGCTAGCAGGTTAGCACGGGCCTAGTACCTATGAACCAATCTTGATCACGAACAAGTAACTAAAAGTTGCGCTCACTAATAAGTGCCCAAAGTCCAACAAAATCAAAAGGTTGCCACGTTGACGCTTTCATGTTATCCCAAACAGTGAAAGCAACCAGCACTATGCAATCATTTTTGTAGTTTTATATAGTACTTATATAATAGTAATTATTTTCTTAATTTCTTCAGCACTCGCAAAATTTTGTGACAACATCCACTGTTCAGATTCTTCAAATTTTCCTCCTTTATTTTATCCAACCTTCTACCATTTCTGGATTTGAGCCGGCAAATTCAATTGAAGAAATGACAAGAATTCCCCAAAAAACGTAAGCACCAACAGTTCTTGAAATCTGGGCTGGTCCACAAACCCACTCTTGTCACCCCGTGACAGCAGGAAACAGTACACAGTAAGCACATAATCTTCCAAGAAAATTTAATAAAAAAAACCCTGAAGAAGCCAAGACGGAAGGGAGGAAACAAAAAAAAAGAGCAGCGAGCAAGGTGAAAGCCTGGGCTCAGCTCGTCGTCCGTCCCCTTCCCCCCCACTTCTTCTACCTCGGTCCTCGGATAAGGAGAGAGGCCCAGTCCAGAGAAAAAGCATCGATTTTTCGCCCCTTAATCGGTCCAAGCCCTCGGCCGTCTACCAGCAGCATCTGGGGGTATGATTCTCGCATTGCTTGCTCCCTGCGTCTCCCCGCGATTTTTGCTGGTTTTTCGAGCTCCTGTTGCGATTTTTTCTCTTTTTTTTTTGCCGTGTTGGAACCGCAGCTACGCAGCCGAACGCAAGTACGAGCGTGATTTGGTCAGTGGATCCCGTTGGGCTGCTTCTTCCTCGCTGCTGATTGGCGAGAGGAAGTCCTCGGGAAGCGATCTCATTTTTCGTTCTTTTTTAGTTCTCTACACCAAAGATCAGAATCAGATCCGAGGTCACCCGTTTGCTAGCGAGCAAAAACGTACCTTTCACCGTCAATCTCGGCCGCCTTAGCAAGGATTTTTCCCGGCCGGAGCTCTTCGGCATGGGGGGATCGATGGCTGCAACCTCCACGAGCTCCGGTGCCCACGAATCGAAGTCAGCATCGCCTCGGTGGACTGAGGTAGGTGCTTGTTTCGCCGTCCAGTTCGACGCTTCTCATCTTCAGGGAGACGTGCGGCGCAAACACCGTGCGGCCCAAATCGAGCTTCCTGAAGCGAGGACACCCAGTCGAGCTGCCACAATCGAGATCCCCATCACCTGAATCAAGTCGCTGCCGGACGTTGGAATAGGAGCTTCGGGCCGCCTAGCTTGAGCTTGCTACTGTATCAAGCAAGCAAACCAAACGCTGGGGTCTTGCTTTGCTGCGCTAGCTTAGCCTATCTATCCTTGCGAGGAATCACCCGCCTTTTCGGTGATGTTTTGACTTGCGAGTGCCTGGTGTGACTGAGGCTGCTTTACTCTTCTCCTTTGGAGTTCTGAATTAAGCCTATGATGTCCTTGGAAGAAATAGAAAGATATGAAAGATCGATATGAAACTTAAGCTTGGGTCGGGGAACGCCTACGAAGAAAGTTATTATGGCTTAAAGGTCGAAGCTTTTGAGTTTTTTCCATGCGAAATAAATGCATTTTTCGATATTATTGATGGATTTGGTTGGTACTCGGTCAAAAGGTGTTCTTGGTTTGCCCGTTTTTATGCTCTGGTTGCTGTTGCAATTGCAATTTCCCTTTCACTTCGAATTTGGCGCTCTTAAAAGTTGGTTCTCTTTGCCTGAAGGATTTGGGTTCTTGTTGCTGATTGGATTGTTCACTTGTTTGGATCTATTTGCAGGCAGACAAGCTAGGTTTTACGGCTCCTTGGGCACAAAGAGCCGCCGACCTCTTTGTAAAAATCCAACGTTTTCGTACTATTTTCTTTCCGGGAAAACCTCCTTGTGGTACATAAACTGCCTAGTACACTCTGCCATTTCTGGAGAAGGAAACTTAGAACTACCATCCATATCTGACACGACCCTTGTCAAGACTCAAGAACCATGCCTGTTCAATTGCCATGAAGCTGCTTGAACTGGAGGCACCTAAATGCTGTGGATTGTTCCTATGCAGACGATTGGATCAGTGGTGTCAGGCTTCGGGGGTTTTGATCAGATGTTGTATGAATAATAGCAGGATTGTTTGAGAGACTATAGTTTGGGTACTGTTTGCTTCTCTATTTACTGGTACGGTTTCCTACGGACCCGTGGCTGTGCAGGAAGTCATTCTCTTTTTTGCCGTACCATGGATGCCACGGATGTTCAACAGAGCATGGGATTTATGGAGTCCAGGGGTGGTATGCCTAAGTTTTTTCACGCCCTTGGACCAGCACTCCTGATTTCAATGGGGTACATTGATCTCGGGAAGTGGGTAGCAGCTGTTGAAGCTGGTTCTCGTTTTGGATTCGACCTGGTGTTGCTGGCTCTTCTTTTCAACTTCACTGCCATTGTATGTCAGTATCTTGCTGCTTGCATTGGCACTGTCACAGGGAAGAATCTTGCAGAGGTATCGGTTTACCGATGTTGTTCCTTGATTTTGCTGGCCATCTCTTGAGTTAGTTCAGTAAATGTTTGTTTTCATTTCACAATGCTATATGATGGTTTGATATCGAGTTGGACCTGAAGGAACTGAGAAGACTAGGGAGTAGGGAAAGTACATGCAAGATATTCCATTTTTGCACACTGTTGATAAACAAAATGTATCAATTCACTTGCCTTGTTAAATAATTCTTTTCTGTCTATAGTTCAGTTATAATATTACTGGATGTAGAAGGGCTTCTTTCTGGAGGAAAATAAATCTTTATCTCATCTTACTTGTTCATGATATTCCTCTGAAGTTGCTTACATTTTTTCATGCCTTCACATGAAACAAAGATATGCCACCAAGAGTACAACCAACCAACATGTATTTTCCTGGGTGTTCAAGCTGGATTGTCCTTGTTGACGTCAGAGCTGACTATGGTATTTGCACACCTCCTTGATGTCTCTCATATCTTTTGATGTTTAATCTGTGAATTCTCACCCTGTAAGGCAATGTTACATGGAACAGTTCTGATATGCTAGATTCTGATGGCGATATCTGGAATTTTCAGATTTTTGGCATAGCACTCGGATTCAACCTCCTGTTTGAATATGACGATCTCATCACAGGGATATGCTTTGCAGCAGTGGTGCCTAATCTGCTACCATATGCTATATCCCATCTGGTAAGATTACTACTTCAAGGATACTTGCACAGAAACTGATACACTAATGTAACTTTATGTTTGCTAGTTACTTACGCTTTGTGTCTGCTCTAGGGAAAGAAGATGGAAGGGACAGTAAATGTCTGCATAGCAGGATTTGCACTTCTTAGTTATGTGCTTGGCTTATTGGTTAGCCAGCCACAAATTCCTCTCACAATGAACATAATATTCCCCAAGATCAGTGGTGAGAGTGCTTACTCGCTGATGGCACTTCTTGGTGCAAACATAATGGCACACAACTTCTACATTCATTCATCAGTTGTCCAGGTAAATTGTTTGATTAGTGCACTTGGACTTAAAATTTACGGGACAATGGCTTGCCAGAAATAGTTCAAACCTTACATTTCCATGTATTTCAATGTTGATTTGTTGTCTGTATGACTCCTAAGAGCAGCAACGATATCATTATATTGAACTACTGCTCACGCCAGTCGAATATTGGATAACTTGTAAACTATATTTATTTCCTTTATTAATGTATTGTGGATACACTGCATCGAAATAAATCAAGATGTAATCAATCATGTTTCAATTGTTTGCATAACTCCATTCAGGTTTTCACTATAGGATCCACACCTTGTTCATCTGTACACATTGCGCTTCAGCTTTTAGAAAACTCTGAATTTTGCGTCTTACGTTTGGGTTTGTAGCATATTACAAAACATCAAAATTGTACCATTTCTAACTTTTCACATCGTGCTCAGTGGATAATATTGACATTTGCAAAAAAAGAGAGGAAGTAGTGACATTTTGCACACTCGCGGTAGTTTGTTTTCGCTGAATTGTCTTCAGTTTCTGTGTTAATTTTTAATCAAGAAACATTTTATTTGCAGGGTCAGAAAAAGTCATCTGCAATTGGTCTTGGCGCCTTATTTCACGACCATCTTTTTTCAATATTGTTCATTTTTACTGGAATCTTTATGGTGAACTATGTTCTAATGAACTCTGCAGCAGCGGAATCTACTAATACTCTTCTCATTACCTTCCAAGATGTTGTAGAGCTAATGAATCAGGTAAAAACACCTAAATTTCCTACTTGCTTACTCCGCTCTGTGCTAAGCTTCTGCTGAAAATTTTATTTGGGAAGCAATCCTACTCTGCTATAGAAAATTGATTTTTGAGTACTTCGCAGATATTTGTAAACCCTCTGGCACCAACTATATTTTTAGTGGTTCTTCTCTTCTCCAGCCACATCATCTCACTGACATCTGCTATCGGTAGCCAAGTGATTTCACAGCATTTATTTGGTATAAACCTTCCTCTTTCGGGACATCATCTCCTACTGAAGGTTTTTGCCGTAGTTCCTACTATGTACTGGGCGAGAGTTGCAGGAGCTGAAGGGATATACCAATTATTAATTATATGCCAGATTATCCAGGCCATGCTCCTTCCATCTGCAGTCATCCCACTTTTTCGTGTTGCTTCATCAAGATCAATAATGGGAGCCCATAGAGTGTCTTTGCATCTGGAGATACTGGTTTTTCTTGCATTCCTCCTTATGCTATTTTCAAATATCATATTTGTGGCAGAAATGCTATTTGGCGACAGTGGCTGGGTGAACAATCTGAAAGGATATACTGGAAGCCCTGTGGTGCTCCCATATACTGTTTTCATTGTAGTTGCATGTGTATCTGTGGCTTTTTCACTGTACCTGGCTGTTACACCATTAAGATCTGGAAGTCATGAAGCTGAATCCCATGAATGGTCTGTGCATTCTCAGAGAGAACTCTTGAATACCCCTCAAGAAAGGGAAGATGCTAAGGTGGACAATGTTACATATGAGGAAGATCAGATATCAGATGTTGGTCCTTCTCCCATGGATGCGCCTGACAGCCATCCGGAACTGGCCATGGACTATATTGATACTTCTGACACTGCTGTAGAATCTGATCACGACTCTCAACAATCTACTGCTTATGCATCCACTGCTCCTGAAACCTGCCCCTCCCCGTCATTTACTCGTGAGGAGTCAAAATCAGTTGTTGCAATCAACTGGCCGGAGCCTTTGGAGAAGGTTCCTACTTCTACTGTGATAGAGGAAAGCACAGTAGAAAATGTGGTCTCTAGGATCACAACTGAAAGAGATGTTTTAGTACAAACAAATGTTTTCTCAAGCAAGGATAAGGAAGATATGCATGCTTTTGAGTCTGAGAAGTCAATTGTGGATAGCACCCCTTATGTGTCTGACGATGGTCCACCATCCCTTACCTTCAGCAGGGGAAAAGGCTCAGATGCAGGAAATGGCAATGGTAGTCTCTCGAGGTTATCTGGTTTGGGCCGTGCAGCAAGAAAGCAGCTAGCTGCTACTCTTGATGAGTTCTGGGGGCATTTGTTTGATTACCATGGTAAGCTCACTCAAGAAGCTAGCTCAAAAAAATTTGGTATCTTGCTTGGGATAGACCTTAGAACACCTAGCACAGCTGTAAGAACGGATAAGCAAACAGTTGAAATACCCAAGAGCCCACTGGTGAGAGACACAATACGGGGGACAGCTTTTTTGTCAAGCTCAGTGGATCTGATGTCCCCTAAGAATGAGACATCGAACTTGGAACTTGCATATGGGCTTCAGAGGGGACCGAGCATGGGATTGTCAAGCTGGTCTCAGGGTATGCAGCTACCAAATACGCAGCTGCAGAGCTCAAGCAACAGCCTACTTGAGCAAAGTGCAAGATTACACTCAAATTTTAGTGCGCCATCTTATTCAGACAACAATCAGTTCTACCAACCTGCAACAATTCATGGGTACCAGCTCACATCTTACTTGAAACAGATGAATGCCAGTCGAAACCCTTACTCTAGCATGCCACTGGACCCACAGCGGCTTCCAAAATCATCTGTGCCTGCTGTGCCAACCTATGTTGATTCCATGATGAATCCTCGTAATCATAATTTGCTTGCTTCACTGGGTGCTACTACTACACAGATTCCTGCAACATCCCGTGTAGGCTCAATGATGCCTGAAAGATCATATTATGATTCTTCCACTGTTGATGCGAATGAAAATGCTGGTTCGCCTGCTTACTCAAAAAAGTACCACAGTTCACCGGATATTTCTGGAATAATTGCTGCAAGTAGAGCTGCACTGTTGAATGAAGCAAAGTTGGGTGGTGCCATTGGACCCCAGTCATACCTTAGTAGGTTGGCATCGGAAAGATCTCAATATGCAAATTCAGCAGCCAAGCCTGCCGCTCCATTAGCATTTGATGAGCTTTCACCTCCTAAGCTCCAGACTGATATCTTCTCGGCGCAGTCGAGCATGAACCCAAGTGCTAGATCCCTTTGGGCTAAGCAACCATTTGAGCAATTGTTTGGCATGTCAAGTGCTGAGCTCAGTAAAGGTGACTTTAATCTTTCAGGCAGATCAGCTGGCATGGCCAAGGATGATTTCTCTTATAAGGAATCTGAGACGAAGCTTCTTCAGTCCCTCAGATTCTGCATTATGAAGCTCCTTAAGCTAGAGGGGTCAGGGTGGCTATTCAAGCAAAATGGTGGTTGTGATGAAGATCTAATTGACCGAGTTGCTGCAGCTGAGAAGCTATTGATGCAAGGGACTACTGAGAATCAACTGCTTCATGGTGAGCTTCAGCAACATTCCTCTGATCAGGTGGGCATCCAATACATGCGCACACTTCCCAACTGTGGGGAGGACTGTGTTTGGCGTGCATCACTTGTTGTTAGTTTTGGTGTCTGGTGCATCCGCCGAGTGCTGGACATGTCTCTAGTGGAAAGCAGACCAGAACTTTGGGGCAAGTATACCTATGTCCTTAACCGTCTTCAGGTAAGTTGTTATGGTCCTGAACTAATTTAACTTTGTGCTCATTTTTGTCGTGTTAGAATTCCTTTGCTTGCAATTGATAACTTTGTGCTCATTTTCGTCTTCAGGTAAGTTGTTTTAACCATCAGAAATGTATTACAATATAGAAAACAAAAACGTCTGTCCCAGGATTTTTCCATATTTGTAAAATTAACGAATACAAAAAATAGTTGAAAATAGTTGTGAAACCAAATTTGTATGTTTGGATAAATTTGGAAAACAATCGAAAATGGTATCATAATACAGAAAAAGATACAGGATCTGTCCTGTTCACTTACAATTATTCATTTTGTGATTCTTTTTGCTACTTAATTTATGCAGGGAATCTTGGACCCTGCATTCTCCAAGCCTCGGAGTGCTCTGACCTTATGCGCTTGTCTTCAGAAAGACATCAGAGTGCTCAATAGTCCACCCCACAGTGGGCCAACAGCCATGGGTCCCATCCCCATACCAATCCGGGGCACCTTCACAACTGCAGGTGTGGTTCTGGAGATGATCAAGGATGTGGAGACTGCAGTCTCAGGCCGCAAGGGCAGGAGTGGCACAGCAGCGGGCGATGTCGCCTTCCCCAAGGGGAAGGAGAACCTGGCCTCTGTGCTGAAGCGGTACAAGCGAAGGCTCGCCAGCAAGGGACAGTAGCAACGTCGACAGAATGTTAGGAGTCTGACTATTGTTCTCCGGGGACTGCCGTTGGCGTCCCTGAGTCCTGGATTTTTTCGTTAGACGACGTTCGTAGGGACCGGTTGCCCGATGATCGTTTTGGTCCCTTCCAGCAAATTTTTCTTCCTCTTTTGGCTGTTATTTTGGCATTGTGATGTTTTGTAAGGGTAACTACGTATGTGCTAAAAAGGACCCAAGATGTACACGAAAGGAGATGTAGTCTGCTGATGCAGCATTGTAAAGTCCACACTCCCTGCAGGTTAACCCTTTTTGGGGCCGTCAAGTGTTAGTGCCCTATGTTACTATGTATTTTATCACCCCTGCAGAGAGGTTTCAAATACTGAACTACGCACAAACTTGCACCTGTCGAGATAATTTTGTAATCTCCGACATCTTGTTCAGAATTTTTCTTTTTTTGTGCTTTGCCCATTGTGTAATTTACCCTGACGGGACTTCCTTTTCTCTTGAAGCATGTGCCGAAGCACGGTCGTGAAAAAACAGTTAGCGTCAGTCAGCTCTCAGCTGCCAGTTGAGCAGTGCAGTAGTAAAAGAAAATGCAAAGAGCTCTGCGAGCCTAGGCTTACGTGAGCGCAACACCGTTTTGCATTCCATGGCTTCGGCTTGAAGTTGAACGACGGCAAGCCTGAAAATCCTTGCATGTCTGTTTCATGGCATCCAACTCGGTCTGAATCGGCCTCTGCTCTGATTTCTCAGTTGGGGCAGCTCAGGCCAGGGAAACTGGAGATGGCGTCGGGTGCTCAAAAGAGAAATATGTCACGCGCCTCTGAAGAAGCATTGGTATCCTCGTATCGTACCAAACATAAGATGAAGTGGGATATTATCCTGCCCCAAAGCAAACAAATTCTTAGGGGCGATGGCCTTTAGATAGATAAAATAAATGGATGGTTCATGGTTCCTAGATTAAAAAAAACTACTTTTTTTTTGTTGAAATATTCCTATCCTTACTTAGGCCCATTCGTTTCCAAGAAAAAACTGCCAAGATAAATCCAGACCAGGTTTGCTATTCAATTTTATATAAGATTTGAATGCTAGGAAAGATTTCGGGCCAGGAATAAGAATGACTTAACCGAAGGGTCCGTAAGAAGAATATGCAAACTCGTGAAATTTAGTTGAGTTATTTGTGATGGAACCTAACCAGTCTTTTGGAGGAACTTTTATTTCCTACAAGGATAAAATCATGCAAAATATCAAGCCCTGTATGTAATAGGGGTGGATCTAGCATCAAAGTAGGGTGGGTGTGAGCTCCGGTGATTGTCCCCTCCTAACTAACTCTCTCTGTAGATTGGTACCTATTGTAATCTTGAAAGAAGGGGCTAGAGATGCAACATAACAGGAGACTTCCTCGTAATTTATTTTTCTATACCCGCTATTGCCTTGTAATATATGCTTTTTGGGGGAACTCCACACTCTTTATTCATGATGTTGATCATATGATATATAAAACGCCAATAGGCAATTCTAACAGCCATGCATGTCTGCTTGTCTCAAAAGAAAACATGCTTTTGGCTAAGTTGTAATGTATGCTTGTTAAACCATGACTTGGTAGGGGGTTAGGAGTAGGCCTGATCATAGGCCGAGTCGGGTCGAGTCCACAACACAGACCACATGCCCTACTTGTGAAGTTGACCCAAGTGACGTGGCGAATGAGCAAAAACTCTGGTCTTGGCTTGGCCCATTCCAAACCCCTATAAATCAGGTAGCTATGATGAAATCAAGTTAGGAGCACATATTATAACATTTTCTATGTCACTGTGCACCTCTTACATCTTTCGGAACAGATAGGATGTTGGGCTGTTGGCCCAGCATACACGATTACTTACTAAGATTATTGATCAAGATATAATAGAGCAGAGGACAGATTAGGCTTCCTTTCCTCGACCCAGCACGACTCGTAAGGGGGACCCTTGCAGCCCCATGGAGGACTACATTTCCCTAGCTAAGAACAAGGAAACATGTAAGCTCAAACTCATGGTAGATTTGATTACGCTTTCGCCCTTCAAATCTCTCCACAAAATTCGTTCTAAACTTGAGCTTAAGCTAGTGTACCAGTGTTCATGACGTCCTATTGACTCTTTCTCAAACTGAATAAAAAATATACAAAAATAATAATAAAAAAGCACGCGTCATATATCAAGCACCTGTTTCACTGTTAGTTCTAGTGTTACATCAAAGAGAACGAATCAGAAGAACCAACCTCGTTGCCAAAGGGTGTCACGTTCTCGAAAAGCGAACCCCTGAGAGCCCAGCCGCTGACCCCCTTGCTCTTCTTCTCTGGTGTCCTCACCGGGCGTTGAGAGCTGAGGGCCGGCCCCCCGTTCTCCCTTCTTCCTCCTCCACCAAACCTTCTTCATCCCCTCTCTCTGTCTCCCCCCTCTCTCTGATCTCCATGCATGCAGTATCCTAGAAGCAAACTTCCCTTCTCTCTGGCCTTCGGATCGAGATCCAGTTTGCCTCTTTTCTCTTGTCTCCGACAATCTTGCAACAATGGGTTGGGAGAGAGGTACACTTAGTAGTAGCTTGTAGCCTTTATTTTTTCCGTGATGTCTGCCTGGCTACTTGTGTCATCATCGTCGTTAGCCACTGTGGCAGCCTTCTTCGTCATCGACGACACTCTTGCCAAGGTCAGTTTAAATAAAATAAATCCCTTCCCCTGCTATTCGGATCTCCTCTCCTCTACCTCCGCTCCCTCTCTCCTTTGCTATAGCCAGGATCCGCTCTCCTCCTCTCTGCAACCTTCGCCGCTCGCCTCCATCCTCCTGCAACCTTCGGTCCTGCCGTAAGCTTCAGCCAGGTGACTCCTCCTCTGGTGTTGGTTCGACGGCTCTATCTCCACTTGGGTTTCTGGTTTGAGCTTCTTCAACCTTCACCGATGGCCTTAACATCATCCTTCGGTCGCCGGCTTGTCTCTTCTTTGACAGCTCTGCCGACCCTCCCTTAACCGACTCTTTGCACGGTCAGTCCATTCGGGTGCATACGTTTTCGACGCCCCTACGACTCCTCGTCCGTTCTATGATGCTTCAAGAACTTGATGTAATTTAGTCTTCCACAGAGGACCTCCATGCTGCTTTAATTTGTCGGCAAAATAAAAAAAGAGCACGAATCAACAATCGAGCAATCCGCGCACCGTACGTAGGTACGTCTTGCAACCAACGTAGGAGTACACCTTTGTTTTCTTTTCTTTTTTGTCCGGAAAGATGACGCAACTCGACTCCCTCCAAGTGGTCGTTTTGTGTCTGTCGTGGCCTCTCCCGGGCCCTCCGTATCGCCAGCAAAAGCACCCCATTGTGCTGGTCGTGGTCGTCGCCGTTGCATCTCCGTACCGGCCCGGCGGCCCTTCTGCTGCTTCTGGTTGGTTGCATCTTCTTGCCGCCGTGGACGGCTGGCGCAAGCAAAGCGCAACCGATTGGTTGGACGGCCGCCGGATTTTATTCGATCCTTGTGCTATACATACGGCTCCTTGTGCAGCTTAGATGTGTCAGTGTAGGTAGTTCCCCGGACCCTTTCGGTTGCTACTACCTTTTGGGCTTTGTGCGTTTTATGGACCAGCTGATCGAAATCTTTTGATAGTATATAGTATATAAATGCACTTTGTAGAAAGTTTTTGTTTAGGGGAGCAGTGCATGCAACAAGTTGTTTTCTGCTCTGCTCATGAGTATATGTATATAAATATATACAAGTAGCAGCGAAAATTAACAACAACATTACGTAGTGAGTGGTTCTTTTGCGAGTACTATTATAGTGCTTAATTATTAGCATCACTGTGTCTGCAATGTTACCTGCTCCACGTAAATATGTAGTGGCGATTTGATTGAGATGTTAGCGTCCACTGACCACTAGCAGACGGGCCATTTTACACTTGTCGCTTTTAATTTATTCGCTGCTACAGCTGGAAGCATACTTCGTGTATTGCTATGACCTTTCTTAAAAATAAAATCATTGCACGCTTAAGTTAGAACTGCACGTTCTTAATTAACATCTATTTGTATAAAAAATGGACATGAAAACATAAGAATTTAATATAGAACTAAAAGAAATAGTATAGAAGGAGTGAAAGGCCATCTTCCCAGTGCTATGTTAACGCTGTGAACTATTTACAGGCCAAAGACATGGAACCAAACAACTCCTATTATACTATTTAGTCCGTGGGTTTGTAATGCAAATGGATTACATCAGGGGAAGTGATTGCGTCACATGTGATTGGTTGGAGTTGGTTCGTAATCCATTACCCTGTAATCGGATAACAGTCCATTGAATGTTGATACCGCCGTGCTTTCCAGTTTCCTTTGCATTTGCGTTTAATGAGGTTTAACCAGACAACACGTAGTGTAACTTCTAAATTCTAAACTGAGTTAAGAAACAGATATAAAGCACGGTCATAAGGCTGGATAACGAACCAGCTCGGCTCGGCTCGTTAAGATAACGAGCCAGCTCGGCTCGGCTCATTATCTTAACGAGCCAGAAAACCAGCTCGGCTCGGCTCGTTAAAAGCTCAAGCTGGCTCGTTAGGCTCGCGAGCCAGATATAGAAAATACACAAAAAATAATATTTACATTTATCTAAAGCTTGAGAAGAATAATAATACAAAAGTAATACATCCAACCGTCTTAAATCAACGAAAATTAATTTGTGCTAACATGTATATATATAAATATAATAATATATTATAGTATTAAACCATATATCCATGATTTACACTTCGTATCATACATAATATGGTCTACGAGTATCCATACATTCATAAAAAAAATAGAATACTGTTGACGGTCGTTAAGTACCAATTTTATACCGTCAACTAACACTCAGAAAGAGGCAATAATAGAAATATAGGGGTTATTACTGACAGATTCCACGAGTTTTGGTGAATTGTCTATTTTCCAGGGAATTATCCAGAAAAGCTTTAAAGAAGGATTAAAGTACATAATTACCACGAAACTTGATCGCGAAGGAAACAAACGTCATCGGCAAGATAGAAGCGTTTAGAAAACACCAGAAGCAAGTGGGGCCCCACCTGGCTGGTGGTGGGGCTGGCCGGCCCTAGGGGGACCGGGCGGCGCCCCCCTAGGGTTTCGCCGTCGTATTCTGGAGTCTTCTTCCACCGCCTCCGAGGAGTCATCTCAGCCCTATGTTAAGTCGGTTTGATCCAACGACGCACGTTCACCCCACCGGGCTATAAATAAAGGGGCAGACCCCCTCTCAGAGCACCAATTCATTACTCCTGCTTCATTTGTCAAGAGTAGACAGAAGTTAGGGTTTTCAGAGATTAGAAGTAGAGCTTTAGTTCTTCAAGTTCATTAGTTTAGGTGTCTAGTAAGGTTTAAGTAGAGTTGGGCGCTAGCTCGGGATTCCAGATCTGTTCGTCTGGAGATCGGTAATTTTATCTTATATCTCATTATGACTTTGCTCTATTTTAATATATTGCTACTTATTCAGTTCTTAGTTTATTCTAATTGCATATTCGATATAGTTGTGATTGGTGATGATTATTGTCATATGATCGTAAACCGCCTAATTCAGTACTCGAGTGAGTTAGGTGGTATGTATTATGTAGACGTGGTGTCTAGATATATTACGTACCTACGGAGGCACCCTGACATGTCGGGTCGTGTGGTAGTCTGCGTAGGTGACAGCTGCGTTGGTTACTCTGTAGTCCACCCCCGTACGTAGGACGAGCATAGCGCGGTCACGAAGGAGGTGACCCTTGTGTCTTCATATCCTCATTAGATGATGCTCCTTATAATGTTTTCTGAGTTGATTATACTATAAAGGAAGATGTGTAATATAGCGTAGGTTGTAAACTTTATATTTAATAATTATATAGGTTTCCTTTACTTTAGCCGAATCTCGAGATTGTCTTACTACATTAGTGAGTTTCTATATTCTATCTCTGGAATACCATTTACTTTATTTACTCAGTTATCATTTATCATATTATTATTGACTTATTATCGCTAAAGCATTAGAGTTATTGGTTATCGTAGGTTTGCACATTTATTATTAATTATCTTTTTAATCATTATAGTAGATTATCCTAATGAGTAGAATGTCTATTTATCCTTTTGGCATAAAACAAATCAACGATACTCGGAATTATTACCGGGTGAAGTACTACAATGGGAGAATTATCTGTGCGCTTGCGGATATATTCTATAGTGTTATATTTTTAGGTGGCAAGTATAGATTATTTTACCAATGGTTTTTGACATCATGTTAGGGATGACAACTTAACACGAAGTGATGTTAAAAATTCCAACAAGCATTTCTGGCGCCGTTGTCGGGGAAGGCAATTATATTCATTAGGATAATTTATTGATTCGTTGATTTTATTTGCCAGGATATTTCTAGAATTTCATATAAGAGAGTTTTTCATAAATAATATTATAGAAAAGCATAAAAATAACTATAGACATAAATACTTATAGATAGACCGTAAGGTTTTGCTTTAGCAAACTTACCCATGTTTTGTCTTTGTTTAAATATTTTATATAGGGTAAGTGTAGGATTGGTTGTGGTACTTTAATTCTTATCAATCAGGAACAACCATAGGAAGAAGGGTCTTACATTATTTTGTGAAGCTATGGCTGAAAAAACTCTATGTGATTCTCTGCTTCAAGCACTGACAATATTCGCGTTGGGCCAACTTTTAACCTTGAAGATCATGATTTTGAGATAAAGCCAAGCCTCATCAAAATAGTGCAAGCTATCATATTTAGTGGAAAGAAGGATGAAGATGTAAGTGTCCATCTGCAGAATTTTCTGGAGATTGGCAACACCATCGACATTAAAGGCATTCCTCAAGACGTCGTGCTACTTCGTTTATTCCCGTTCTCACTGGAGGGAAGAGCGAAGCAGTGGTTTTATCAGAATAAAGATCAAGTCAAGATATGGGGAGAATGTTCAAAAGCTTTCCTAGAAAAGTTTT
Source organism: Eremochloa ophiuroides (assembly GCA_038502445.1). NCBI lineage: Eukaryota > Viridiplantae > Streptophyta > Magnoliopsida > Poales > Poaceae > Eremochloa > Eremochloa ophiuroides. Next base: position 2,209,934 of record JAHLJS010000006.1, on the reverse strand, counting down.
CCCCAGTAAGCAGAACCAATGCTTTACGAGGAAAGATTTCAGAATTTCGTCAGCAGAATGGTGAACCTATTCCAGAAGTCTGAGAATGTTTTCAAATTACATATCAGATTGTCCTCTTCATGGGATGGAAAAATGGTTGCTCAGGCAAACATTTTATCATGGACTAACTCAGAGGTCACGTGAGCAACTGGATGCCACTGCTGAAAGATCATTTATGTCACTCATCCCTGGAAGAGCTGAAGATATTATGGCAAAGATAGCAGAAAATCAGAGTTGGACATACAACACTCAGACATGCCATAAGAGTGAAGAAGTTCCAGAGGAAGTGTGTGCACTGTCAACCAAGATGGATGTACTGTTGAACCGGTTAGATAAAAGAGCAAATTATAAAAGAGATCGTCAAGCTATTCAAGATGCATTCAATTCTCAGAATCAATGTGGAGAATATTTAGGAGTTGATTTTGCTGATTCCCCAGAAGATATTAGTGCAGTCATCAAGTCCACTTCTCAGAAGTAAGGATGGACTCAATCTCGGTCAACCAGTCAAGGTAAGTATCAGGGCAATTATAATTTTTCAAATCAGAAACAACAACCCTTGAGAGAATTAATATTAGAACAAGCTAGAATTAATGAAAGTATTTATAAGAAGCTTGCATTTAATGATAAAGTTTTAGAAGGAATTAATTCTATAGACAATTTCTCTTCTGCTGTTAAAGATCAAATATTATTTAATAAAAAGATAGAATTACAAATCGCACAATTGTCTTCTACTTTGTTTACTACTGACCCTGAACCAGTAAAAGCAATATCCACTAGAGGAGGTAAGTCTACACGTGATCCACCTTACCCGAAGGGAGCACGTATGTAGACCACCACATTTAATACAGGTAGAAGAAGAAGAAAGTGAAAAGGACAACAGAGAAGAAGAAGTCGTACCACTCACACCACCAGTTGAACCACAAGATCAAGAACTAACTCAAGATTTTCATGACACAACCCTTCTACCGTTTCCACGCAGAAGGAGAAGAGCTAAAACAAATGATCAGTTTGGTAAGTTTGTAGATGTAATTCAGAAATTATATGTTAATATCCCGTTGTTAGATTCCATGCAGGTACCTACATACGCAAAGTATCTTCGAACCATCCTCAACGACAAAAGACCACTACCTTCTACTGAAGTTGTCAAGCTAACGGAGGAGTGTAGTGAGGCAATTTTGAGTTCTCGTGCTAAGAAGAAGGATCCAGGGTGTTCCACTATTAATTGCTCAATCGGAAACTAGATATTCGAGAATGCTTTATGTGATCTTGGAGCAAGTGTCAGCGTCATGCCCAAGACAGTCTTCGACAAGCTCAACTATTTTACACTCACGCCAACTTCAATGTGTCTGCAATTAGCTGACCAATCGGTCCGCTATCCCGCAGGAATCGCAGAAAATATTTCGGTAAAAATCCGTAACTTTTTTGTTCCTGTAGATTTTGAAGTACTTGACATGCAGGAAGAGAGGAAGATACCCCTCATCCTCGGGCGACCATTCCTAAACACTGCAAATGCAACCATCAATGTCGGAGCTGGAGAAATCACATTCACCATCAATGGGCAAGAAGAGCGGTTCGCATTCAAGCCAAGACTGGAACAATATCAAACGTTGAAGTATCATGAAGGACAAGATGCAACAACATCTCCGACACCGGAGATAAATCATGAAGAATAATTCAACTAGAGAAGTCCGGGTCAGCGGACATTAAAAACCCCGAACCTTCGCTGGGAGGTAACGCAGTAGTTATCGGTAATTTAATTCTTTGCATTAAAATTTGCATATTTACTTTCCCATAAATTGCATCATTAAAAAGAAATAAAAATAAGCATAGTATGATTAAAGCTTAAGCCCCATGTGATTACAACTAACGGAGCGTAAAACCCCCGTCAGTGAAATTCATTGTGGTGGCAGAAAATTATAAAAAGACCATCATTAGAATTCTAATTTTTCGTAGATTCATAAAAGTAATTTAGTTTTTCATTCTTGTGTCATTATATAGTATAAATATGGAGACATATGGGACCCACCATCATCACATCAAGTCACCTCAAGCCTTATCACCAACTACCACCTTTCACTACCATCCAAATTCCATTCACTCATTCATGCACTACTCTCCATTCACTCTTTTCATCAGAGAAAGCAATCACGCACATGCATTTGGAAAGATATGTAGGCAATGTTGACACACTTCAAAGTAGAGAGCCAGAAGACACAAGTTGGGGCCGGCTGGCCCCACACCCACGCCGGCCGGCGCCCCTCTCCTTCTTCTCTGCCTCCCACTTCTCTCACTCACTCATTCACTCACTTGCGCACCAGAGAGCACCAGGCCACTCTGCTTTGCAGCTCGAGATTTTGAACTCTCACAAATCCCCCATTTAATCCAAGTTTAAGTAAGGAAAGAAGGAGAGAAGATGATTAGCAAGAACACCTAGTAGAGAGATTGCCACTTTGATTCCTTCTCTTCACTTGTTCTTGCTTGTTCTTGTTTTGTTCTTGTGTTCTTGTTCGTTCTTGCCGTGTTCTTCATTTTACAGGTAAGATGAGCAATAGAATGAAAGGTGCCATCCGGTCCCTTGGAAGAGCATTTTCACGCCGCACAACAAGAAGTCAATCATCATTACAAGTGGCATCATTCGTCGGTTCCGACATGAATGTCGATTCTCCTTCACCCTTCGTGTATGACAACCCTTCATCCTCTTCCCAACGGGAAGAGAGGTGTGAGCTCACATGCATCACTCAAATTTCATTACCATCTAGACCTCAGAGAGAAATATTAAATGTGGTTAAGAACAAGAAAATTACACATACTCCAATTTTTTATGCTACCTTGCTCCATGAAACCGGAATGGATTCCGAGTTTGAGCTTATATTTAGAAATGTTGGTTGGGAAGGTGCTTGGCAAATCACTTAGCAGGGTAGCAAGTTACTCACGATAGAATTTATTAGCACCATGGACTTTGATGATGATGAGGTTAATTTTAGAATGTTTAATAAACCTTTCACCCTCTCATGGAAAACCCTTAGTTTAGCACTAGGATTCCATAATCAGTGTGTGGTTAATATAACGGAATTATTGACGGTGGATAACGTCAACTTTTATTAGAACTTTAGACACAAAAGGATACATGAATACACACTAGTCTAGGGTTTTAACTCACCATTTTCATGAGTTTTGCATACTCTGTATTTTCCAGGGGTCATTCCAGTAAAGCGTAAAAGAGGGATTAAAGTGCTTAAACATCACGAAACTTATCCGCGAAGGAAACGTTCTTATTAGGACGTGGGAAGGATCTAGAAGACACCCGAAGCACCGGGGCCCCGAACCCTTCCAGATGGGGCCAGCCGGCACCCCCTGGCTAGGGTTTGGCCCCGCCTTCTGGAGTATTCTTCCACCGCCTTTGAGGAGTCATCTCGGCCATTGGTTAAGTCGGTTTGATCCTACGGCGTACGTGCAACCCACCGGGCTATAAATAAAGGGGCAGACCCTCCTGGAGGCATCCCATCATTCATTCAAGGCATCAAGTCTTCGGTCAAGCCATCAAGAGCCTTCTAGTTCATCAAAAGCCTTCTAGTTCATAGTTCTAACCTAGTTAGATTAGAAGTAGAGGAGTTCTAGTTCTTCAGCGGGATCTGGAGCTCCGGCGTCTGTCTGGAGTGTGGAGTTCGGTATAGTTCTAGTTCTTTCTCTATTATTATATTCTTCATTATGATTAGAAAAACATTATTCTTAATAGTTCATATGTTCTTGATTACAATAGTCTTTGTCTACTTTGATTATATGCCTAGTATAGTTGGTTTGATCTTATTGAATTCATGCAATTACTCGTATAGTGTTTATCCATACGATCGATGGGTAGATGATGAACGATATGTAGATGTGGTGTCTAGATATTCTGTTTATTTGCGAGTGCACCTTGATGTGTCGGGTCGTGTCGTAGATCGCGTAGATGACAGCTGCGTTGAGTCCTCTGTAGTCCACCCCCGGTATGTAGGCAAGCAGGCACGGTCGCGAAGTTGGGTGATGACTCTGTTTCACATCCTTCATAGATGATGCCCTTTACATATGATCATGATATAGGACTAATCTAACAATGATTGCAAGATGTAATTGCACTAATTAGAGTTATTCATTGGCGTAGTTATAGAATTACCTTAGATATTAATTTCTTATTTTATCCATTGGCTAGCTATTACTATGACTAGAAAGTGCTCTGATGTTTATCCATTATTTATGATGCTTGATCATACTTATCACCTTTATTTATCTTTACTATCTTGTGACCTCTACCTGTTATGAGTAGAGTAAATGACATCGATATCATCGCTTATCCATTGTATATAGTTGCTATCAATATAATAGATTAAAGTTTATCCAGTCCTTCCCAGTGGTATAAATATAAATCGACAACCTGGTAGACTCTAGGTAAAATGCTACAATGGTATAATTATCTGTGCGCTTGCAGAATTGATCTTAGTTTATATTTATATATTTTTGCCTAGTCACATTGAATAATATGCGGAACCTTTATTTATTCTTATCATATATAATTAGGGATGACAATACATCTTCTAATCTCGTCTCTTGTATTAAAAGTTATATAGTTATATTTGGCGACGTTAGTAGATGTCAACAAGAATCTCTCCAAGACTTTGATAAAGATGATTTTTGGGAGAGCATCACTGCAAAGAAACCAGAGAGAAAACAAAAATATACTACTGAAGAAGTCCATCACCCCACACTGAGGTTCATGCTTAAATAGCTGGCTTTTACATTCTTTCGTAGAGAGAAATTAAATACTATTAAACAAGATTAGCTACATTTATTATACATCATGATAAAATAGAGGAAAGCATCACCTGTAAAGATGATGTTGAATTACTGGAGAACTGTCTCTTCTATAAGAAAATGCAGTATTTCTTTTACTTCCTGAATTACACGTTTCTCTACTGGGCTAGGTTTATTATAGAATGCTACGCTTGTTTTTATTCCTGATGCCCGTACAATTATTGGCTATGATTTTTTCTTTCGTGCTCACATGCTCAAACGCCGAAATAATAAAATAATTATGATTTGTAAAAACTATGCAAATGAGTACGAGCTGCCAGACAGGGAGTTAGGAATTTATTATGTTCAGAACTTTGTTTTTTCAGCTAGTGGAGCTAATGTTGACAGGTGTCCGTCCGCACGCATCAGTAGGGCGCCGAGAACTGATTTCACTGGAGCTGACCCGGCCCATTTGGGCCAGCTTATTTTCACTTCGTTAATTTTGGTGAGTAGGGATCGACGCAGGATGCATGCCAGTAGTGGACCGCCCACACAGGATGGGAGGACCAGCCCACATTTCAATAAGCGGAGTCTTCATCCGCAGCAGCAGCATGTTGGGAAGTATTTCCCACAGAGGCACCGTACAACACGGCAAATGACTTTCAGAGAGGACGAGCATCCTTTTCTGTGCGCGGGAACACGAACTTCACCACTAGTGGACCGTATCCGTTCCACGCACCACCGGAAGATGGTTACTACCGACTGCCTGAGCAACACTTTGAGGCTCTCATTAATGATTTTTCAGCTTTTTCTATGCGCCTCACTAACATTGAGCAGGGACAGAACACTATAAGCGACACACTGCACCAGCACGAGCAGTGGCAGCACCACACGGACCAACGACTTCATCATTTATAGCAAGGACAGCAGCAAACACAGAGCAGACTAGAGTATTTGATACATCAGATGGGATATCCGCCGCCGCCTCCACCACAGTACTGAGCGCGGCAACATTTAGCTTGGGGAGATCCCCGCTAGGTGAGCACCCCTCACCCTTATATATATTCTACCATTTATTTCAGTATTTATTTCAGTCTTTAATTCTGTCAATTTCAATATTGCTAAAAAAATTGAAAATCCAAAAATAGAGTATATAAATAAGTTTGCTTTAAATTCCGCATTAAATTTATCTTTAGAGTAAGTAGAACTTGAAGCTAGAGAAAAAAATTAAAAAGATGATTAAATTACTTAAATATAAATTCCTGCAAATGCTTAATATTTAAATTTAAATTCTCCTACGAATTGCATGGAGTTTATTGTAGCAGAACTGCCTAAATCACATGGCCCACAGGCACCTGTCATTGTCACTAATGACCTCTGTAAGTGCAATGAAGCCCTAATGTGGGTTTTGGTGATAATGACCACGCGATTAGAAGACTAATGTGGTTTATTGAGATGATGGACAGGCAAGGGTATTAGGAGGATGTATTCTTATGCAGGTGGACCACTAACAACTTATGGATGCGGCATCCGGCTCAAAGGAGGTTTAAATTCATTTTTATTCTGAATTTGAGTATAGGAAAAGCCATACTATTAAGGAGATGCAAAAGACAGGTTTGAAACTATGACCAAGTGCAAATATTCACACCAAACATCTTAATTTTCACTGCCAAAACCAGCCACAAAATTCCAAATCATTCTGATATGTTTTGGCAGCGCGGCACTACCGGGGCCCGGCACTACTGGCCTCTGGCCCGGCACTGCCGCGACTTATTATGACCGTTAGACTCGGGGGTGATTCAAAATCACCTCCCCGTCACCCCCAACGGTCATCTCGGCCATTTGCAGCTTCCAGAACCAGAGAAGGCTCTCTCTTGCTCTCTCTCACTCCAAAAAGCTCTCCACTCCTCCCATTTGGAATCCAACTCAAATCTTGAAGAGTGTGAGCTCATCTTGAGCAAGAACAAGCTTCTCGCTGTGATCTTCATCTTCTCCAAGCACTTGGTTCGCGTTCAAGCCGGTGGTTTGCATTTGTTACTCTTGGAGCTTGCTCCTAGCCGGCTAGAGCGTCGCCCGGAGAGCTTGCCAATCTTGTGGCAGCCCCAGGTTTGTAACCACCCTCACAAGCTAGTGAAATCACCCCTCTTTTCAAGGATTAACTTCCTTGACTTGAGAACGAGGATTGGGAGTTGTGAACCCAAGTTTCCTTTGTGGAGCCTTAACAACGTGGAGTAGGCAAGCCTTTGTGGCGAGCTGAACCACGGGATAAATCTTATGTCACTTGATTTGGTTCACTTGCTCTCTACTTGTTGTAGTTCCTTGATTTCTAGGGTTTGGCTCCGATCTACTTTGTGGTGGTGTTCTAGCTGTGAAGAAGTTGTGCTCTAGACTCTACACAACCCAGAGAACCTAAGTAAATTACTAGATCTAAATTTCGTTGGTTAAATTTTGAACTGTGTAGTTTCTGCTCTGCGAGGTCCAGCACTGCCGCTCTAGGAGCAGCAGTGCCGGGCACCCCGGCAGTGCCGCTCTACAGGCCGGCACTGCCGCGCCTGTGTTTGATCTCCGTTTGCGAAGAAATTTTGCAGGCCTATTCAACCCTCCCTTCTAGGCCAGCCAGTGATCCTACAACCTCTGACAGCCGGGCCTGTGTCCCAAATGATATAGAAGGTCCTACCGGGCTACATTAGCGCCCGATTTCCTCCGACAGGATCCCATTGCGAAGTCATAACAGAATTACAATATTTCATAACAAATTACATCAGAGTAAAAGCGCGAAAAGATTATAAGGTACTTAGATTACAAACCATTTATCCAGATAAGATTAAGGTGCAATTATTACAGACCGTAAATAAAATAAGCAGCAGTGGAATGACGATACAACATAATTAAGTATTTAATGATAAAAACCCTGCCCATGGGTTCAACCTTACTCCTCCTCACTTCCCTGCTGGACCCAGGGTTTTTTTTACGACGGAATACCGCGGTAACCGGCCGGTTACCGGTCATACCGGTCCGGGCCGGTACCGGGTATCGGCCGGTTTGAAAAAACCGAAATTTCAAATTTAAAATCGAAGGAAAAAATGGTAAAAAAATTCCTAAAAATACTTCATGATTTATAGATTCCAATGGTGTCAAAATTTTTCAAATTTGACTACATTTAGAATTTTTTCAAAGTCCCGAAGTAAAAAAAAAAGGCCCATTAAGGCCCATTAAATCAGGAAGGTCGAAAAATATACTAAACGCACTCAATTTGAAAACTTTGACATCATTGGATTCTATAACTCATGAACTATTTTTAGAAATTTTTTCAGCATTTTTTTTTAAAAAAATAAATCTGAAATTTAAAAATGCGACCGGTTACCACCAAACCGGTCGGTAACCGGTCAAACCGGCCGGTTATACCGGTCCGGAACCGATTGAACTGGGGTTCAAACTCAAATTGAATTCGACCGGTTCTCTACCTACCGGTAACCGGTCAAACCGGACCGTTATACCGTACCGCCGGCCGGGCGGTTACCGGCTACCGGTCGGTAAAAAATAACCCTTGGCTGGACCACTAATCACACAGCAGGGGGCGAGACAAACCTCCGACTGCTTGTATCCCTGCAACATGGGGTTAACAAACCTGAGTACTGGGGGTACTCCGTAAGACTTACCCGACTAAGAAAAAGGATGAGACTCAGGAGTGCGGCATGAGGGAGTCAAGGTAAGGCTTGAGAAAGAGTCAAAGGTTTTGCAAGAAAAGCATTACTATCCTATTTCAATATTTTACACCAATTTTTATTTAACCATAATCCATAATTCCAAATTCATTCTCATATATCATCGTACTTTCAAATTCTTTAATATTCTCAAAACACCTAGTTCCGAACCACTTTTCAGTTGTAGGTCAAAGGATCAAGTCTCCATATCCGAGGAGGCAACGACGAGTTGAATCGATTAGTACCCAGCTGGAGATCCCTATCCACACTGCATATGTAGCACTTAAGCTTGCATATACCAACCCCAGCTACCACGGCTTTTCTACCCCTGAACCAACCGGTCCTGCGCCACCCGAGAACACAGTACTCCTCTCCTCTCCAGGCACGCCAACCACGAGGGTACACGCTACTCTCGCCATCTCTCCACTCCCAGTGCATGGTTGTCGGTTCAAGTAGTAGAGCCACCGGAGTCAGAGATTTCCGTAGTATGTGGCTAGTTACAAAGTCTCGATCACAGCTGGCCTACAATGAACGGTCCCTAATTCTTTTCCGCCGGCGACATTGCATTGGGACTCTAACCCAAATACAAGTGTCCCAACGGTTTTCAAATCCCTTTCCCGCCGATGGTCAAGCATTGGGACTCTAACCCAAATTCACAACCAACGAACGGAAAATTCCTTTCCGTCGGTTACGATGTATTGGGGCTGCTACCCAAGTACACAATCCCCGATCGGACTCATATCCCTTTCTCCTTTCTCATGATTTATAGTTATCACAATCACATAGGTCAAAAATAGCCTTTTATTACAAATCTAGATTGATTAAGCAGGACTAAGCATTTTTGAACATTTTTATTTTTAAACAAGTTTCTGGGGTATTATATATCAAGGCAGATAATGCAACAATATAGGTGACAAACAACTCCTAAAAACCTAATGCAATAATAGACTCAAAGTTATAAATATTTTATAAAACACAAGGCGGGGCTGAATGCACCGGGGCTTGCCTTCGATTGCGTACAGCGTCGGGTCGGGCTCGGTTCCGCAGATGTCGAATCCCTGGACGACCTCCGGAGTGACCTCCTCGGCAGTGGCCTCGACTTGAACTTCCTCGGTGACGGGCACTACACGTATGCAATGATGCATGTTTAGCATGGTATGAGGATAATGAATGAAATGCTCAAAAGTAAACCATTTAGACCTTGAGTACAACTTTCCTTTACGGTAAAGTTGTAAACGTTTTACAAAAAGTAAAACGGTGTTTCCGTACTTTTGTTTTATTGACCATTTTAATGGTCATAGAAAGCCGCTGCACAGCTTTACTACAACTAACAAGTGGTTTCATTACTTTTGTCAAGAATCACTATGGTGAAAGATCCATGAACCCAATCAATCCAAAATCACACCAAACAACAGGGATTATTTGTTTAAATCAATCCTATTATCCAATTAACGCAATATTTAATTAACAAGTGACCTAACAGTTTCCAATTGAGCCCAAACTTAATCAACAGATAGGTTCCACCCTAAAACAGCGCCACATAAATTTTCATGATTTTTGGATTAATCTGGAATTTATTAAAATTGTCCAAAGTTGCAGTTGTTAATTAATGTACTGATTTTTAGTTCCTACAGAAGGTGTCCAAATCTTATATTTAATATTTTTGTAAAATACTACATACTTCAGAGAGCATACACAATTATTTTCATGATTTTTAACCCAACAAAAATATTCCTATGAAAATAAGAAATAGCAGTACTATTCATCAAAAATTAAAATGGAAAAGCCTTTCTAAATTCCACGGGAAAATGGAAAAAGGATTCAACCCGAAACGGCCCAGCTACTCCCAGGCCGGCCCATGCGGCCCAGGCGCGCGGCCGCGCGCTGCTGTCCCTCTCTCGAGGACGCTGACAGGTGGGGACCCCCTGTCAGCTCCTCCTCTCTGCTCCCGCTGCGCGCGCGCGTACACGTCTGCCCGCCGGGAACCTCGCCGTCGGCGATCCCCGAAGCGAAACCAAGCGCCAAGACATGGTGCCTAGAGCCTAACGGACTACCTCTCCTACCTAACCCCTACCCTCATCGCCTCCGACGAGCCCATGGCGGATGCGGCGGCGCGGCTACCCTGTTCTGGCCGCTAAGGTACGGTAAAGTTAAAAGAAAAGGAGCCGTAGAGGACCAGGAGCTCACCACAGTCCCAGACCAGCAGACGGTTGAAGCAGAGGCGGCGCGGAACGACGAGCTTGGCACCGAGCAGTCCCACGGCGGCGTTCACCGACGGCACTCTCCCCGTTCCGGCGGACCTAGAGCATGACACGACAAACTACCGCGTGCATGAGCATCACCATGAACCAGAGAGCCCAGAACGCAAGACCGAGGGAGGGGAGGCTCACCGCAGCAAGCTCTTCGAGAGGGGAACGGCTACGGCGGCACTCCGACCGGCCGCGAGGACGGCAACCAGTGTTCTGGGGCCTTCGGAGCACGAACGTCTGCGCAAGATGAGGCAACCGGTTCGCAGGGAAATGGGGAGGCTAGATGTGGGAGCAATTTGGATATGGTGGTGTGGGATCGGCTAATTTGGACGGGGACCCGAGGTGAGCACGACGGCGGCCGGAATAGAGAGGGGGACAGAGGAGCGACCTGTCGCCATTATATGGCCGAGGAGAGGGGAGACAGGGGTGATCCAGGACGGCGCGGGGTCCCCTACTAGCTCAGCTGTGCCGGGGAGGGGCACACGGCCGGCCGGCACGGGCGGCTGCCGGCCTTGTGCGCGAACAGAGAAGAGGAGCAGGGCACTGTAGCTCATTCATTTGCCCCATTTCGGTATTTGATCAATCCCACGAGATTTTGTGCACCAACTAGAAAAAGTGTAAACACAAAAGTTGTAGTGTTCTAAATTCTGAACAACTTTGATTTTGGGACCATGTTCAAATTTTGAAAAATTTTGAAAATATTTAAAAGGGGGTAAAACCACTATTTGAAATCCATTTCTAATCCTTTTAAATTCTCTGGATTTTTCTCAACTACTTCAAAATCTTCAAAAATAAAAATTGTTGTATTTGTGGAGCTTCAGAACTTTCATTAAAGAAGTTTGGTCAGATTCTTGATAGTTTTCAAATTAGCATTTCAAATTTGAAATTTTAAAGTAGTAATTAGGGTTTAATTTAAATTTCTATTAAGGAACTTCAAAAACACCCAACATAAAAGTTGTTCCATTTTAAAATATCTACAACTTTTATTAAGGCACCATCACCAGATTCCAAGTAGATTTTGATTTAAGGTTTTAGGTCCGATTAGGGCTTAAATTTAGATTTTTCTTTTGATTTAATTTTTCTTGCCAATTAGGGATTCAATTGCAATACTAATAAAATCCATAAATAAGTGACTCTAAAATCCCTAAGCACAATCATATGCAGATGCTTAATAAATAACATGATGACATGGCATAATTAATTAGCCGTAATACCCGGGGTATTACATTTATCTACCGTGAAAATTTATTCTGAAACTTGATATCTGTGGGTAGCATAAGTTTTGGGATTAAATCTAAGTAATTGACGGATATGATATAAGAAGGTTTGAGTTGCTATTTATTTCATTCTGAGTGAAACCCAAGCTCCAGGCATATTCAAAAGTCAAAATCAAAATAAATATAATAATAATAATAATTTGTTTTGCTAATATGATTTAAGTTGGCTATTCTGTTATGCATTCATGATTGAATTCACATGCACAAAAATGTTTTTGCTCTATGCACAAAGTCTCTCTTAGAAGTCCAAAAGAGAGTGTGGGTTCTAAAATTAAAAGATGCCATAGCAAAGAAGTATGAGCCTGAAAGATGCCATATCAAAAGGGTATGTGCCAAATCAAGGAAATTGAGTAAAATAACGGGTGCAAAGACATCCGCCTGAGAGAAAAAAAGGGTACAAAAAGTATCCGCTGGGGAGATAGCCCACACTCTTTAGAAAGACAGAAAAGAGAGGATAATGCATAGATGGCCGAAAATAAATTTTATCACACTCGCACATTCAGTCATGGTGTATAGCTTTGTAGTCCTCTGTAATCTTATTAGTAGACCCTCATTATTTTCTAAATAAAAATTATATATACTTGTTCAAAAAAAACTCTAGAACAATGGTTGAAATAAATGATGAAAGACATAGTGCTTTCTTAATTATTCTATCCTTCAATTACCTAAGATTTAGTTTAAAAACCCACGGTTGAAAAGAGTGGGAATAAGTTTGAAAGGAGGACTAATGAACTAGAATCCGGAGAAGAATTGGTATTTAAATATTTGAGTACCTGTTGGAAGTCATACATATTGATGAAACCCTGAATAAATTATTTCAAGCCAACTTTGTTAAGGGACTAGCAAAGACTTAGCTTCGAGGTATTGTTGACGGTCGTTAAGTACCAATTTTATACCATCAACTAACACTCAGAAAGAGACAATAATAGAAACATAGGGGTTATTACTGACAAATTCCATGAGTTTTGGTGAATTGTCTATTTTTCAGGGATTATCCAGAAAAGCTTAAAAGAAGGATTAAAGTGCATAATTACCACGAAACTTGGTCGCGAAGGAAACAAACGTCATCGGCAAGGTAGAAGCGTCTAAAAAACACCCAAAGCAAGCGGGGCCTACCTGGTAGGTGGTGGGGCCGGCTGGCCCCAAGGGGGCGCCGGGCGGCGCCCCCTAGGGTTTCGCCGCCGTCTTCTGGAGTCTTCTTCCACCGTCTCCGAGGAGTCATCTCAGCCCTATGTTAAGTCGGTTTGATCTAACGGCGCACGTTCACCCCCACCGGGCTATAAATAAAGGGGCAGACCTCCTCCCAGAGCAACAATTTATTCATCCTGCTTCATTTGTCAAGAATAGACAGAAGTTAGGGTTTCCAGAGATTAGAAGTAGAGTTATAGTTCTTCAAGTTCATTAGTTTAGGCGTTTAACAAGTTTCAAGTAAAGTTGGGCGCTATGCTCGGGATTACAGATCTGTTCGTCTGGAGATTGGTAATTTTATCTAGTATCTCATTATAACTTTGCTCTATTTTAATATATTGCTACTTATTCAGTTCTTAGTTTATTCTAATTGCATATTCGATATAGTTGTGATTGGTGATGATTATTGTCATATGATCGTAAAGCGCCTAATCCAATAGTCGAGTGAGTTAGGTAGTATGTATTATGTAGACGTGGTGTCTAGATATATTACGTACCTACGGAGGCACCCTGACGTGCCGGGTCGTGTGGTAGCCCGCGTAGGGGACAGCTGCGTTGGTTCCTCTGTAGTCCACCCCCCGTACGTAAGACGAGCAGAGCGCGGTCGCGAAGGAGGTGACCGTTGTGTTTTAATATTCTCATTAGATGATGCTCTTTATGATGTTTTCTGAGTTGATTATACTATAAAGGAAGATGTGTAATATAGCGTAGACTGTAGACTTTATATTTAATAATTACATAGGCTTTCTTTACTTTAACCGAATCTCGAGATTGTCTTACTAAATTAGTGAGTTTCTATATTCTATCTCTGGAATATCATTTACTTTATTTACTCAGTTATCATTTATCATATTATTATTGACTTATTATCGTTAAAGCATTTGAGTTATTGGTTATCGTACGTTTGTATATTTATTATTAATTATCTTTTTAATCATTATAGTAGATTATCATAATGAGTAGAATGTCTATTATCCTTTTGGCATAAAATAAATCAACGATACTCGGAATACCTACCGGGTGAAGTGCTACAATAGGAAAATTATTTGTACGCTTGTGGATATATTCTATATTGTTATATTTTTAGTTGGCAATTGTAGATTATTTTACCAATGATTTTTGGCATCATGTTAGGGATGACAACTTAACGCGAAGTGATGTTAAAAATTCCAACAAATACTAAAATAATGAAAGTCATGAAATAGTAAAATATGTCATCAACCAATTATAAAGTAAGACATGAGATAGTACAATATTAATATATGTTCTATTGTTTTTCTTCTGAGCATAGCTCGTTTGGCTCGCAAGCTGGCTTGAGTTGGCTCGTTATAGGTAACGAGCTAAAATCTTAACTCGGCTCGGCCCGTTATCCTAACGAGCCGAGTCAAGTCGAGCCGAGCGAGCTATCAAGCTTCGAGTTTTTCGTCCTGCCTTACACGGTCATATATACATGAGTCGATCTAAATTGTTGCTATTTTGTGAAGGGTCAGTTTACCTCCCAATCGAGTGTTTCGTGCTTGAAAAGATTAAGATACGCAAGAGTAGGAGATGAATTGGGCTAATATCACTAGCCCATTTTAGCCTAGTGTGTAGAAGTGTTTCTTGTTGTTCTACCGCACAAAAGTTCCAGTTCTTCTCTAACATGACATTTCTAAGAAAGTAAAGATATGAATTAAAATGCTCAAATGTAAATGCGGAAAGTAACGAGGGGAGAGGAACAAACGATGTTTTTCCGAGGTATCGAAGAGTCGGCACTTTCCACTAGTTTTTGTTGGAGCATTTACGCAAGGGTACATATTGCTCTCCTTGATCCACGCAAGGATCATATGGACTGTTTCTTCGCCACTCCGGCATTGATGAATTGCCCAAGATGAGTTAGGTCATCCACGAGCTCCGTCAGATGATCACCAAGTTCCCAATCACCACCAATCTTTCTAGGTAATGTTGATCACTACGAGTAATTAGCACAAACCCTCACTTGACTAAACCAAGCCTAATGAAAGGGTGGACACACTTGCTACTCTCTTGGCACTAATGGGGTCCTTAACCTTGGATTAGGAAAATTGAACAACCTCACTAGGCTCTTGCTCTCTCTTGCACACCAATGTGTTTTCTCAGCTCAACAAATGACCAAGAGACCCTCCATGATCCAATAGGAGTTTATAAATACAAACCCCCCCCCCCCCCCCACACACACAAACAACTAGCCGTTTGAACTAAAATTCACATTATGCGAAGTGACCGGACGCGGCTAATGTTACGCTGGACGCGTCCAGTGCAGCCTCCGATCGATCTCCAATGGCTACATTACGACATGTTCAGAACATCGACCGGACACGCCATACATCCAATCAGCACTCACAAGTTGCGCCCGGTCCAGCAAAACACTCTTTAGAACCACTCTAGTCTGTCAGACGTGATGACCATTGCAGCGTCCGATCACCATAGACCACTCTACGTGGATGGGCTCCAGTGATCGGACATGAGAACAGTAACCAGAGTGCATCTGGTCGATTTCCCTCGACGTGTCCGATCGATCTCTGAAGCAATTTGGCGCTAACTTGAACTGACCGGACGCGATCCTCACCGTACGGTGCAGAGTCCGCTAAGAGGAACACAGCACAAACGTTGCCGAACCGATAACTTTTCAAAATGAAATTTGTTCTACTCGATCTGCGGACTATCCCTAAGCTACCATGCTCCATCATGCACTAGGACTGCCTGTTCTCATCCCTACCGCATGGCCTGCCTACCTTCCCCCAAACTCCTATCTTCTAAGCCCACTGGAGTTGTGGAAGAAGGGATGGTCGGAACCCTAGCCATTGGCCATCGCGCGTGGAGCTGTGGAAGAAGACGGTGAGCGCGGGCGCGAATCAGACGGCCTCTACTGCATCCCCGTGCAAATCGGGGCGCAAAAATCTGGTGTGGATCGTCTTCCCTAAAACACTCGGCTGCTGTTTAGCGCTTCTCTTTTGCGAATTGTCTAATACTCCTGTTGGCCTAAGAGCACCTGCAACGGAAATAAATTGGGTGCACCCCGGGTGCACGGTGTAACCCGTACGACCCCATCCTGATGTATGACACGTGTACGTAGAAACGATCTGACGATTGGTTAGGATCTGAGAGCAGCATGCAAACATCCAGGTGGTTACCATCTCCCGTGCTTGGTGGAGGACCATCTCTTAGGTGGCCGTATGATTAGTTTTCTATGTCACGTGTCAAGCATCCAATAAAGGAGTGCACAGGAGGAAGTATGGACCTGGGGTGCACCCAGTTTTATTCCCCTGCAACAGCCTCGCCATCCCCTCCCGTGAAGTCCGGTTTAGCGATTCCATGCTAAAAATCAGGTCCAACAGACTCTCTTTCCTTTCTATTTTATTTCCTTCCGCGCTATTCCGGTGATCTCGCTCGCTAGAATTTGCTGGTCATCCTTGCTCGCCATCCGCATGGCCGCACGGGCGTTTCACGTACGCAAGCGCCTTCCCTCCCGCCACTACATGCCCACGCCGGCAGGAGACTGAAGATTGTTTTTTTTTTTTTCCTTTCGTCTTCCCACCATCACCATGAACATCGCTGAGCAGATGGAACACTAGGCACCTTGAACACCGTTGAGGAGCAGGAGACCAGGTGCCCAATTACGTATCTATTGTTGGACTTGCGTGCATTCTGGCCGGTGGACGTAGGCTGCCCCTTGTGTGCTTTGTTCGGCAACCCACAGCAGGTCGACTGGCGACGTCAGGCGGCGCCAAAAGCCGGACTAGCAGGAGACGTTGTACACGACGCTGAATATGGAGATTGATTTTAGAGAGTCTGTTAGAGTAGAGTACTTTTTTTTTCTCTGAAATCTATTTTACAGAGTAGCTAAATCAGTAAATTTAGCTAATCTCTTGGACATGCTCTAAGGGCTAATTAATCCTTACTCAGTCTAGTGCTAAGGTTGGGCCACAAG